>CM077258.1:4075000-4675000 GCA_039654775.1 Spinibarbus caldwelli
CACACACTGCAAATGTTATATAAGGTATTTTGGGTTAGATTAGACCTAGTATTCAGTTAGAATATTCTCTCAGGGAATTACATCTTGTATTAAAATGATAATATATTCAAAAACAAGACAGATATTATTCTCTGTAATAAATCTTTGGGCTACTGAGAACATTTTACAGCCTGTGGTTTCCGAAACAGACATGAAACCATACTCCAGTAAAAACAGTTACAACATGCAATCAGCTTCAAGGCAATAAAAGTTGATTGCTGTAGACTAGTCATTTTCATCTTTATAAACCATGCATCATTACATATACTACTACTACTACTCATAGTTGAGGTTAGAGGTCTATTTAAGGTTAAGGCAGACCTCTATCTGTAAGTATAATCTGTACTATTCTGTTGTGCTACATACATGAATGATTTCTTAAATCATGTGACTTATCTTATGTATTGTGGTTTATTGAGGTATATATTTCCACTTTGATGGGAATTTCGTCAGATGTTTTTACCCTGTAAAGCCTGACCTATGCAATAATGGTCAGGAAAATTATTGAACCTTTAGACAAAAATATTTGCATATGTTTTTTGAGTGTTTTATTTGATAAATCAGGCTTGTATGGCTCATTTAGTATGATATGTATGATAGAAGAATAGAGCTTATTATCAAGGAAGAAAAAACTGCTCAATTTTAATCAAACTGCAAAGAAAATTAATTTTAATCAAACTGCAAAATTGCAATTTGGTGCAGATGCTGATATTTATATGGACAAAAAAAGGAAGATGAGATCTTTATAACAGATTCTTACATAAAATACATATAAAAAAGTTACTCAAGAAAAGTTGCTTCAGTCCAATAAGTGTTCATCTGGAAATATTACTATATAAAACAATATAAAACAATATAGATATAACAATATAAAAGTTATTCTTTTGTTTACTTTATAAAAATCATTAAAGATTTCACAGGAAAAAACACGTGCACCTGAGGCGGAAGTATTTAATAAAAGGCCTTTAAAATTTGCATATCAAATATGATACAGGCTTTATAGAGTTAAAGGCTATAAAGCCTGTATAATATTTATTGGCTTTACAGAGTTAAAAAACAAATATTTGCAAAAATATAAATAATATTGCAGGAAAAACCCTAAAAAGCAAGGTATTTCTTATTGCCCCTGCTAGACACTTTTGTCTCTATATTAAAAATATCTAAATTTTTGCAAGCAGTATTTGCAGCATTGAAATGGTTCATAATAGTTCATGAGCGCATGTTGCAGTATGAACGCTTGCAACCCCATGTCTTGTTTGCACAGAAGGTCGAGTCAAATACTTGACATACTTATCATTCACATGCTTCAACTCTGAGCTTTCGCATTAGAGTTGAAGAGCATTTCCACTTTCAGATTTTTGCTTAGCGCCAATTTGCGTTGGATCATTTTAATTTCCCTCACAGCCAGACTGGAAACAAAGAGAAAATTCTAAACAAGAATGTTCATCCTCCTTTAAATTTCTAAACTGCTCTGAAATTGATTTGATATTGATTCAGTCTGTTGACTGAGACTCGTGTTGCAAAGTGAGTGTGACTGAAAGCGTTTGGTTCCCGGCCGAGTGCAGAATATTGTGTTGTGTGTGTCTCTGGCAGAGCGTTCAGTGTGTGTTGCATCACTTAATGGCCCCCAGTGAATTTATCACCTCTTTTAGCAAGGCTGAGAGGAGCTCAGGTGTAAAATGTCCTGGTTTAAAGGTGACATGTTTGCAGAAACTTGAACTAACATCAATAAAGCACAACTTATCATATATTTTTCGCCTTGTTTTTCAGCTCCTGTGTTTCTGAGGCTGAGAAAGAGAGCCATGGTAAGTGCAATAAATGACACTAAATTCAAAATATTTAAACTAAATTTGAACATTTGAAAACTAGACAATCACACAACATGGTTTTATTGCTGTTTTTAAATAAATCTGGCCTATGTGATCATAATAAATGTAAATCTAAATCAGTTCATTGCATTACACTGTTACTAAATAAAAAAAATAAAACCGTCTAATGCTTCCTAGGATTTTGTAATTTTGTTTTTATATTTTAATTTTATTGCATCTCTTGTTTTTTATTTTTTGTTTTAATTTTATTAAATTGTATTATTTTATTTTATTCTGTCTGGACTAGTTTAGTTTTTTTTTTTCATTTTAATTTGTGTTGTGCTGTTTTTTATTTTGCTTTATTATTATTTTATTTTATTGTTGTATGTTGTTGTTTAATTTTTTATTTTATTTTGTCTTCTCTATTGTTTTAATTAATGTTTCTCTGTTTTTTATTCTCCTTGTAGTTTTATTTTGTTTTATTTTGTGTTGTGCTGTTTTTCATTTTCCTTTTGTTTATATTAGTGCTGTCGAACGATTAATCGCATCCAAATTAAAAATTTTTTCTTTACATTATACATGTATGTGTACTGTGAATATTTATTATGTATATATAAAACACTCATACAGTATATATTTTGAAAGTATTTCCATGTTTATACATTTATGTATTCATATTATATATTCAAATATTATTATATTTTATATTATATATAAATATATTTAATATATAAACAATGTATTTTTCTGAAATATATACATGCATGTGTTTGTATTTATATATACATAATAAATATACACAGTATACACACATATTTTATGTAAACAAAAACGTTTATTTTGTATGCGATTAATCATTTGGCAGCACTAGTTTATATATGATTTTATATAATTTTATGCATTTTATTAAACTTTTAGTTTTTAGTTTATTATGTTGTTTTTCATTTTTATAAATCTGATAATGTTGGTAGCAGTTTTTAAAGCATTTACTATAGTAAACATTTGTTTTGTTTTATTTTCAGTGGACACCAGTGCATGCTTGCTTCAGGACAATGAGTGTACAGTGTACTTTGTTTTATTTCAGGGCTTTAGCATTGATGCTGGAAGGGTGTTGGTACTTCCTTGAGTTTCATCTGGCTGGGTTTTTGTAAGGTTAGCAGTGTCTTCTCAGGGATCGTGAAGCATGTTGACTCAGTCATTGAGGCTGAAATAGCCTGCTGTGTGTGTGTTAGGGGCTCTAGCTGTTTGACTCGCTCAGACTGGTTAAAGCTGGTTTAACCGTGGGCTCTCCTGGTGAAGGGGCTGAAATTAACTTTTCAAGCTCATGTTTTTCAAGTCTGTGGGGTGTTCTGTATCGCAGACCTTTCCTCTTTAAGTTATTATGAAAAGTAATGCAGTGCAAGGTTTTGGCCACAGCCATCATGCTTCATAAAGCTGTTCAGCATTAATAACCATTTTTAAATTCTAAATGTGCACAATATTTCTACTAAGGTCAACATGAACTCAAAATTCACCCTATTTTCTTTTTAATCCTGAAAATCCTGAAAATTTGGTGTTTCCAGTCAAAAATGACAGGCCTTTTAAAATTGCTTATAAATTTCAGTTGCGCTATCTGTACACACATTATTACCAAATCTTCATTTTCTTGTCAGCTTGTTTTCGTTCAGTTATCACGTTTTGTATTTGTGTTTGAAACTAATTGATCTTCGGCCTTGTTGCTCTGAGCTTATGCATCTCAGTTTCTGAGTGAAAAAAGCATTATTTGGCAACATTTACTCAAAAACTGAGGTGCATAAGCTCAGATCTGTGCTAATTGACGGAAAACAAGTTGATAAAAAGATTAAATCCCATATTTGGTAATAATATAGCATGCCAAGAAATTTACAAGCAATTTTTTGTAGGCAGGACATTTTTGACTGAGAACATCACAGGTGGAATAAAGTGAGAAGAGAAATCCCTAAAAAGTACAAAAATTAAAACTAATTATGTTTATTAAAACTAAGTGCTGTCAAAGGATTAATCACGATTAATCGCATCCAAAATAAAAGTTTTTGTTTACATAATATATGTGCATATACTGTGTATATTTATTATGCATATATAAATACAAACACATGCATGTATATATTTATGAAAAATATGCTATGTTTATGTTAAATATATTTATATATATAATATAAGAATATAAATATATACATGTAAATACATGTCAATATTTTAAAAATATTTACTGTATGTGTGTGTATTTATATATGCATAATAAATATGCACAGTACACATACATATATTATGTAAACAAAAACTTATTATTTTGGATGCGATTAATCGCGATTAATCGTTTGACAGCACTATTAAAAATAAAAATAAAAAGGTGTACATAAATAAGACAAATTTCATTAAGACAAAAGAAAAAATGACCGGAACACAACATAAGTTATGCACAAAAATACATTGATTATGGAACTAAAAAGGCAAGTTGTTAAATCATAATTACACTCAAACTCTATCTTTTCCATTGACTTTAAGATTCTGACAGCTTTTTGCAGCTTGTCTTAAAACAGAGGGTTGTCTCTGAATCAGTATCTCAGAAGTTGACTGTGATTTCTAATATTCATATTCAGGTATGGATCATCGTGAGAAGAAGTATAAAGCTCATCGTCAGTTCGGAGATCGGCGCGGAGGAGTGATCAGCGCTCGCACGTATTTCTATGCAGACGAGGCCAAGTGTGACCATCACATGGAGACTTTCATCAACTGCATCAAAGCTTCCGGTGAGCGGAATATTATTATGAATAACTACACTGTAAACAAAATGGGTTTTCAAAGTTATAAGTTGGAGTACGGTTTACAAGAAAATACTGTTTCCGATTTTCTACATCAGTATTTAATGCAATACTTGTGATTTCTTAGCAATATCTGAGTGAAACACCAAATTTTTACTTTTACTATAATTGTGTTGTAGCTGGAAGCTGTGTGGATGGATTCTCGGCCATTAAGATGACAGCATTGGGTCGGCCGCAGTTCCTGGTAACTCTTTTTCTCACTCTCGCTCAAGTTTCTGTCAAGTAAGATTATGTCTGTGTGATTCATCTTGTTTGATTTCTCCTAAAGCTGCAGTTCTCCGAGGTGCTGGTGAAGTGGAGGAGGTTCTTCAGTCTGTTGGCGGCTCATCAGGGGAAGGACGGCATGGCGATACTCGAGCAGAAGCTGGAGCTCGAACAACTGCAGGTTTGTGCTTTACACTCGAAGTCTCTGGTTATAGTGCATATGAAAAGTAGATGATTGACAGGGTTTGGGATGTTATTGTTTTAGTGTGGTCAATATTTAATTTGCTTTCATTCACAAAACATTGCAATGCATTTAAATTCTTAAATTTAAATTACATTTCAAAATGGATTTATATTATTATTCAGCAGGAAATGATGTGGGGCTTGGTTTAAGAAAATGAAATTTGTATTTTATACAAACAACCAGATATATGGGGTCTATTCTGATTTTTGATGTCGTATTTAGGACAGTTAACAATTAAAGATAAATGTGTACAAATATTTATGTTTATTAAAAAAAATAGGTTTAATATACTAAAATTTAAAAAAAATAATAATAATAAAAATGAGTTTGTGTATAGTAGTTATTTTTGAAGAAATTAATACATTTACTCAGAAATGATGCATTCAGTTGATGAAATTTAAAAAAAAAAAAAAAACATTTATAATGTTCAAAAGATTTCCATTTTAAATAAATGCTGTTCTTTATAATAAATGCTGTATGAAGCAGCACTGCTGTTTTCAACATTATAATAATCAGAAATGTTTCTTGAGCAGAAAATCAGCATATTAGTATGATTTCTGAAGGATCATGTGACACTGAAGACTGGAGTTATGATGCTGAAAATTCAGCTGCGCATCACAGGAATAAATTACATTTTTTAAAAATATTTAAATAGAAAACAGTTCATTTGAATTGTAATAATATTTCACAATATTACTGTATTTTTAATCAAATAAATGCAGTCTTTGGTGAGCAGAAGAGGCTTCTTTCAAAAACATTAAAACTATATTCATTTAAAAATTAAATTAAATAAATAAACTACATTTTATATATAACATTCACTACCTTTTTTTTTTACCTACAGGACAGTTTGATCAAACTGGGATTTGGTGCAAAATCAGACATTGAGAACTGGTTTACTGGAGAGAAACTGGGTTCATCAGGGTAAAACTCTTTGACTGTCACTTAAACTTACTTTCCCAGTCCCTAAAGTTCATAATTCCCATTACAGATCTCTACTTTTTACACTTCAACTGACTCTATATACAGTAAACCAACCTAGACCTATGTGTGTTTTGACCATTGTCTCTGGTTTGTCCTTGCAGAACCATTGATCTGTTGGACTGGAACAGCCTCATCAATGACACAACCAAGATCTCCAACCTGCTGGTGGTGCCCAACATGGAGGTACAGTGACACACACACACACACACACACACAAATACTGCTCAGCTCATACGAACTGCTGTATGTCCAAAGAGCGGTCATCTGGAGCCTCTGTTGAGCAAATTCACTGATGAAGAGGAGAAACAGATGAAGAGGATGCTACAGAGAATGGACGTCCTCGCCAAGGTATTTCACCAAACTCACCAAACATTAACATTAAAATTCAGTTTAAAAGTTATTCTGTTGATTCTGTAAAATAAGTGACGACAGAAATCGGATGGTAATTTTTGAAACTCGGAAAGAGTATATTATTATTATTCAAATATTTTTATTGATTTTCATTATTATACAACAATCTCAGCCACACAAACATATACAACATTCTTCTTAAATCACATATTTCACACCAAAACATATAACTACAAACAACAAACACATACACACCCCTTTAATTACAAAAAAAAAAAAAAGATATCAGGGTCAGATATGATCAATTATGAAATAGTGTCCCATAAGGATTCAACGTAAGATAAAAAGGGCGGCCAGACCCTATAAAACTTTCCAGAGGAACCTCGAATAGTATACTTAAGGTGCTCAAGTTTAAAACAAGACATCACCTCAGCTACCCAGTGTTTATGAGATGGTGGCCTTGCCTTTTTCCAACTGAGAAGAATAATGAGGAAAAGGCAATAATTTCTACCTGATTAGCTGATAGGTGCACTTCTTCCGGCACTACACCGAAAATGGAAGTCAAGGGATTAGGGTCCATGTCTTTGTTACATATAGATAAAAATGTTCCGAAGATGTCTATCCAAAAACTTTTTAATCTGGGGCATCCCAAAAACATATGACTCAGGTCTGCTGGTTCCAAACCACATCTGGGTCAAGATGAGTCTGACCCCGGATACATCTTAGCCAGCTTGCTCCTAGACAAATGGAGCCTATGAAGCACCTTGAATTGCATGTCTAATACATACAGAAGATGAGTGTACCAGTTCTATTGCGCACTGCCAGGCTGAATCTGATATTTCTATTCCCAGTTCCTCCTCCCATTGCCTCCTTATATGGTCTAGAGATGGGGAGGCGGTTCTTTGTATAACCTCATATAGAATAGACATCATACCTCTTCAAAAAGAGTCCATATTTAACAACTCATCTATCCAGCCCCCTTCAGGTTGGTTCAAGGAAGGAGAGAAATGTTTTTTAATAAAGCTACAGACCTGTAAGTACCTAAAAACAATTAGACTGAGGGATCTCAAAGTCCGTTCAGCTGTTGGAATGAAATAAATACACCGTCTTTAAAAGGTCCTTAACACAACTAACTCCGTTTCTAGACCACAGTTGAAATGCTGAGTCTATAAGAGAAGGGGGAAACAAAGGATTCAATAGAATAGGGGCAGAAGGCAACACTTGTTTACTATTAAAGTGAAGTCTGAAGGAAACAGTGCATTGACTAGACTGCATTTGTCTCATTTTTAAAATTATGAATTTATATGAAATTAAAAATAATTATAATTGAATAAAAAAGTTGAAAAGTGCGAATTAGAATTTAATAGTTAAAAAATAAAAAACAATATGCACTGTATATATTTACAATTATTCAATTATATAATTAAAATTATTTATATTTAATAATTTAAAAAAATAAAAATAAAATATATACCATATTTATGTATTTTTACATTTTTAAATGATTAAATTAATATTTTTTAATTAAATAAATTAATAATTCAAATCATTTTAAATGTAATAAAAACATCTTAAAAATAAATTCTAATTATGTATTTCATAATTTTAAAAAAATCTGTTAAAAGTTATTCTGTAGATGCTGATAGGTAAATGACCTTAGATTTGTTGTTTTATTGTGACCTGGCACATGAAGAGGTTGCAAAAGATCTAAAATTGACATAAATGTTATGCCAGAAATCAGCCGGTAAAGATTGGTTTCTCCACTCTGGGTGTGTGTCTGTGGCATTTGATGTTTAACATTACTCTCTCAGAGTGACTTGACCATGATCAGCCATTAACCAAATACTTTTCTTACTACATTTCCCGGTTTGATGCAAGAGTGTCTTATTTTCCCCCTCGTTTGTGTTTGCACATCTGTGCTTGACCAAGGAGACGTTGGCAGATAAACTCTTGTTAGAAGCAGTTCTGGTGGAAAAAGTATTGCACAGTACTTTTTAACCTTGACTGCTGTGTGACGTTTCACTTTGATGGTCCAGTTTATGCATTGAATAACACAGGAATGTAATCAGGTGGATGATAAAACAAAGCCACAATAAAAAAAGCACACAATCAGTTTGTTTTAACTTCTCATTGCTCAGGAGGTTTTTAAAATGCCTGTTCTCAGCGTCACAAGACTGACTTCTTATCTTCTGTGAGATAAACACACAACACACTGATGTGTATGAAAAATGCATTAAAGACGCAAGGAAGCTACAGTTAACTAAACTTTATTATTATTATTGAATTATATTTATATTGTTACATTTTTACAATTGTTAAATTAATAATAATAATAAATGAAATGAATTTATACGTAATGCATTTTTAAAATTAAAAATAAGTAAAATATACCAGAACTATACCATAAATCTATTTATTTGTTTTTATATTTGTTGTTAAATTATTTTGTTTAAATTCATTAGAGTATGTATAAAAATTATCTTATTTAAATGTAATACCTTAAAAAATATTAAAATAAATGGAATTATGTGAGTATTTATGTGTGTGTTAGTTTATGTGTGTGTGTGTGTGTGTGTGTGTGTGTTTCACCTGTGTTTCAGTGTGAGAAATTAAGAGTATTGTCTGTCTGTATATGAATATGTCTGTTGTGTTGTTGAGCGTGACAGCAGTATTGTGGTGGAAGTAAAAGTGACCTGCAGGCTGGTTATGTAACTGTGTTTACTGAAGTGCATTATTACAGCTGAAAGGCATTGTATAAGCTCATGTGTGTTTGTTTCCAGCACGCTGTGGAGAACAGTGTGAGGCTGATGGTGGATGCAGAACAGACGTATTTCCAGCCGGCCATCAGCAGACTCACGCTGGAGATGCAGAGGATCTTCAACAGAGAAAAACCCAACATCTTCAACACCTACCAGTGCTACCTGAAAGTGAGTCGCTGAAACACACACACAGTCCAGTTCCTACCAAACACACACTCTCACACTCACACTCACACACACACACGCGCGTCCACACCCACAAAACCTGCCGGTTAACATCGCTTCCACGCCCAGATTTCTCATTTATCCTCCCATAATATGGATCACTAAAGGATCAGTTAATCCAAAAATAACATTCTGTCATAATTTATTCATCTTCATGTTATGTCAGGCCTGTAAGATTTCCTTTCTTCTGTGGAACACAAAAGGAGATGCTCGGCAAAATGTTCAGGCTGCCCCAAAAAAGACATAAAAGCATAAAAAAAAAGTTGTCCATCTGCTCGTGTGTCAAATTCCAATTTCTTTCGATACTTAAAATTGATTTAAAGATCTGAAATTTACATAAATGTTACGACAGAAATTAGGTGGAAATTTCTGAAACTCTGAAACCATGAAATAGACTACATTTGTCTGAGTAAAGGTTATAATGGTTAATTAAAAAAGTAATTATTTTTTATATTTAAAGTAATGTAATGTAATAATGCTAAAAGTAATTGTAATGATTTTCACAGTTATTTAATTTAGAATAATAAATAAGAATTTAATAATTACAAATAAATATGTGTATATATGTACAGTTTTTACAGTTATATATAAATAAAATAATTTGAATGGAATAAATGAAAACACAAAATAAAAATTATTTAGAATATATGTAATATGTATTAACATATGAAATATATTAACATTATTAACATAGAATTTAATATCAATTAGAATTAGAATATGTACTGTATGTTATACATTTAAAAAAAATTTAATTATAAGTGTGTGTGTGTGTGTGTGTGTGTGTGTGTGTGTGTGTGTGTATATATATAATTATTATTATTATTATTATTTAAAAAATCTAAATTTAGCAAAGAAAAAATAAACAGAAAAAAATACAATAAATGTAATTATTTATTTGTACATTTTTACAGATGCTCAACAAAATGTTCACGCTGCTCCAAAAATGACATTCCAATTAAAATTTTCAATACTTAAAATTGAAATGAGGAACATGAGGAAATGAGGTGGTTCATAATTTGTAATTTAGAATCTCAAAAGTCCCTCAGTCACAGAATGAATCATGATGACAATATAAAAGCACTATATGGCTTTCATAATGGTTTTATGGCACTAATCTGTTTTATTTTGTTAGTCTGTGTGTGAGTCTCATGACAAGCGCTGTGTGTGTAGGAGGCGTATGATAACGTGTCGATGGATGTGGAGCTGTCGCGGCGGGAGGGCTGGTACTTCGGTGCGAAGCTGGTCAGAGGAGCGTACATGTATCAGGAGAGATCTCGCGCGGCAGAGATCGGATATGAAGATCCCATCAACCCTGACTATGAGGCCACCAACAGGATGTACCACAAGTACTACAAACGGAGGAAAATATTGATAAACATGACTTTACCCTTTGGCAACGAACTGCACAGGATCATTTATAGTCAGCATTTTCATAATTTGACTACTATGCATTCATTGCTGTTAATTCTTGCTGATATGTTTTTGTTTAAATATTTTTTTTTTATTCTATATAACCTATTATATGATAAAATAATATTTAAAAATATATTAGTTCCAATAACCCATTTCCCGATGGGAAGAAAATATTTGAAAATATATTTTTTAAATATATATTTAATTTTTTAAATTCTGTTTTACTCCATATAAACCATTATCTGATGAATATTTTAATTTTATTTCATATAGCCCATTATCTGATAAAAAGCGAATATTAAAAAAATTATTCCATATAACCCATTATGCAATTAAAATATGTATTTGAATATACATATAAAAAGTATGTATTTTAACTAATTCCACATAACCTATTATTGTATGAAAGGTGAAAATTTAAAAATATGTTTATTGTTTAAATATATATTTTATATATACTTTTATTTTTTTAACATTATTCCACATAACCCATTATCTGATGCAAACATTTACAAATATATGAATTGTTAAATAAAATAATAAAATTAATTTTATTCTTTTATTTTATTCCCCATAACCAATTATACAATGAAAAGACACAATTTTGAATTGTATTAATTAATTAATTTTATTTTATTCTTTTATTTTATTCCAAATAATCCATTTTCTAAAGAAAAGCAGATATTTGAGAATATATTATTAGTTTAAACATGCTTAAAAAAACAATAAAAAAACATTAGTTCTACATAACCAATGACATTATCCAATGACAAGTGAACATTTAAAAATATATTAATTATTTAATTGTTAATTAATTTTAATTTTATTTCATTTTCCCCATAATCCATTATACAATGAAAAGCTAGTTTCAAATATTTTAATATTATATAAATATATGTTATATAATTAATATTATATAAATATTGTTTATTATATGTTTATTTATTTATTTATTTATTTATTCCACATAAACCATTATCTACTGAAGAGTGAGCATTTTTTATTTCCAATAACCCATTATACAACGGAAATCTAGTTTCAAATTATATTAATTGTTTAAATATATACATTTTATTTGTTTTATGTTATTCCACACAAACCATTATCTGCTGAAAAGCAAACTTTTTTTCTTTTTTTTTTTTTACTTTACATTACATGTAAACCTGTAAATTCTCATGACCTGAGACTGAACCCTGCCCGTTGGCATTTTGCGTGATAAATTATATAATCATCTATGTCTATCCTGCACATTTTCCTAACACAATGTACCATATAATTTAGTTTCTCTCTCTTGTCTCAGATGAATACTGTATTCATTATCAAACACACCTGTTTGCCTGTGCCAAGCTTGTTTTGCCCATCAATGTCATGTTACTAACATGTGTCATAATAACACTGTAAATATTTGCACGCACATTGTGAGGGGAATGTTTTGACTCGTTGCTACAAACAAAAGCACATACTTTAGGATTACTTTCTTTTATTCATCTGTCTCAGTCATTGATTCCTAGAAGCTTTCATTAACCCTGATCTCTGTCTGTAAGGTGTCTGGAGTACATTCTGGAGGAGATCAACCACAACAGGATGGCAAACGTCATGGTGGCGTCTCACAACGAGGACACGGTCAAATTCACGCTGGAAAAGTGAGTCCAGAGCCAAAAAGAGACTCGTAAAATACATTCAGCGCGTAAAATACATTCAGTGTGTTCTTCTGCACAGAATGAACGAGATGAGTCTCTCTCCCACTGAGAATAAGGTTTACTTTGGCCAGCTGCTGGGAATGTGTGATCAGATCAGCTTCCCGTTGGGTGAGTGGAGAGAAGAGCAGCGTGGGAAGGAGCGGTGGTCTTGATTCTGATGGTGTTGACATGTTTGTGTTTTTGTGAGCAGGTCAGGCGGGATTCCCGGTGTACAAGTATGTGCCGTACGGCCCGGTGAACGAGGTCATCCCGTACCTGTCGCGCCGAGCGCAGGAGAACTGCGGCTTCATGAAGGGTTCGCAGAGGGAGCGCAGCCTGCTGTGGAAGGAGCTCAAGCGCAGACTCTTCAGCGGACAACTGCTCTACAAACCAGTCTACTAAACCACAACATCAGCATCAGCTGTATTTAACATATGGACCTCTTTCTCTACCGCAGAGCATAACCATGTTAGTGTGGGAAAATCATCGCAAAATGGACATTTTATAGGTTTTATAGTTTGTCATCAGTGGCTGAAAAATGAACTGGAGTTAAAGACAACATGAAACTGCATTTGCAATGCCTTTAACTTCTGCAGTGTGACGTGAAACTGAAAGTGAAACAGTTGGAAATAATATTGGATGAACTGCAAACATTTAGAAATGTGTTGTTTTTATATGTATCTGTATATCTTTATATCTAGATAGATAGATAGATAGATAGATAGATAGATAGATAGATAGATAGATAGATAGATTTTTTTCCCAATGAAAAACAGACATTTAAAAATATTTTGTTTTCTTATTTTATTTATCCCACACAACCCATTATACAATTTAATATATTTTATTTTATTTAACATAACTCATTATCTGATGAAATGCACAAATTGAAAAATATTTTTTTTTAATTCCACAAAACCCATTATCTGATAAAAAGCAAATATTAAAAAAAAAAAATTCTTATTGTATTTATCCCATGCTACCCATTGTCTGATTTAATATAAATTGTATTTTATTCTGCATAACCCATTATCCAATGAAAAGAAAACATTTGAAAATATATTCATTTTTATTTTCTTATTTTATTTATCCCACATAACCCATTATCCAATGAAAAGCAAAAATTTTTAAATATTATTTAAACATATTTGTATTTTACATTGCTTGCATAATTTATTATCTGATGAAAAGCAAAAAATGTAAAAAAAAAAAAAAAAAAAAAAAAAAAAAAAAATTTGTTTATTTTATTTTGTGTTTCATTCCACAACAAATGGTCAGATGAAAAGCAAACATTTGAAAATACATATTAGATATTTTCTGTTTCACAGAAAGTGAAACAAAGTTCAGTGGGAAATAATACAGGACAGAGCCCAGTTGCATAAACTTGTTAAAACTGCATGTTAACAACTAGTATGACCAACTAGCAGTTAGGCAAGTTGTAATCAGTCTTTTTTTTTTTTTTTTTTGTATTCAGTGTTGACTTATCTATATTTTTATGTAACTAAATTAAAAACATATGACCAGTCTTAGATGACTAACTTGTAAGACTAGTATAAACCTTTTATGCAACCTGCCCCAGGACTTTAATTGGGTGAGACATGTTAAGTTATGATGTTAACTTTAGTTACATGAACAGAAAAGATAAATTATGTCAGATATGGACAAGTTAGTAAGATTGTAAATGGACTGATTTCATGTTGTCTTTAAATCAGCTCTTAAATCATTCCACTGTGTCTCTACATCACTGCTTATGTTTGGAATAGCGTACTATCAAACTACTCGTTCTATGTTTACAGTATGTTCTGATACTGTATCAAACACACCACTGAACCAGTATCAGCAGGCATTTTCAATCTCAAGCCTTTTTAAAAAACGTCAAACATCTGTATTTATTTCAAAGATCACATGCAGCACAGTAAGATCATGTTATAATAATGTAACATAGTTAAAACTCATCGTTGCGTATTGCATACCGTTTTAGGTTTGACCTGTTGATTATTTCTGATGCACATGGTCTATTTTCATACTGATAATGAAGAGTTTTTTTTTTATGTATTTCATAGTTTCTTGATCATGTAATTTTAAATGTTTATTATCAGACGAGTTCAACACATTTTTAGCACTGGATATTCTGATTACCATATGATTATTTTTGTAAATTAGTTGTTTGTTTTGCGCCTTTTAAATGTAAGTTTGGGTTTGAAAATGAGTTTGGATGAAGTGTGCATGTGAATCTCTTAGTTGTTTGAAATATTTACTGCTCTTTTTTATGTAAATAATAAAATATGTTTTGTATAATACAGCAACAGCTCTCAGTTCTCACGCCTAGATGATTTTAGACACTTCTGCACTGTTTTTAATTGAATGAAATGAACATGTATGGCTGTATGTAAATGTCTAAGGTAAAAATGGCAGTTATTACAAATATTGACTTGGAATTTGTCATTTTGATGTATAGTTATGTCATATAAACTGTCAAAAATGATATTTTACAAATGCATGCATAATGAATAACCAGGTCTCATAATGGAGGGAAAATACTTTTCTATTAAAAACAGTCATTTAAAAATATTCTTGTAGCAAATGAGTTGTAAATGTTAGTTTAAATGCTGTGCTAGTTTATTTTATGGTGTGATGTGTTTGCACACTATTTTCTAGCATGATCCTTGCAGTGCATTCAGTGTGATAATGCAAACAGGATCATCATAAACACCCTCTTACAAAACATATCAGGAAGTGGCTTTATTTCTTTGTTCCTGTCATGCTGCATCTACCAAGTACCAGAGCACAACAATGAGGAAATGAGAGGGCTCGAGGCGTTCAGGTCTGAGTAGACTGTCAAGTTGGAGTTCTTCCAAACTGAAATGGAGTTGCTTCTCTGTGGAAGAGCTGTCTTGTCCCGTGTGCTGTGAGATCTTCAGATCTCCTGTGTTTCTGTCATGCAGTCACAGTGTCTGTAAAGACTGTCTTCAGCAGTTCTGGAGGAGCAAGAAAACTCAGAAGTGTCCGGTCTGTATATATATATATATATATATATATATATATAATATTTGAAGAAAAAAAAATGTCTTTTTATATCTTGTTTTTTGTAGCATTTTTATTTAGAATTTAACTCAATATTTGAAGGAAAATCTTTTTTATTATTATTATTATTATTATTCTAACAATATTTGAAGAAACGAAAAAAATCTATAATTTTAATATATTAATAATAATTGATTAATTAAATTGTTTTTAAGTTATCTGGCATTCCCCATTTCTGGGCCCCCAAATGGGCTGTGGCCCCCTCGCTGAAACAACATGTTCTATGTTTCAGCATTAGCTGAGGAACTGCTAACAGATATTTTTCTCTTTGAGTGCTCTGATTATAAATTCTTTTCTGCTTTTTTCCAGAACTTTGAAGGCACAATGGAAAGGTAAGTGTTCAGCCTCCTGTCACTCTCTTCGTATGGCTGTGAACTCAAACCCACTGCAGGCTGATCTTCCAGAGCCCGGGGCCCACAGCAGGAGCCTCACATGAGTCCTGCAGCTTTGATTCATGTGGCAAACCACTTGGGCAACCTGACATTTGGAGTCTGGCTGAAGATGCGAGATATTGTCCGAAACGGTGAGTCTTTAAATATAAATAGCTATTAGGGCTGGGTTTACAAATAAAAAATATTGATTTCTCGCATAGAACGATTCTCATTTTGATGAACCAATATCGTTTCTTAAATCCCAAGATCTATGCTGTTTTCAGTTCATGTGTGAATAAAATGTTATTTTTAGCGCACGTCCCATCTAATAAATCGCAATAGGCTTTGTGTTTTTATCACTGATCTATATAAAGACTAAAGTCTATATAAAGTAAAGGTTTTTATGCTTTTACTATAAAACAAAGTCTCAGCTTTCAAATTCTGTAAGTTTTATTGCGAAATTCAAACAATACTGTTTTGATGCTGTTTAATGTAGCATGACAAATTACCAAAGTCTGTTTAAGGTATTCTATAGTCTTTGAAATTAGCCACAGTTCAAGCGTCACACAAAACGATCATCTCTTCCTCAATAGGCCTACTACTACTGTTGTTATATCACCAAATAAACATGAATGAACATCAGAAGGTTGAAAGAAACAGAACAAATTACTGAAATGTTTCATGTCTCACTTTTGAATCGCGGAAAGATGTCAATGAAACAATCAGTGAAGAAGATCTCTAACACTAGCATTCTGTAGCCTATTCTTTTTCTATTCTGTCTGTTTTCTTTTTATCTATTAGTCTATAATTTAATACATGTACTGCGTTACATTTACATTTATGCATTTAGCAGACGCTTTTATCCAAAGCGACTTACATTGCATTCAAGTTACAGTTTCTACATTTTATCAGCTCTTGCTTTCCCTGGGAATCGAACCCATGACCTTGGCGTTGCTAGCACCATGCTCTACTATTTGAGCTACAGGAAAGCGTTAAGCTAAATGAGACTTGTTATAGCACTTGCTTATTATTGCTCTATTGTTAATTCTGATTGCTTCCATTGTCCTCATTTGTAAGTATAAAAGCGTCTGCTAAATGACTAAATGTAAATGTAAACAGCTTGTAAACAATGTCACATGACGTCACATTTACCTCAGAAAAAGACAATGACCATAAACTCAATAATTAGCTAGAAAAATTAACTCTAGAAAGGAGAACTTTGCTAAATATATGCACTATATTCCATTATATTCATTGTATAATTGTATAATAAGCCTATTTTAACTCATTCTTCAAAACCCGTTCTTCAAATGTAATTGAATAAATTCGTCATGAAAACAAGTTATGACATACATTGTTTAAATGTCTATTTCAACATTAAACTGGAGTAGGAACATAAAGTTATTATAGTCTAATCTTTTTTTTATTATAAAAGCGTGTGCAATTTAAATGTTTGATTACTAATCTAGCTACCAGCGGACAGGGCTTATTGTAATACAGGTTACAGCAGAAGTCAAGAGAGATGTTTTCCTTGAAAAAAGTGGACATGAACCATACCTGATTGTCTATATATCCAAATGAATCAATATCAAATCAAATGAGATCAAAACTGAATTGAGAAATGTGTCTCATTACCCAGCCCTATGTGCATACATGATAGATCTCTAACTAGTGTTATAGTCAAGACCACCTAATCCGAGACCAAGTCGAGACCAAGACAATTGTGTGTTGAGACCGAGACAAGACCAAGACCAGACCAGCATTGCTCAAATTCATTTAGAGGATCCACATTTACTGCCTGAGAAATGCCTTATTTTTAATCATTAAATACAATAATAAGACACTTACAGAGATGTTACAAATCAAATGAAATCTCTAACAACAAAATTCATCTTTGCACTGCAGTGGTGGCACAGAAGCTGCATCTGAATTGGTACAATTACAAATGCATAAATAATGTTGAGAATAATGTTAACAATTGTTTACTAAATGTTTTTATAAAGGCAATATCATTTTGTTTTTTTCAAAACAGTCTCTTGCTCTTGTGATATTGCTTAATTATATCATATTATAGTATAAAAATCCACATCAAGCACTTATACTCTCAAGCACTTTTTTGCAACAATATCTTGAATTTTGTGGGTGTATGTATTAATTTTGGTGACATTTTTGACACAGTCCCTCAATAAACTTCCAAGGGGGCCTCAAGATGACTTAAAATTGTTTAAAATAAAACAAAACAAGCATTAAAATGAACTAAAACAGGTAAAAATCAAAGATATTTCTTAGTATTTGGCTATTTTTATAATGAATATACATCTTTCTAGTCATGCTAAGCTCTAAAGTATTTTGGGTGAGTGGAGGGGGGCCTTCAAATAATGCTGTGGACAATAGAGGGCTGTGAAGTCAAACATTTTGAGATCCACTGGAATAAATCAAATGATTTATTTTTGTTATTTAGTTATTTAATTAGTTATTGATTGCATTTGAAGCAGGAAGTTTACATCCAATCACATTAATGATCTCAAGACCAAAACTGGTCTCGAGTACAACAACACTATCTCTAACTCTTGATTATTTTGTCTCATCAGCTCCTGTGATTCTGGAGCCCAACACTGCACATCCCGAGCTCAAGCTGTGTGATGATCTGACCGGACACTCACGCCTGTCCCGCTAATCCAGAGAGATTCTGGGCTCTGAAGGCTTCATCTCAGGAACACACTGCTGGGATGTGGAGCTTGGGGACAATACACACTGGACTGTAGGAATAACCACAGCATCCAACCCTAGGAAGGGATTTACATTCTTTGGCAAAGATGTCTGGTGCGTGTGGTACAAAAAGAAAGAATATTTCTCATATTACCAGGACCAAGCATACACTCTAATTAGTGTTAAAGAGAAGCAGTTTTACTCGACTGGGATCAAGGAAAAATGTCTTTTTCTGATCCTGTAACCGACACTCATCTGTGCTCATTCACAACAGCCTTTACGGAGAGGTTCTTTCCGTTCTTCTCTAGCGTTTGTGTCACTTGTAGTCTGAGGATCCCACCAGTTAAAATATGTGTAACAGACAAGCACAGTTATATGTGATTCTGTATATTTTATGTTGTAAATGATGTCCATAATAAAGACTTTTATTACGTTTTCTTTATTTCCTGAGATTTTTACAGACAAAATTGCTTATTTGCATATTGTAAATTAATGCAAACCTTTTGTTTATGATAGTACTAATAAATAAAAGACCAATTCTGCCAAAATACAGGCTTTTACTGAGGCTTTTTTCCTTTTTTTTGACATCCTGGCCTAGACATTTTGGTCTGGACATGACTTGAAACCTATTCATCTTGAAAAAGGTATATTAAACCGTCATTTATGAATGAATAAGATTTTAATACATTTTTATTTTTATATTTTTATAACTTATTAAATTCAAACATAAATGGACATACATTGTTACAGTTTTTATTTTTTGTAAATAAAATAAAGATTATTGGAGTACATTATGTAAGAAAATATTATTTCAGTTTATCTACTTTTATTTCATGTTTAATTTAATGCTTTACTTACCATTTCTTTGTAATTATTTGTGAAATTTACTTGTAATTTCTGAGAGAAAATAGTTTCTACACCATTGTTTTTCTTTAGTGTAACATCATTGACCAAAAGGTGTTTTTTTATTATTATTATTAATATTTTTATTTTTATTTATTTATTTAAATTTTTTTTAATGCCATGGGCCACTAAATATGATCATATTTGCGCAAGGGACCCTCATCCTAAAATTTACAAGGTAGCTATATATTTTCATGTTTTTCATCATATAAAGGCCCAAATTATACTCTAAAAAAAAATAATAATAATAAAATAAATGTGCTTAAAATATTATTTGAAAAGTGATGTTTTTTTCCTTCTCACTATAATGCTGTTCCATTTATTTATTTTATTTTAATTCTTTTTTTTTAGATTTACTTTAATCAAATTATTAATTTAGTTTAATCTATTTTTATATTCCTACACTGTTTTTTTCTAAACTTTTCCATGGACCCCCAGCACAAGCTTGAAAACCGCTGTATCAAACCCAGAGCGGAACTTTCGTCCGCACTCAGTTCCTGCACGGATCCTGTTGGTGTGACACACGTGACAGGAAGTTCCATCAGCATGGTTGTCTCATGGTACAGTTATAGGCGGTTCTTATAGAATGTTTTTGTGTTGAACGTTTTTAAACTAATATATTCTCACAGAGTGATAGATATATATTTTCTACATATATTTACTATTTTCCGCGTTACCATGCATGTCACGGGTCTGCGTTGATGCTAGAAAGCTTTAAACTAACATGTAAACATCTGGAGAAATACATTAATACCTGTAAGTTCGTGCTCAGTGTAATATCTTTATTATTTATTAGGTTAATTAGATAAAACATTAAGATGTCTGAAGTTCAGCTGAAGAGACAAGCAGAAAGTGTTAAGATTAATGGTCAGTCAAAACATAAGAAGAAGAAAAAGACACATGAAAACAATAAAAAGACCTTCTTCTACGATACAAAGACAGTTGGAAAGAAGAAAACGAAACCAACAGCTGTAAATCCAAACATTACACCACCCACAAAAGTTGAAGAGTATTCGTGCAACTGGAAGACGTTACTGCAGGTAAGAATTATTTACCATGGTAAAATCATATTGAATTCCTGGATTAGTAATTCTGAATGAGAAATACATGGCAGCTGTTTTTACATTTGGTGTGTGTGTGTGTGTGTGTGTGTGTGTGTAGACTCTCGCTGCAAATCCTGAAAAGAAGAGTGAAGACACAAAACGGGTGAAAAATGCAAACGTTAAAGGAAAGCAGCTTCAGAAGACGCCGTCAGTTTCCAAAGACTCTCGTGAACCAGATAAACACTTGAAAAAACCCACACAGACTGTCAAACCTGCTTCTGAGACATCTGGAAGAGTAGAAAAAGATGGAGAACAACAGAACGGAAAAGACTCCACTCGACACAAACAATTCAGAGCAGAGAAGAGGAAAAGAAAGGAAGAAAAAGAGAAAAAGGAGGTGGAAAAGAAAACAGCAGAGTATGTGTGCATTTCAATGCTGTTTCGTTTCATAGGACTGTCCTATGGACGCTTGTTTCTGCCATGGAATAAAAAAAAAGAAGAAAGATAATTGCGTTATTTTTATCTCACAAATCATTTTTTTTCTCACAGTTTTGAGTTTGTATAACACAACTCAGAATTTTACCCAGAATTGCGAGATATATATTCTGGATTGTGAGATGTAAACTCTCAATTGACTCAAAAAAGTCAGAATTGTGAGATAAAAAGTTGTAATTATTTTTTTAAATTTAATTTTTATTTTGTGACTGAAGCAAAAACCCTGAATTGCAAGATCCTCAGAATTCAGAGAAAAAATACAGAATTGCAAGGAAAAACTCTTTTTGAGAAAATAGTTCTAAATTGCAACACATAAACTCTAAAAACATATAAATTATAAGAATAAAAATCTAAATTTCAGGACAAACTCAGAATATTGAGAAAAATAGTCGAAATTGCAAGACACAAAGCTGGACGTAAGAAAAATTTGTAACCCCAAAATGTGATTATCTTCGTGCTAGGGACACCCATCCTAAAATTTGAAAGTCAGCTATATTTATATTCAACATTATTTATATTAATTTATATAGTGAAAAATTATATTATAAATATGTCATATTATTTGGAAAATATATATATATTTTTTACAGTAAATTATGATGTTTTTTCCACGCACTATAGTAATGTTTTTGTTAGATTTATTTATTTAATAAAATTATTTTTCAAATTAAATTTAAAAAGTCTGAATTGTAAAATGTAAACTCAGAATTCTGATTGAAAAAAGTCAAAATTGTGAGACGTAAATAGCAACTGTGAAGAAAAAAAGTGTAAGTTTTGAGATAAAGAAGTTGCAAATACCTTTTTTATTCATTTATTTTTATTTCATGGTGGATTCAAGCTTCCATACTGTCCTCTTTAAACACTGTTTTCTCGTAGGCCTGATATCTGGTTTGATGACGTGGACCCTGATGACATCGAGGCAGCTTTGGGGCCCGAGGTTGCAAACATCGTCCGAAAACGTAGCGGAATGCCGAACTCCAGAGCAGAAATGGCAGAGAACGTGCTGGTGAAAGAGCACGCGTTTGAGGGGTGAGACACATGCAGCTCTCTGGGTGGTCATCGGTTTTGAAGGAAAGTGATGTAATCTTATGGCTGATTTCAGATTGACCCGTGCTGTCGCTATGGACTGTGAGATGGTGGGCGTCGGGTGCGACGGGGAGGACAGCATTCTAGCGCGAGTCTCCATCGTCAACCACTTTGGGAAATGCATCTACGATAAATACGTCAAACCCACGGAAAAGGTTACGGACTACAGGACGGCTGTTAGTGGAATCAGACCGGCGGACATCAAAAATGGTCAGGACTTCTCATAATAGTCTCTACTGCATTTGAAAAATACTACAAATTTGATGAAATGGTTATTTGTATAGAATAAGAATGGAGTAAGAAAATATTTCTTAAGTGTGTATCTTGCAATTTTGAGCGTACATCTCACAATTCTGACAATTTTCTCAAAATTGCATCGAAACACTATTTTGACTGTATTTCATGTAATTCAGAATTTATAACTTGCAAGTTTGATTTAACATCTCACAATTCAGATTTTTTTTACGTTAAAACTGTGTTTGACAGTTCTTGAAATTTTTCTCAGAATTGCAGGTTTATATCACAATTCTGAATTTATATCTTAATTATGAGCTAACATCTCACAATTCCGTTTTTACTCAATTTCATTTATAACAATTCTGACTGTTTCTTACAATCCAGAATTTATCTCACAATTTTTAGTTAACATTTTGTAATTCTAAATTTTTCTAAAAAATTGTGTTTTTATGTCTCTATTCTGAGTGTACTTCTAGCAGTTTTATATATTTTAATATTTCTGTCGAAATATGCATCTTGGGATGCGGACAGATCCTTTCGTCCATGAAATTAGGTGACTTTTAAAAGAGATATAAACTCAGATTTATGAGAAAAATGGGGAAATGTTAGCTCAAGATTGCGAGATATATAAATTCAGAATTGAGAGATTAAAAAACTCACAATTACCTTTTTTATTCTGTGGTGGAAACAGGCTTCCGCATGTATGAGATTATTTATTGTTCTTCGTGTGATTGACAGGTGAGGACATCAAGACAGTCCAGAAAGAAGTGGCTCAGATTCTGGACGGAAGAATATTAGTGGGACACGCCATTCACAATGACTTAAAGGTACTGTACACACAAAAAAAAGGGCATTGTCACGCACACATCGTTCCAAGCCTGTATGCTTTTTCTGTGGAAAACAAACACCAAAAAAGCACCAAACTAGGCTATATTACAGCATACAGGATCAGAATGGCTTGAGAGCAACTAGTGACATTTTCAGATGAGATATTCCTTTAACCAATGTCAGATTTATTTTAAACACCTTTGTCTTGTTCATAGATTTTGCTGCTGGATCATCCCAAGAAAATGATCAGAGACACACAGAAATACAAACCATTTAAGCAGAGAGTAAAGGTATGAAACACAATTTGCTGGCAACTTCATAAATCAATATTATTATTAATAAATAAATATGCAAATTTTAATTGTCAATGTCTCCCCTCATGTCCTCTTCCTCAGAGCGCACGTCCTGCATTGCGGGTTTTATGCAAAGAGATTCTCAATGTTAAAATCCAGCACAGTGAACATTCATCTGTAAGTCAACTTCTCCATTCATTATTTCAAAGTGCATGGCTTGATCTTTTCCCATATAATACAAGATAAGGGATTAAAGCATAGTTTGGGGTTGGTAATAAATTTTAATGTTTTTGAAAGGTGTTTCTTTTGTACACAAAGATTTATGCATTTATTTGTCCAAAAATGTGCTGCAAAACTGAATTTTAAGCATCATTACTCCAGTCTTCAATGTCTTGATCTGTGTCAGAAATCATTCTAATATTTATTACATAAATGTCTTTACTGTCACTTTTGATCAGTTTAATGTTGTGTGTGCATCACAGGTTCAGGACGCTCAGGCCACTATGAGGCTGTACACTCTGGTGAAGAAGCAGTGGGAGGTGGATCTTAAAGCGGCCCGGGCGGGTCAATTTCAGAAGAGCCCACGAAAACCCAAAACTCCTAAAAAACAGAGCAAATTAACTCCGATCAGTTTATAAAAAATGATCAACTCATCGCAAAACACGACAGACTGAAACATGGATCAGGGAACTGTTTTACCAACGTGGAGTAACACTGTCTTCAGTGACGTTATGATGAACTGTTTAATATTCCTGTCTCTCAGTTTATACTTTGATCTCAAGTCCTGTCTTCTGTTATTTGAGGGATGAGACCATCAAACCAAACATAAGTGAAACTGTTCTATTGAGCTCTTTTATACCAAGTAATTTAAATGTTAATTTTCCATCCTGTTTAAAATTACATGACAGATGTAACTCGCATTGGAGACTTTCATAGTTTTCTATCTGAACTGCTATTAAAGACCCCACACTTGAGGTGCACAAGGTGTGGTTTTCTCAGATGGAATGACACAAATAATGGCATTGAACTATACTGAAATCTTAAAATCCCCCAAGTCACTTTTAACCATTAAAAGTAATCAAAATTACATATTTAAACGTTTTTCACAAGTGAAAATAATTTCTTAATGCCTTAAAAAGGCTTGGATGTAATTCTACACCCTTACCTCATTTAGTATGTGCGGGTTTATGAATATTCAAATTAGCTCCGCCCCAACTCAGTAGTAAACGCTATTAATTTAATTATGTAATTAATTATGTAAGTTTTAACCAGAAACTGATTCCGAAGAGGAAGAGGGAATTTTACAGGATTGTCTACACGTCCATATCAGAATACATTTTATGTATAGCTCTCTACAAGTTGGACAAGTAACGGTAATTAATATCATTAATATCTCATAGATATGTATCTATGATTATCTTTTGCAGCTAATAATGTTTTGCTAATCTTGCACAAACCGTGTTCTTGTGATATGTAAATGATATAAAAAGCCCCACCCCGCAAATTGTCTCGCGGAAATGAAGTTGAAGGAACTTTTTCACATTTCCGGGATTCTCAGCGGCTGAAGTCATCAAAAATGTACATATATAACTTATATAAAAAAATAAAAAATACAAATATGAAAAACTTTACGATGCTGATGACCGTTAAACGCGTCATCACAGTCTTTTGAAAAGGGACCATAGATGAATTTGTACATGTCTTTAATCATATTATAAACAGCATATAGCTGTAAATAATGTTAAAAAAAAATTTTTACCACAGGGTGACCACACGTCCTCTTTTCCCCGGACATGTCCTCTTTTTGGACCTACAAAAATGTGTCTGGGCGGGATTTCTTAATCGCCCAAAATGTCCAGGATTCGGCTGTTTTCTTAAAGGGATACTCCACCCCAAAATGAAAATAGCGCCATTTTGGAGAGCATCCGATGGACGCAAAGTGCGTACGCTATTCTCTGTCATCAGTAACGCATGGATACGTATTGTACGTTTATTTACGCTTTGATTTGAACGGAAACCGCGTATCCATGCGTTACTGATGACAGAGAATAGCGTACGCACTTTGCGTCCATCGGATGCTCTCCAAAATGGCGCTACGCTGACGCAGAGAGACAGAGAGGAGACGAATTGTTGAATAAATGTCGTTATTTTTATTTTCTTTGCGTACAAAAAGTATTCTCGTCACTTCATAAAATTCAGATTGAACCACTGATGGCAGATGGACTATTTTGACGATGTTTTTTTTATACTTTTCTGTGCCTTAACAGTGTAATTTACTTGGCAGTCAATGGGACAGTCACAACCCAGATAGCACACGTACGTCTGTAAGATGTCTAAAGATCTCTTGATCTGGAAAGCATCTACTGTCTGACAGACGTCTTTCAGATGTCAGTTTTACATACATTCTAAATCATAAACATCTTAAAGACATCTAATAGAAGTCTATTTGACATCTAAAAAGAAACGTCCCATAGACGTATTGCAGATGAGCAAACACCCTAAAAAAAAAAAAAACTTGCAGACGTCAAATAGACGTCCCAGAGATGTATGTGTGCTATCAGGGAAGCCTCCTGGTTTTCATCCAAAATATCTTCAATTGTGTTCCGAGGACGAACGAAGCTTTTACAGGTTTGGAACATGGGGGTAAGTGATTAATGACAAAATTTTAATTTTGGGGTGGAGTATCCCTTTAAACCCGCTCCCGCTGAATTTCTGACCACTGCCGCCTGCTCCCCATGTGTTTCGCTCCTGCGATTTTCATGTCCACTCCATTAAACATTCTAATATTGTATATAATTTGGCGCATCAGGAAGCCACTCTCAGTATTTAAATCTCTTTTGAATGAGCGTTCACTTTCGATTTCGCGATCACACGTTTTTGTTTTTTGTTTTTTTTTCAAAAAAAAAAAAAAATGTTGCCATGGGTTGATTTTCCCAAGTGGGTTAAAGGTTTGAAATATTGCATAAATTACATTTGACTGAAATGCTTGTATTGAAACATTTTGCATTCTACCTTTGATAAAACTTTCATGGACTTTTACATTAACTGTTCCCTCCTGGTGGAATGACCTGCCCAACTCAATCCAAACAGCTGAGTCCTTAATCTGTTAAAAATAAACAGCTGAAAACACATCTCTTTCATCTTTATTTGACCTTTTAACTTTAGCACTCTCTATTCTAATGCTAATTCTAATTTTATCTGCTTGTTTTTTTTTAATTAAAAAACTTGACCCTCTAACATTTGCACCCTCTATTATATTTCTAATCTAAGTACTTGTTTTATTTAAAAAGAAAAAAGAGCCTTTAACACTATTATTCTCTATTCTTTCTACTTATTTTCTTTTTATTTATTATAAATAATGACCTTCTAACACTAGCATTATCTATACTTTTTCTGTTCTATTGACTTGTTTTATTTTTTATTTAAAAATGACCCTCTAACAATACCATTCCCTATTCGTTTTCTATTCTATCTACTTGTTTTCTTTTTATTTATTATAAAAACAAAATAAGCAAACAAACAAAAAAACCTTGCTACTTATACTGTTAGGTGAAACCCCGCCCATGAACCCCGCCCCCCCACTGTCCTCTTTTTGGAAAACTAAAATATGGTCACCCTAAGTTAAATCATACTTTAGATATCAGATGTTTCTTACACAGAAACAGAACAAGAAAGCGAGGAGTTCAGAGACAAGTCTCTTTATTTAGCTCATGGGAAAAAACAGAAAAAATACCTTTTTTTTTTTTTACACATCATTGCAAAGTCAATCAGTTACATGTCACTGATCCAACACAAATACACAGAGGGACTAGATCACTGCTAAACTGCTAATGACAATTCAAGTTTATTTTGTGCCAAACTATTTTGGTGTTTCAAAAGCTCTTCCCTTCTTTCAGTCAGTAGTGTTTTAGTTTGTCAGATACAGAAGTGTTTAGTTATGATATCGTGATTACTGAGATCACATTCAGGAGATGACAAAACTAGAGTTCCAGCTTTAGGAAAACTTTGCTTCCAAATCTGGAAAACCTAGGTTAGTGATAAATAATAGTTAATTCTACAACACGTCTAGGTGGACATTAAATCTGAGCTGGTTTGTGTGCTGGTGGAGACTTAATGAGTTTACAACCCTCAGATGTGTTATTGGAGATCATTTTACCTGCTGAACATTCATGCAAAACACCTGAAAATTTGTGAAAAGTTTAGTCAAAGTATTTCATGAAAGCGTGTGAGCATCTAAAAGGATGAATCTCACAAACACCCAGATAACATTTATATGGAAGCCCGATACTGCCATGATAAAAAAAAAGGTAATTGCGACTTTTTATCTCACAATTCAATTCAAATCTTTCCTGAAATTCTGCGAAAAATATTTCTTGCAATTATTTCTTTCTCAGAACTGTGAGATATAAACTTGCTATTCTGAGTAAAAAGGCAGAATTGCAATATATAAACTCAGAATTCTGATTTTTTTTCCTCGCAACTCCAAGTTTACGCCTCACAATTGTTTTTTTTCTGCCACAGAAGTCGTTTTTTTTCTTGCAATTGCAAGTTTATATCTCATAATTGTGAATTTTTCTCATAACTGCGAGTTTATATCTCGCAATTCTTACAATTTCAAATTAAACTCACAAAAAAGTTTGAATTGTAAGATATAAACTCAGAATTGTTAGAAAAAAGAAACGCAATTACCCTTTTTATCTTTTCATTCTGTAGTGAAAATGGATTTCCATACATTTCATCCTAAAATCAAAAGGAAAAAAATATATATTAATCTTGCATTTTTAAAAAGCATTATAGTTTCTACATTGTAACATAATGACAATTAAGCAAATTAAATTTTAACATTCCAAACATGTTACTTTGAGATTTATTTCAATTCTCATAGTTTTATTCCTGTAATAATATAGTTGTATTTAAATTTAAATCAATTAAATTAAATAAATGAGTGTTTTTTTATATATAAATGTGCTTAATTGTCATGAAAAAAAAAAATACTGAAAAAAAAAAAAAAAAAAAAAACTTGTAGGTGAAATACAATCTAGTCCTTGACCAATTTCATGAAACTCACCCTTTAAAGACAAAAGGTAGTAACAGTGTGAACACTACAGTTAGAGCATGACCTCTGACCTCCAAACTATAGTTCTTTTATCTTGTAGTTTGTCAGTGTTGAGACTGGCTCAGATAGATGCAGACACAAGCAAACAACACGTCATCACAGCATCAACAAACCCAGTCGTTTCTTATTCCAGAAAAGAAGCCCTTCTTCAGTGCAGCAAGAGACGCATGGCTTGAGAGGAAAGACAGAAACACACGCAAGTTCCTGAAGACGGAAGGTAAACCGCTTGAAATGCACCTTATCATTCAGAAAAACACTCACACAAGCTCTTCAATAGACTTCAGTCAGGGGAGCGCCATATTTAATTTCTGACAGGAATGAAAATGAGGCTGTGAGTGACTGAAGTACACCGCCGCTCAATGGACTACTGTTGTTTAACAACAAACCGTTGTTCAGCTGACGAAACAAAACTTTCAGTAGACAAAACTCCATAAAGTCTGTCCCTCACAGCCTTGTTTTTATCCGGGTTAAATTCAATATGGCATATAACCTGATTAACGTCTATGAAACGAGCGCAGATCAGACTCTCAAAGACACTCTTTCACCAAATATCAAATAAAGAAAGTGACAGCGAGGTTTTAGAGCAGCGCATAGCAAAATTACATTCCACCGTTTCTTACGAACACCAAACATGCTGCAGCAAAGGATTCTGGGTAAAGGCCAGTTAGCAGAGGCACAAAAACACACTTCGTTATAAACCCTGCAGAGGCCCTGCAATTTCCAAAACACGTTTTTACCATGCCTACACATTAAAATACAAGTTTGTTTGTTTAAAAGATTTACTCAAGTCGTCACTAATGTTCAGAACAAAGAATTCTGGGAGAAAATCCCAATGGCCAAAAGTTCCAATTCCCTGCGCTGGTGTTGAGGCGGTTTGATACGAGAGACGGAGACGGTCGCTGAAATAAATGCATTCATTAATACGTCGGTTTTTATAAAGTGAGATGAAAATTAAATCAATACTTTAAAAAAAACGAATGTGCATGATAGCGCAATTGGAGAAAATTCACTTAAAACCCATTTTATTAAATAAATGCTACACAAATTGATTTGCGCTGACTGACTCGCACTGTCAGAGGTCAAAGGTTACACTGTGAGACAGTCAGGTAATGCATATAGTTACGTGAAGGGAAAAAGAGAGGGAAGGACGCAGCGGAGGTGAAGAGAGGAGATTCACGGCACTGAACCGTCTGTCGTTCCTGTCAGTTTCTCTTCATCACCCTGTTTCTGGTGCTGCAATCGAGCGTAGCTCACCGCGTCACCTCTGAAACACAGAAAGCGCACAATCGTCCATCACTTTGTCAATAATGGCAAAATATATTATGAAGAGTTACTCAGTGCAGAAATGTTTTGTTCTGTGTGCAAGTAAATGCAAAGACGAGCTCACTTCTTTCCAAGGGATGCGAGTCCGTACAGAACTCCTGCAGCAAAGGCGATGGCGTTCCCAAACAGAGTCGTGATGGAAAAGCTCAGAAAGATGGGAAACAGTGCCATCCTGAGGGACAAAGGGTTAACAATTAACAATTGGGTTGTAGAGATTCAGTATTCAATATATAAATTGTAGACAGTCAATATGTAACATTGTCATTTAACATTTAATAGGCTTTGACAAATATTTAATACTTTTATTCAGCAAGGATTCATTAAATTGATCAGAAATTAGTGTAAAGACATTTATAATGTTACAAAAGATTTCTATTTCACATAAATGCTGTTCTTTTAAACTTTCTAAATATCAAAGAAGCCTGAAAAAAAAAAGGGTCACGGGATCCACAAAAATGTGAAGCAGCTCATTAATAATCAGAAATGTTTCTTGAGCAGCAAATCAGCATCTTAGAATGATTTCTGAAGGATCATGTGACACTGAAGACTGGAGTAATGATGGAATAACATCTCAGGAATAAATGACATTTTACAATATACTCAAATAAAAAAAAAAATATATATAATATTTCACAATATTCCTGCATTTTTATTAAATAAATGGAGTCTTGATGAGCAGAAGAGACTACATTAAAGAAATCTTACCTTTCAATAGTAGTGTATAATATAGTTCATATTAAATTCATGTTTGTTCATAATACATTAACTAATGTTCACTTATGCAACTAATGTTAAAATGTATTAATAATAGGCTTTAAAATGATATTAACATTAAATGCTGTAATAATATTGTCCACGGGGACTAGAGTTTCTGAGAAAAACAGTGTAAAAACAGAAAAATAGATAAATAATAAAAAATAAGATTTAAATAAATAAATATATAAACAGAACTACAATTAGTTGAAAAACAATGTTATTTCATAGAGACTTGAAAAAGAAACTAATGTAATGTAGAATATTTATTATTCATTAATTAAAGATTAATACTACATGATACACTTACATTTACTAATGTTATTAAAGGATAAGGCTTTTATTTGATCATTTTACACACATCATTTGGTTGCATTGATATTTGCCTTCCATTTAACTGATGTAGACAGTTACACTTGTTAGTCTACAAATTTCTCCTAGAAGTCAAAAACAGCTCAGTGGACGATTTAGCTTTTAGAGTTGCCATGTGTCCCCTAGATAAAAAACACTTTTTGTTTTGCATTAAATATTAGTTACATAGTAACACTGATTACCCAGTGAAGAGAAGGGCTGGGAGCTGCACTCACCCGCAGTAAAACAGGGCTTTCTGCCAGGGCTTCAGACGGTCTGCACGCGCCGCTATAGCATTCGCAAACTCTACAAACTGACAGCAGAAGGGCACCTCACACAGGAACAACACACACGCCGTCAACCTGAAGGAAAAAGAGAAAGTTCCTCTTCTGAATGGCTTGTACACATGGCTTGATGAACACTGGGAACTGAAATGTAAGTTCTTACACCATCCAAACTCCAGCCGCGATGTTTAATGGATTCACAGTCACACAATTCCAAATGCCCATTGTTGCACATGCTAAAAAAAAAAAAAAATACAGAAAAGTGTTACGTTCTAAATAAAAACATTGTGATTAGTGGTAAATGATAAATCAAAAATTTTTTTTCTCCGATAAGCGTTATGATGTTCCTCAAAATGACTAAATATCAACCAAATATTTGCCCTATAGCCCAGGGTTTACCAAGCTAATAATGAATTAAATCATAATAAAATAATAATGATGATAATAATAAAGAATTTTAAAATAAAAAATGTGGCCCAGAAGTGTTAAGCGTTCATGGAAATTGAAAAATTACTTTTTAAATGATTAATATAAAATAATATATAATTTGATCTGAAGAAAGTTTAATAATAATATGATTATGCAATTAAGATATATTGGTCAGGATCAACTTTTACATGTTGTTCAAAATACACTGAAAAACACACAGGAAGGAGCAGCTGGTTGACTGGATAGAGCGCAAGATTTTGTTGGGTTTTGATGAACAGCTGCTTCTGTCATCTGTGTCTCAGCATATGTACAAGAGAACAGAGAGCTATTGATGCCGACTGACACACACACACACAGTACTGCTGGTACAACAGTGTGTGTGTTCAGATCTAGTGTAAGCTCAATCTTTGTGTCTAATGAATAATACTGAACAGAATAATACAGCAGCAATTAAGTGTATCTGCCTACAGCCAAACCAATCAATACCAGAATACAGCCAGAGACAGACAGGCTGTGTTTGCAGCAGTTTCAAACTGGTTTTCAAAAAGTTTAGTACTGTTTTTTTTTTTTTTTACTATTATTACGTATTTAAAAAAGGGACCATGCACAATTTTAACATAAATGTTACCATTTCATGCATCGTACCAAATTTTCATCCACAGTCCCTGTTAGATTGATCCTTATATATATATATAATCAAATCAAATATTTATTTCTTTATTTTAATCTTATTTGTAATTGTAAAAACATATAACAAAAGTCAAATTTAAATAAAAAATGTATTCATATGAATATGTAAATATATAATAAATCTAACAGTACTATAATGAGTAGAAAAACAATGTAAAATACATAAAAGAACGTAAAATAAAAAATTTAAAAAAAAACTTTCACAGTAAACATTTTTCACAGTATAAATAATAAACTATATAGATGGCTGTTAAAGATCATATTTGGGTGAGTGTGGCACCTAAAGGATTGAAAACCCCTGCACTAGAGAGACAGAGATATTGTTATTGGTTCATAACACATGGTAATCCCAAACAAAAGGATGAGAAAGAAAAGAGCAAGAGAAGAGAAAGTTGCAGTTGCTATGACACCTGTGTTACCATGACAGTGTCTACAAAGAGAGCTCATACAAACCACTCCAGCATCTCACAGTGAGTTTACACCTCAAATCTCAGCATATCACTTTATATGAACTCATTTCCCTCACATCAATTCATAATATTGAAGGATTACAGTATTTCATATACCAATACATTTGGCACTCCAAGAATACTATGGTATAACCCTGGAACCATAACTACGTGTTGATTCTCCATGACAGAATTTCTGCTGGTTTTCTATGAGAGTCACTGTCTGAAGGTGTGATTGATTAGACATGCCTTTGTTCAAAGCAATGATCTCATTGAGTGTATTGATTAACAGAGAAGGACGAAAACATCACGGTTTGCCTTCATTCCAAATTGATGAGCATATGCTGGTCTATATGATATAGTGATTGATAATAATCAATAATATGCTTCACCTATATTATATCATACAGGGGTCTGTGGAAAAGTTGAGAAAATCAGTCTAAAAAATGAAAATAAACTTAAACAAAATAAATAAATATATGTTTGATTAAAATAAAAAATATCAAAATAAAATATATTTTGATATAAATAAATGAGTTGGTGTAAAGTAGATAGATTAAAATGAAAATAATGTATAATTTGATTAAAATAATTTAAAAAATTAATTTTTAATTTAATTTTTACATTTTAATTAAAAGTTAAATTATTTTTATTTATTTTTAACCAAATTATATATTATTTTAAATAACATATAATTTGATTAAAATAAATAAAAATAATTTAACTTTTAATTAAAATAAAATAAGTTTGATTAAAATACAAAATATAATTAAGTTTGATTTATATAAATAAATACATAATTTGATTTAAATAAATAAATACTGCATTTAACAGTACAGCACTATAGTGAGTAGAAAATGTAACATAATACAACTAATTATTTTTATATACACATTACATTATTTTTAATAATGTTTTACACATATCTATAATAATTTTTGCTGTATAAATTGGATCTTTGTACATAAAAAGCTGCCTTTTAAATTTTAGAATGGGGTCCCTTGTACAAAGGTGATTATATTTGGGGGTCCATGACATCTAAAAGATTGAAAACCCCTTTGCTTCCAAGGAAGCGATGTCGCTAAGAACATCTTGACCTCATCTTTTCATAATTTGATATGCTGTAGTCAGGGATGTGATGTGAAACCACTAGAAGTCCAGCACATGACACGTGATTGTGTTGGGTGTAAGACAGTATGGTTGTTGGAAAGGTTTCAGATGCCATCACACACGGACACAGCTGTCTATCAGGAAACACATGGCTGATGCTGTTATTCTGCATCAAACAGCCATATGGCCACAATCACGTGATACTTACATATGCCACCCAAGACACCGGCCAGTTTGCAGATCCAGCGGTACCACCAGGACATGCCATCGTCGTCTGTGCCGGTTTTAGTTGGAGCTGCCGCCTCTTCTGAGCTCATTTTCCACCTTTAAATTATTCAGACTCCCGCTGTCTCACTTACAGCTCAGCGGCTGCTGCAGTACCCGCGGCGGCCTGAGGGTGTCGCTCTTTCCCCGTCGAGGACAATGGCTGGAAGGTGTAGCTGATTGTAATGTCAGCCAAATAAACAAATTGCGTTATAAAGTTATCAAACAATCGGCAGCCAAAAATATCACTGAAAAAAAATATGGATTGTAAAACCGTCCTGGATAAAAATAATGCTGTAAGGACGCTGGTGCGGCGTTATTTATCTGACGCCGCTGCTCTTATTATGCTGTTATAGAGGCAGAAGGTAGCAAAATATAATCCAAACCTCTCAGGATCGCTCTCGAATTTCGTCTTCTTGAAAAAAAATCTCGAGTTAAAACGTGTCGCAGAGTCGGTGTCCTCAGAGTGAGAAAATCCTCGGTGTAATATCAGTTTAATTTAGTAACGCTAGAGCTTTCGCTCCTCTTGTCTTGGAGGTTCCCTTGTCTGCGTTGCATTGTGGGAGGAGCCAATAATGCGTCACTGCGCACATGGAGCGTCAGGACTTTGGTGTCTGGACAACTAGTGTAAAGTACAGTTATGTGTTTAACAGTGTTTGCCATCACAACTTTAATACAGTCTAATAATACTACTAATGCTTTTAATACAGTCTACTAGCCTACTACTGCTACTACTACTATTAATTATTATTATGATTAGACTGGAAAGTATATTAAAAGTGTATGGTAAACACTTCTAAACAATCACTAATAAACTATTATTATTATTCCTTCCTACTACTACTATAGCCTACTACTATTACTACTTCTACTATTATGAGAGTGAGTCACAACCAAACTGTTAAAGAAAGGGGAAAAACATTATATCCATTCTGTTGTACAATATTATTGTTCTCTGATTAAAAATGTTTAAATAAATAAATACATTTTAAATGCATACATTTTATTAATATTAATAAATAGCTTAAATATTTATAATTAATAATTAGAATTATATTATAATCATATAAAATTAGGTTTTAAATAAGTTTAATTAAAATAAATAAATAATATTACAAGAAAATAAGATCATTTAAATCAATCAATCAAGCTAACAATACAGTATTATAGTGAGTAAAAAAATAATAAATATATCATTATATAGGCTTAAACTAATTATTTTTCAAATAATATGTTACACATATTTATAATATTATTTTTTTCACAGTATAAATTGGGTCTTTATGTTGGGCCTATATTAAAAAAATAAATAAAAATAATTTTAAAATAAAAAATTTAAATAAATAATAATTTAAAACTGGGGTACAGGAGTGGTCGAGGTTCATGAAAAACAATTCGAGAAAAACAGTGTTAAAAATAATAGTAATAAAAATATTAAAATATAAAATGAACGAAGAACACTGATTGAAATAAATAAATGAATTATTTTAAAATGATTAATATAAAAATAATAGCAACTGATTTGCATTTGATGAAAAAATAAGTACTTTTAAACATTCAAAATGAAACATTTACTAAAATGTCATGTGACCATAGAGAACTATGAATATGCAAATGTGCTGTAAAATATTTGAAATATTGACTTAAAATATCTATCTATCTATCTATCTATCTATCTATCTATCTATCTATCTATCTATCTATCTATCTATCTGTCTGTCTATCTGTCTGTCTGTCTGTCTATCTGTCTATCTATCTGTCTATCTATCTATCTATCTATCTATCTATCTATCTATCTGTCTGTCTATCTGTCTGTCTGTCTGTCTATCTGTCTATCTATCTGTCTATCTATCTATCTATCTATCTATCTATCTGTCTGTCTGTCTATCTATCTATCTATCTATCTATCTATCTGTCTGTCTGTCTGTCTGTCTGTCTGTCTGTCTGTCTGTCTGTCTATCTATCTATCTATCTATCTATTTAAAACACAATCGGAAAAAAAAGGCTGACGTCAGCGACTCGAACCATCGCGAGATTTTGTGGTTTGGCGTTAACACAGATCTCCAAAACATAAGTCAGCCTTCAGCCTGGATTTACTCTGATGTAGCGTGATTGACAGATCTATAAATCACGGAGAATCCACGGCTGCTGGTGGAAGTTTGTTGCCAGGCGTCTCTGCGCTACACGAAGCCGAACCGCGGACCGACAGACAGACAGGAGAAGATGAGCTTCTTATTGTGAGTGTGACTCTATGATTTAGATCGTTATTTCTGGATGAATACCAGTTTACTCCAGCTCGTCTTGCTAAAGAGCTTTTGGACCGAATCGACTTCAGTTCTGCGCGTGCAGATCGTTAAATGTGTCAGTGTTTCAACCTGACAGCTGCGTTAAAATATGCTATTTTTCACGCAAATGTTTCGGCATCGAGATTAGCCCAATTCTGGCACATTTGCACCGGTTTCTTGGCTCTCTGATGAGCTGGGCTTGAAGGAGGGCAGATGTTATGTAATGCATGTTTGTTTCACACTGTGCTGTTCAAAAAGCACGTTGTGTGTCTTGTCACTTTGTATCTGAGATCAGAGAGTTGCATTGTGTGCAAAGCCTGTGATGCATCCAAGGTTGGAAAACATCTGAACTTTGGGTGTACTGTGTGCTGAGCTGTTGATGAAATTGCATGAAATGCAATAGTTACCAGACAGTGCATGATGTTGCAACTTTCATATGAATATCTTATCTTATGTTTCTTGTTTTTTTTTTTGTTTTTTTTTATTCACCCAAAATGCTGTTTAATTCCGTTTAACAGTCTCGCATCTTTTTTTTTTTTTTTGGGAGGGAACAGGGTGTATTTGCTTTCTCTGTAATTACTTTAAAGAACATGTTTACATCTTACAAGAGGAAGGGAGAGAGGAAATCTCAAATGCAGAACATTTCTCAATCTGATTCATTACAGTCTTCATTACTGAAGTCTTGGCAAGAGTTGATTATGATGCATCTGAAACTGAATTTACTGATAAGGTTGTCTAGAACCATTAGAGAAGTCCATCAGAAGAAAACCGGCCTCCCCAAAACAGCTGAGAATGATTTCATTTGGAAACTATTGTGAAGCGCTTGTGATGGTTCACCGGAAGAATGTGATTTTGGAGAAGTTAAGAACAAACACACACATGTGATGTCTTTGCTATTGTGATGCTTTTGAATTTGAATTGAAAAATGTGTGAGTGGCATTTGATGGGAACCGGATAAACTGCATGTCTTTGTTTGAAGATTTGCTTTGTAAATCAGATGAGAAATATGTAAAAAATTAGACATTATGGCCCGGTTTCACAGACAGGATTTAAACTAAGCCAGGATTAGGCCATAGTTCAATTAGGACATTTAAGTAATTTTTATAAACGTACTTAGAAAAAAACATTGCTGGTGTGCATCTTGAGGCAAAACAAATACACTGTTATATTTTAAGATCAGTCAGAGCAAGTTTCTTTCAGTTGAAACAACTCAGACTTAGATTTTAGTCTAGGACTAGGCTTAAGCCTTGTCTGTGAAACCGAGGGTATAACACACAGGTGTTTATAACAATTCTGATTAGGCAGTATTTTGTATAGACTGTTTTGACATTCTTTAAAGGAATAGTTCAGCCAAAAAATGAAAATTTGCTGATAATGTACTACTTACCCTCAGGCCATTCAAGATGTAGATTAATTTGTTTCTTCGTAAGATTTGGAGAGAGATAGCTTTACCAATGGATCCTCTGCAGTGAATGGGTGCCGTCAGAACGAGAGTCCAATCAGCTTATAAAAACATAACTAATCCACGCCACTCCAGTCCATCAATTAATGTCTTGTGAAGCCAAACGCTGCATGTTTGTAAGAAACCAATCCATTAAGGCATTTTTATCTTCACACCTTTGCTTCCGGTTAATGAGTCATCCATAATAGTGCTTGTTGTCTCAAAAGTTGTCTTGTCTGAATCAGGAGAGAAATATGCACAGATCAAGCACAGTTTACAAGCAAAAGCAGTTCTAAACCAATATATTAGTGGATTTTGCTGTAACAGAACAACAGGGGATCAATTATTTTTTATGAATTATGGGCTTAAAATGCCTTAATGATGGATTTGCTTCTTACAAACACAGCCTTTTGCTTCACAAGTTGTTAATTGATGGACTGGAGGGGTGTGGATTACTTGTGGATTATTGTGATGTTTTTATCAGCTGTTTGGACTCTCATTCTGACGGCACCCATTCACTGCAGAGGATCCATTGGTGAGCAAGTAATGTAATGCTAAATTTCTCCAAATCTGATGAAGAAGCAAACTCATCTACATCTTGGATGCCCTGAGGGTGGGTAAATTTAAGAATATTTGAATTTTTCCTTTAAATGGCTTTTTTGTTCCATCCCCTCCAGCGGGAATCGTTCGTCTAAGACGTTTAAGCCGAAGAAGAATATTCCAGAAGGTTCTCATCAGTATGAGCTGCTCAAACACGCTGAAGCCACGCTGGGCAGTGGGAACCTGCGTATGGCCGTCATGCTTCCTGACGGAGAAGATCTGAATGAATGGGTGGCCGTCAACAGTAAGAACAAAGAGTGGCATCATATTCATTAATTATCCCCACACACACACCCACAAAGTGAATCATTTGTTCAGTTTCTAGTGTGTTTGTTATTGCAGATGGTTTTCTTGTTTCTCTCTGTGTGTTCAGTTGCTTTTCCCATTCCCTTCTTAACAACTTTGACCCTTGACCTATTGATGACTCCAAACCAGACCCATCCTGTCTTTAGCGATCACCCAGTCTGTCCCGAGAGACCATTGCAAAATTATTAACACACCTCCCTCAGCATCTAGCAGGATCCAGTAGTCTGAGACTACTTGTAAAAATGCTGCTGTGTTGTGTTCTTTTGTAATTTATAATGTCAAGAAAAATGACTATTATAAGCATTGTGAAAGGTTGTAAAAATGAATATGACTTTCATGATGCCTTAGTGTCTTGTTTGTCTCTCTAATGACATCAATACCGGAATTGACTTGAACAAAACCTGATGATCATGTGCTCCAGCATGATTTCAGATGATTCATCATGAGCATCTTGTGGAAGCAGTGGAAGGAAGAACATCTGACTGCCTGTACCAATTCTAATAATAATCAAATAAAATTAAAACCTGTAATTACTTGGCAGGAAAAATGTTTATTTATATATGTATATGTGTGTATGTATGTATATAGATGGATGGATAGATAGATAGATAGATAGATAGATATAGATACAGATTATATATTATTGTTTGTATATTAATGAATTATTCATATATTTTTAATTTTTTTTTTTTAGATAGATAAATGAAATATTGTAGTAAATAAATAATCACACAATCATTGAAACTAATTTGCTTATAACCTGGAAATAACTCAGAATGTGATGTTACTTTATGTTCTAAATGTTTCAAAATTCTAAAACTTATATACACCGGTTTAAATAAACTATTTAATATGTGGTCTCAGACTTTTTGATCTGACTGTATGTCTCACTCTGTGTTTTACTGTAAATTTAGCAATGGCACTACTTTTCTAACAAACTAGAAGTTCTGATTACGCATTACAGATTGATCATGCCCAAAACAATAATGCAGTTAAATGTTTCTGTTTGGTTGTTTCTGCAGCGGTGGATTTCTTTAACCAGATTAACATGCTGTATGGCACCATCACGGATTTCTGCTCGGAGGACAGCTGTCCGGTCATGTCTGCAGGACCAAAGTGAGTGTGTTTGGAAAAGTGAGGGATGAATGATTGTGTCTGTCTTAGTCTCTGCATCACTCATCTCTTTTCCTTTAGATACGAGTATCATTGGGCAGATGGGACCAACATTAAGAAGCCTATTAAGTGCTCGGCTCCCAAGTACATTGATTATCTGATGACGTGGGTTCAAGACCAGCTGGATGACGAGACCCTGTTTCCTTCTAAAATAGGTACTGGTGCAGCGATATTTTAGTTTCATTGAGATACTGTTATAGTTTTTATTGATAAGATGTTATTATTGCCTGTTTTCTTTTTTTATTTGAATTAAAGTGTTTTTTTTTTTTTTTTTTTTTTTTTTTTTTTTTTTTCTTGTCAATATTTTGTATTTAATTTTTATTTATTTTAGTACATCAAGTTAAACTTAATGAAAATGAGGAATGTTGGCTTTGAAGCAGTCTAAAATAAAATAAGTTTTAAGTTATTTGAATTAATGTTCGTTTTATTTCAAGTGATGAAAATTGATTTTTTTTTTTTTTTTTATGGATTTAATTTTAGTTAGTTTATTTATAATAACCCTAACATGGTGATGCATGTTAACAGAGCGATGCTGCTCTTAGCCATAAATATTGTGAAATTGTGCCATAAACATATTACTCAACACAACTTTTTGCATAAGCAGAATATTTTGCAGTATGCTATATGTGAGCTTTATCATATATACAGGTGCATCTCAATAAATTAGAATGTCGTGGAAGTGTTCATTTATTTCAGTAATTCAACTCAAATTGTGAAACTCGTATTAAATAAATTCAATGCACACAGACTGAAGTAGTTTAAGTCGTTGGTTCTTTTAATTGTAATGATTTTGGCTCACATTTAACAAAAACCCACCAATTCTCAAACAAATCTCAACAAATTAGAATATGGTGACATGCCAATCAGCTAATCAACTCAAAACACCTGCAAAGGTTTCCTGACCCTTCAAAATGGTCTCTCAGTTTGGTTCACTAGGCTACACAATCATGGGGAAGACTGCTGATCTGACAGTTGTCCAGAAGACAATCATTGACACCCTTCACAAGGAGGGTAAGCCACAAACATTCATTGCCAAAGCAGCTGGCTGTTCACAGAGTGCTGTATCCAAGCATGTTAACAGAAAGTTGAGTGGAAGGAAAAAGTGTGGAAGAAAAAGATGTCAAGCAAAATCGATTTAAGAATTTGGGTGAACTTCACAAGGAATGGACTGAGGCTGGGGTCAAGGCATCAAGAGCCACCACACACAGACGTGTCAAGGAATTTGGCTACAGTTGTCGTATTCCTCTTGTTAAGCCACTCCTGAACCACAGACAACATCAGAGGCGTCTTACCTGGGCTAAGGAGAAGAAGAACTGGACTGTTGCCCAGTGGTCCAAAGTTTTTGGCACCTGCCCACACTGCCAAAAGCACCAAAAATTGGTTAAATGACCATGGTGTCGGTGTGCTTGACTGGCCAGCAAACTCACCAGACCTGAACCCCATAGAGAATCTATGGGGTATTGTCAAGAGGAAAATGAGAAACAAGAGACCAAAAAAATGCAGATGAGCTGAAGGCCACTGTCAAAGAAACCTGGGCTTCCATACCACCTCAGCAGTGCCACAAACTGATCACCTCCATGCCACGCCGAAGTGAGGCAGTAATTAAAGCAAAAGGAGCCCCTACCAAGTATTGAGTAGATATACAGTAAATGAACATACTTTCCAGAAGGCCAACAATTCACTAAAAATGTTTTTTTTTTTTTATTGGTCTTATGAAGTATTCTAATTTGTTGAGATAGTGAATTGGTGGGTTATTGTTAAATGTGAGCCAAAATCATCACAATTAAAAGAACCAAAGACTTAAACTACTTCAGTCTGTGTGCACTGAATTTATTTAATACACGGGTTTCACAATTTGAGTTGAATTACTGAAATAAATGAACACTTCCACGACATTCTAATTTATTGAGATGCACCTGTATATGCGTGCGTGTACACACACACACACACACACACACACACACACACACAGAGTCATGGCCAAAATTATCGGCACCCTTGGTAAATATGATCAGAGAAGGCTGTGAAAATTTAATCTGCACTGTTAATCCTTTTGATTGAAAAAAAACATTTATTTCATAATGATATTTCCCCCCATTTTAAATTCTTGTTATCCAATGAAAGTTTAGATTTTTGTGAATTTTTTTTTTTTAAATAAAAGATCAAAAGGATTAACAATGCAGATTAATTTTCACAGCCTTCTCTGATCATATTTACTAAGGGTGCCAATATTTTTGGCCATGACTGTGTGTGTGTGTGTGTGTGTGTATGTATATGTGTGTATACACTGTATACTATATACTTTCTATAATAGCAGGTCTTGTGGTATTTACCTCCATAACTGTCCAGGTGTTCCCTTCCCCAAGAACTTCATGTCTGTGGCCAAGACCATCCTGAAGCGTTTGTTCAGAGTTTATGCTCATATATATCATCAACACTTTGACGCAGTCATGCAGCTTCAGGAGGAAGCTCACCTCAACACGTCTTTCAAACACTTCATCTTCTTTGTACAGGTGCTGTCACCACTTTATACTTACTATGAACATCTTTAAAAGTGTCTTTAAAACATCTTTAAAAGATCCCTGCACAAGTCCCTAAACATGGCTTAAATGGGCTTACAGCTTTTATTATATGGCAGCAACAGCAATATGGCCAAAAATCAACAACTTTTTTGCCAAATATAATTTGTTAGTCTAAATGTAGGCTTCTTACAGTTGTCAAGCAACTTTCTGCATTTAATATAGTATTCAAATGATATGGCATCAGCAGTTTGTCTATATTGAATATTTTACAAAAACTTCATGTGACACTGAAGACTGGAGAAATGATGCTGAAATTTAAGCTTTGCATCACAGGAATAGATTATATTTTACATTATATTCGAAAAGAAAACAGTTCTTTTGAATTCTAATAATATTTCACAATATTACAGTTTTCACTGTATTTTCAGTCAAAATAAATGCAGCCTTAATGAGCATAAGAGACTTTCAGAAACATTAAACATTCTTACCAATTCCAAACTTATGAACTGTATTACAGTTTTGGTGTTTCTGAATTCAAAATAAATGCTGCTTATTTCGTCTGTTTTCAGGAGTTTAACTTGATCGACCGTAAGGAACTGGTGCCTCTTCAAGAGCTCATTGAGAAACTCACTACAAAAGACAGATAAACTGAGACAAGGAGAGGAAAAGAAGTTAACAATGAAGGCAAACAGTGATCCTGCTCTCTCTTCTGACTCTCCCTTCTATCTTTTGCTTTGTACAGATGTTTTTAACCCCACAGCACTGCTAGGCGAAGTGAAGGAACGGCACAATACTAATATTTCTAAATGGATCAAACCTGATTTTTGGCATTTGGTGACATGATGCCTGGATGAAACGGTTACGTATGATTTTAAGTCCTTCACATTAGTTTGGTCACTGTATGGGAGGGATTGTAACGTGTGAGAACTGAACTACAGACTACAGTGATTCAGTATGGTGCCTGTGCTGAAGCAGAGAGTAGGTTAAAGGGCGTTTGATTCTTCAGTGCTATAATGCTGACAGCAAAAAGATGGAGTTAAACCGCTTAAAAACTGATTTTCCTATGCAATAATGATCTTATTTGTCCTCACTGATGTTATTGGGCAAAATTGTTTGAAGTTCATATCAGAGCTTGTTTTTTCCTTATATTTCGTATTCAATATCGGTCACTATGAAGGTTTATTTTAGCCAGGTTTTTAATATTAAATTATGAAGTCTGCATGCTGGAATTATTTTGTTGGACCCACAGTGCTGATGAGAAGCGTTAGCCTTGACTTTATATCTTATGCTGTGCGTCAAAGAGACAAAGAAATGTATGATAACAGCTCAGAGTCTCTGATAAGATATTTGTTTTGCACAAGCCACAGCTGTTTCAGTTTTTTGTAAAGCGGTGAATTGATGCAACTGCGTTGCCAAACTTTTCTTAAATATTTAAACCTGTTTAATTAAAGCGTTTCAGTTGTGCCCATTTGAAATATACTTCTTCATACGGTCAGTACAGTTCTGAAATATTCAGTATGGGATGAATTTAGCTTTATTGTGTGGTCGTATTAGTCGTTATGGTTAGAAATATTCAGCATTTGGTTATGAAATTAATGACTGTGGGCTTTTCTTCTCTACCTCCATTTTAACCTTTTTTTCCATCTCTGTTCTTCTAATAACACTTTTATCGTTGTGTTTAAAAATCCTTAGATTTATGTTCCTTGTTTCACGAATGTAAAAGTTTTACTTCTAATGGTTTGGACTATGCCATAGTGTAAAAGTGCCAACCGCTGATTAATATCGGACAGATATGAAGTATTTATAGAGCATTTTTGTCACTGAAATGAGAGTATATTTTCCCTGAACTGTAAAATAATTAGGGTAGATTAGATATGTAAATACATGCATATGATTTCCTGATATTGTTCTAGTTTACATTAATAAAACAATATTACTAACTGTTGTTATTTTTGCTGTACATGGAGCAAATAAAACCCTTCTCTTAACATTTTATTTGTGATTTTCTATGCATGTGTATATTTTATATTTATACATTATATTTTCTGCATGTGTGTCATATGAAACAACGGTTTACAGGTAAAGCAACTTTTTAATATTGTTTATATATATATATATATATATAAATTCCTATAATTCGTTCTCAAGTGGATTTTTTTTTTTTAGTAATACTGTGTTGTGTATGTAAAGCACATGCGGTTTAAAAGCAGCTGTTTCCGGTGGGAGGAGCTTGAAGTTTAAGCGCCAGGATTTAAGGACCCGCCGGTGTCTCTGGTGACTTACTGTAACTGTACCGAGTGTTATTGTGCATTTCTGCAATATTGCATGAAGATAATGTCTCCCACAGCCAAAAGAGCCTGTCCCAGTCCTCTGAACGACAGTCTGGAGAAAAGACTGAAACGCATCTCTATTGAAGGCAACATTGGTAAGACATTCATTGTTTTGTTTTTTTTTGTCAGTACTGTAAGCATATTTCATTGCTGGCCACTGAATGCAATAAATCCAGTTTTTTTATGAAGTTAAAATTACCTTTCATAGTGAATTCTGATTGTGCGATTAATGTTCTGACTTTAATGAAGAAAATAAATATTATTAACATATACAATGTAACTTATGGGCTGTTTCGAGACGACTTTGACGAACATTTCCTGTTATGAATGCGTGGTTTTTATTATAATGTTTTTGCAAATATTCGTTTTTATGCGTGTTCTGACTATTGAAAACTTGCATTTTGCTTTTAAGATAAAAAAAAAAAATCGTGTTAGAATATAGCGGAAGTTAGGTTGTGATCGTAAACCATCTCATATCCGGCCAAACAGTGTTTTCCTGCACTTTTTAAGAGGTTATTTGACTGTTGTGGAAGAAATTTCTATCGTTTATTCTTGTATTATTTATTAACGTGTTTAAATATGATTTTTATCCTATGTTCTCCTGTTCTAGCTGCGGGTAAATCCACTTTTGTTCGCCTGCTGGAGGAAAATGATCGAGAATGGGAGGTAGTACCAGAACCCATCGCTAGATGGCGCAATGTACAAACTCACCACAACGAGCATGAGGTACAGTCAAAAATACTGTAAACATAACTAGTATACACTAGTATCACAATATAAAATGATTCTTTACGACTGACCAAAATGTATTAAAATTAATTCCCTCAAAATATGCATGAAATATGTCTTATTAGAGAACACAATGTCAAACCAAGTGGCATTTATTTTAAAGAAAGTTAGCACAAACACACTTTTCAGGTAAATAATAGTTTCCGTTAAAAGCAGTTCCCAGAATTGCTCAGTTCTGAGTACAGATGGGACTTGGTTTGATGTTTTTTGTTATCTGCACTGACATTCAGACAAGTATCAATATTTTTGTGGTCACTGTTCGTTTACTGTATTGTGTGAGTATAAGTAGGCCTGTAATGCAGCGCTGTGATGGAAACGGCTCTTGGCCCTCGGGAATTAGCAGATGGTTTAGTCCTGAACAGCTGAGCACTCAAGCAGAACAGAGCTGCTGCTTCACACACTTACTACTGATAAATACAGTGTTCGATCAATTAAACCTTCTTTGGAGTTTGTTTTCTGCGGGAGAGGCCTCGTCTTTCTTTTAAATGTGTCAAGAGGCTGGTCTTTATATCTGTGACTCACAGTGGACATGAATGGCCTTTGACCCACTACCGAAGTGTCAATTAAAACTATTCGTTTTCTAAATGTCACTGTCCTCTTGCTTTGTGTGAAGGAGACTAATCACTTTAAAAGATCATTTATAACTATTAGTATAATGTCTATTTCTGTAATGTCTTTATATTAAGAGTTTATCAGTCCTTGCATGATGTAAACTGTTGCATCAGTGTTTTTAAGATGCAATCATAGTTTTTATAAATATAAATAATTTTTTCTTTTTCATTTTAATTTTTGTTTTTTCATTACTTTTAATATGTCAGTGTCGTTTTTAATCATTTTTATTTTTAGTTTTAACACATCAAGTTAAACTAAGTGAAAATGAGATGTCACAAATGTTTTTTTTAATATATTTACAATTTTACTTCAAGTAACAGTTTTTAAATGTTTTAGTTAACGGTAATAACCCTGTATTGCGCTTAAAATAGGTTTAAAAAATGTGTGTTATTTAACTCTACCATGTTGATCAATATTGGATATTTAATCTTTAAAAACACTAATAATTTAATATATAATATTATATGACTTAGGTTTATAGAGCATTAATAATTAGAATATAAAATAAGCAAAAATATAAATAAATGGTTAAAATAAAATGAATATATTGCTCAATAGATTTATATTATTTAGCCATATCATCAATATTGGATATTTAATCTTTAAAAATATTGATGAATTTTGGTACTGAATTTGATTTTTAATCTTTATATGTATATATGTGTGTGTATGGAAGAAAAAGATGCACAACCAACCGAGAGAACCGCAGTCTTATGAGGATTGTCAAGCAAAATCGATTCAAGAATTTGGGTGAACTTCACAAGGAATGGACTGAGGCTGGGGTCAAAGCATCAAGAGCCACCACACACAGACGTGTCAAGGAATTTGGCTACAGTTGTCGTATTCCTCTTGTTAAGCCACTCCTGAACCACAGACAACGTCAGAGGCGTCTTACCTGGGCTAAAGAGAAGAAGAACTGGACTGTTGCCCAGTGGTCCAAAGTCCTCTTTTCAGATGAGAGCAAGTTTTGTATTTCATTTGGAAACCAAGTTCCTAGAGTCTGGAGGAAGGGTGGAGAAGCTCATAGCCCAAGTTGCTTGAAGTCCAGTGTTAAGTTTCCACAGTCTGTGATGATTTGGGGTGCAATGTCATCTGCTGGTGTTGGTCCATTGTGTTTTTTGAAAACCAAAGGCACCCGTTTAACAAGAAATTTTGGAGCACTTCATGCTTCCTTCTGCTGACCAGCTTTTTAAAGATGCTGATTTCATTTTCCAGCAGGATTTGGCACCTGCCCACACTGAAAAAGCACCAAAAGTTGGTTAAATGACCATGGTGTTGATGTGCTTGACTGGCCAGCAAACTCATCAGACCTGAACCCCATAGAGAATCTATGGGGTATTGTCAAGAGGAAAATGAGAAACAAGAGACCAAAAAATGCAGATGAGCTGAAGGCCACTGTCAAAGAAACCTGGGCTTCCATACCACCTCAGCAGTGCCACAAACTGATCACCTCCATGCCACGCCGAATTGAGGCAGTAATTAAAGCAAAAGGAGCCCCTACCAAGTATTGAGTACATATACAGTAAATGAACATACTTTCCAGAAGGCCAACAATTCACTAAAAATGTTTTTTTTTTTTTTTTTTTTTTTTTTTTTTTATATATTGGTCTTATGAAGTATTCTAATTTGTTGAGATAGTGAATTGGTGGGTTTTTGTTAAATGTGAGCCAAAATCATCACAATTAAAAGAACCAAAGACTTAAACTACTTCAGTCTGTGTGCACTGAATTTATTTAATACACGAGTTTCACAATTTGAGTTGAATTACTGAAATAAATGAACTTTTCCACGACATTCTAATTTATTGAGATGCACCTATAGATGGATAGATAGATAGATGGATAGATAATTAATAATTAGAATATAAAATAAAAACAAATATAATGAATTGATCAATATTTGTATATCTTTATCAGCTATATCATTCTTTATTTATTTATTTATTTATTTATTTATACACGTATAATTATCTGATCAATTTCTGTCTGGAATTTGACACGTATTAGATGCCTAACAAATATAATCCAATATAACGTGTATGTGTTTGTTCAGGAATTGAGCACTTCTCAGAAGAGTGGCGGAAACGTGCTGCAGATGATGTACGAGAAGCCCGAGCGCTGGGCCTACACCTTCCAGAGCTACACCTGCATGAGCCGCATCCGCTCGCAGATCAGATCCACCAACAGCAAGCTGCGAGAGGCAGAGAATCCGGTGCAGTTCTTTGAACGATCCGTGTACAGTGACATGTAGACTGCACCTGGTATTAATATCCGTTATCAAACATCTGAAATGTGTATCCTCGTTTCGTTGATGAAGGGTCTGTGATTGTTATACAACCGTCATTATGTCACAAAGTCAAATAAATAGAAATATCAACTATCATCGGCTTACTTTAATCACTTTGATTGTTGTGTTGCAGGTACATCTTTGCCTCTAACCTCTATGAAAGTGAGTGCGTGAATGAAACCGAGTGGGCGGTCTATCAGGACTGGCACAGCTGGCTCCATAAGCAGTTTGGGAAGCACATTGAGCTGGACGGCATCATTTACCTGCGGGCAAAACCAGAAGTATGAACACACACCCAGATGGGACCTTTAAAGTGATTCTGCTGTGCTGTGAAAAAGCGTAAACGAGGCGGTTTTGTGTTTTAGAGGTGTTTGGAGCGATTGCTTTTGAGAGGAAGAGACGAGGAACAGGAAATTCCACTGGAATATCTGGAGAAACTCCACTATAAACATGAGTGCTGGTTACAGCACAGGACTATGAGGTAACACACACACACACACACACACACACACACACACACACTACTAACACCAGCCATTATAGTGTCTTCACTCATTCATGGTATCAAAGTATCAGTAAAAAAAAAAAAAAAAAAAGACAAAAAAAAACAATTTTTAAATTTAATATAATTTAGCCATGTAAATTAATATAAATTGATAAATTATTACAAATTTATTAACTGTAATACATATATTTTATATGTATTTACTTTTTAAGGATGTTAAATAGCAAGATGATACAAAATTTATTATACATTTTCATTTTTTTTAAATTTATTAATTTACATTTAGATATTTTTGTGTTAACTTATGGATGTAAAATATGTAATAAGATTATAGAAAAAAGTGATTATTAAAAATACATCCTTAAAGTTTTTTTTATTTATATGTATGTATGTATGTATATAAATGTATAAAATTTTTGTTTTTTTTAAAGTTATATAACAATTGAAAAAAATTATATTGTAATTTATAATATCTACTAGTAATTATAGATGGGTAGATATAGATACGTGTATATAATATATTTTTTATTTATTATTATTATTACATTTATTTATTAATTTATTAATCATTTTTATTTATTAAATTTAACTTTCAATGTAAAATGTAATTAGATTATACAAAAATAAATTATTTCTTATTATATTATTCATTTAATTTATTAATTTAAATTTTTTAATATGAGCTTTTTCAAGGATGTAAAATATTCTTAAAGTAATTTCTATTATATATATATATATATATATATATATTTATTATTATTATTTTTATTTTTATTTTATTTTTATTAATTAATTAATCTTTAGTCAATCCTTTTTAAGAATGTAAAATGTAGCAAAATAAATGTAATTCTTTCTAAAACGTAATTAATTATATATTACAAATAAATAAATTATACACCCTCATTGTGTGTGCAGTATGGAGTTTGAGTATCTGAATGAAGTGCCAGTTCTTACCCTGGATGTCAATGACGATTTTAAAGACAACAAGATCAAATGTGCTGATATGATTGAGAAGGTATGACACAAACAGTAAAATAAAAGTCAATATTCTGTCTATTTTTTTTTTTTTAACTCACCCTCATTATGTTTGATTTTTAGAATGACATGGGGATGAGTAAATGATGAATTTAAATTTTTGCATTCTTAATCTAGCATATCACCCAGATCATGTGATGAGTGAAAGTCTGAGTGATGTTTGTCAAATGTGGTGGAACTGAAGTTGCATCTCATGATGAGGTCGCAATACAGGGACCATTATATACTGTGGAAAAAGCATGTTATACGTGATTTTATACTCTAGACACACACACTTTGTAGCATTCATACACATTCCCAGTGTGGAACACAGACACACTTTCTCTGCATGCCCATGAGCTCATCACACCGTGCAGTAATAAATGTATTAAAGTGAAACCGTTTTGATTTAAAAGGTGATTTGATTTTGTTTTTTGTTTTTCCCCCAGGTGAAGGAATTTCTGAGCACTCTGTGATTGCAATGAGAAAAGAGGTTATTGGACAAATAATGTAACATTGTGTTTTTTTTTGTTTGTTTCTTTGTTTTTACATTTTGAAACGATGAAATTTTGTGTGAAACAGTGGTGTCCATTTAGCACTTATCAATGTTTTTATTTAAATTTGTTTACTTTTCTACTTCATCAATTAAATAATAAAAAATAATAATAATCACCTTTTATTTCTTTTAAAGAACAAATAAGTCTTCTGCTCACCATGGCTCCATTTATTTGATCAAAAATACAGTAAAATCAGTAATATTGTGAAATATTATTACAATTTAAAATGACTGTTCTCTATTTGAATATATTTTAAAATGTAATTTATTCCTATGATGCAAAGCTGAATTTTTAGCATCATTACTCCAGTCTTCAGTGTCACATGATCCTTCAGAAATCATTCTAATATGCTGATTTGCTGCTCAAGAAGCTTTTCTTATTATTCAGAGTTGAAAACAGCTGTGGTGATTAATATTTTTGTGGAAACTGACTTTTTTCAAGATTTGTTTGATAAATAGAAAGTTCAAAAGAACAGCATTAATTTGAAATAGAAATCTTTTGTAACATTATAAATGCCTTTACTGTCACTTTTGATAAATTTAATGCATCCTTGCTGAATAAATGTATTAATTTATTTTTAAAAATCTTACTGACCCCAAACTTTTGAACAGTAATGTATATATGTTCAACCATTCTGCATTAATCAAAGCATTCTTTGTGTGGCTTTAAAGGAATAGTTTACCCAAAAGCAGCTGAATCATCATTCACTCTCCCTCATGCAGTCTGAGGCCTGTATGCAGGAGCTGCATGAGGGAGAGTGAATACTGAGGGCTTTTTGGGAAAGTTGTTCCTGTAAATGAGTGTGATACTGTGATGTGCAGGTGTGTGCTGATAGTCCTGAATGGCCAGTTGGTGGCGTAGTTCTACAGACCTTTAAAAACAAGGAACTTATGCTATTCCTTGAATTTTAAGTCATCATTTCCTGTCATAAATTAGAAAGAACTGAGGTATTCACAGGATACTCAGGATTTTAAGTACAGTAAGTACAACAAGGTTTTCATGAAATGTGTGAAACTTGAACTGGGTGACTTTCTTTGAGTTTTTCTAAATGATTTGGAACATTCTACTAAATGTTGAACAAGTCTACAGTACCAAATATTTGTATGTCTGCAAGAATCAGGTGCTCGAGAATCATGTTTATCTTTAGGGGTTTCATGGTTTTGTAAATAGAATCATCATTCAAGGAAAAGTTATTATAGATACAGATATATCTAATTTGTTATATCGTAATCATATAATCTTTTTTTTTTTCTTTTCTTTTTTTACCTAGTCAAAATAACCCAACTGCAGCTTGATTGAGATTAATTGGAATGCACAATGAAAAAAACATGATTTCTGAGAATTGTTAAAGTTATCTGTTTTTGCAAATGAACACTTCATATATACACACACACACTATATTGCCAAAAGTATTGGGTCACCCCCTTCTAATGAACAGGTTTGACTACTTTAGTAATTTCCATGAGTACAAATCTTAATGTTTAAGCATATAATGATATTCTAGGGAATTGTGTGCTTCTAATTTTAAAGCAACAGTTTGGACAGGACCCTTTTCTGTTCTAACATGACAATGTCTCTGTGTATAAAGCAAGGTTCAAAAAGAAATGATTGATTTAGTCAGTGTGGAAGAACTTGACTGGTCTGCAGAAAACCAAGTCCTAATCCCAGCTGAACACCTCTGGTGTGACTTTAAATGCAGACCTTGAGCCAAAAACTCTTTACCAAACACCAATGACTTGTACATATGGGTACAGTCATTTTAGACACTTCCAAAACTGTTGCAACAGAGATGGAAATACAATTTATAAATACATGAATTATGTTTCCATCTTCGTTGCCACAGTTTTTGAAGTGCCTTTTTCTGTTCTAAAGAAGGGGGTGTCCCAATACGTTTGTCCATATAGTGTATGTACAAGTCATTGGTGTTTGGTGATGAGTTTTTGGCTCAAGATCTGCATTAAAGTCACACCAGAGGTGTTCAGCTTGGATTAGGACTTGGTTTTCTGCAGACCAGTCAAGTTCTTCCACACTGACTAAATCAATCATTTCTTTTTGAACCTTGCCTTATACACAGAGACATTGTCATGTTAGAACAGAAAAGGGTCCTGTCCAAACTATTGCTTTAAAATTAGAAGCACACAATTCCCTAGAATATCATTATATGCTTAAACATTAAGATTTGTACTCATGGAAATTACTAAAGTAGTCAAACCTGTTCATTAGAAGGGGGTGACCCAATACTTTTGGCGTATGTATGTATGTATGTATGTATGTTGCTTGCTAAAGTCATGCTACACGGCATAAAACAACTTCAGACAAATTTATGCCTCACCTCATCGTATTTAATGTATATCTGTATATACAGACATATACATTATATGTGTGTGTTTGTGTAAACATATATTGCTTGCTAAAGTCATGTTACGCAGCATAAAAGCAAACTTTTATGCTTCACTTACGCGTATTTAATGCAATGTATATGCTGAATATATTGCAGAAAGTTTTCCTAACTGTGAATTTGAGTATTTTTCAGATGTGTTCAGGCTGTCCACTCGTGTGCTCAGTGTTTCGATGTGGATGCAGGTATTCACTGTTGCATCTCACATGCTGACCTCTCGTGTCTCATCCTCCCTCTGCTGCGTCACGCTGGAGGAGGGCGAGATCTTTAAATATGGAACAAGACTCGAGACGAGCGCGACGCGACGCGAGCAGGTTTACGCGCAGCGTGCGTTTTCCGACGGGACGGAGAGAGTTCGTGAGCCTGTTGCGTTATGACTGCTGGAGTGACTGAGTGCATTGTAGTTAGTAGAAGCAGCAGCGAATTATCTCTGGCTCCAGACAAACAGAAGTGAGTCTCTGTATCCAGACACGCTGAACTTGGAGCCAATTCGCACTTGCGCGTATTTTGAAAGTCTTTCTGAAGCCTGGACGCACTTTAATTCAGCGTAAGGAGAAGTAAGAGCGTCTCTGGTAGAAGAGGACGCGCACGGCACGGTCAACATGAGCGACAAAAACAAGTGAGTACTTTTATTTGTATGTAATCTTCCCAGTCGAGATCGGTTGTGTTTCCATGAGTGGATTGAGAACAGCCCTCCCACCCTGGATCTGTCCTGCTTCTTCACCAAAAAGTAAAGGTGTAACAGTATCCTTCAGGACAGAGCAACAGATCTGCAACGACTCTGTGCGGTTAGGGCTTCAAGTTTCAGGGACGGAGGTTATTATCTATTAAAGACATTAAACTGGGCATTTGCATACGTTTGACAGCTCATGGACATCCTAAAGTTTCAACATCATAATGGTTTCTTAAACTCTAATAGGTTCTAACAAGAAATGAAAACTCTTTAAAAAAATAAAGGTTCTTTATTGGTATCAGTGGTTCAGTGGAGAATCTTTCTATTGCATGAAAGGTTCTTTATAGTAGAAAAATGTCCTTTAGATTTTTTTAAAAAAGTTATCCTCTCTAAACAATATTGTTCTTTTTTAGAACTTTTCTTTGGTGAAATAATTATTCTGTGGTTTCCTTTTGGAAATTTTATTTTTAAGAGCATATCTGAGCCATTTGAGGTTCCACAGAGAACTTTTATTTATCAAATCTCTGGAAACTAATCTATGAATTTGGCATTTCAGAAACTAATATGTTGAACCAAAAGCTGTTTATGATCAACAAGAAGAACCAAAAGTGTTAAATTTCATCAGAGAACCTGTTTTCATGATCACCTTTTATTCTCATTAACAAACCATTTGTGAACCTGGTGCCTCAGAACCCAGAAACCAATATGCTGAACTTTAGAGAGCCGGAAACTGTTCTTGATCAGCAACAAGAACCAAAAGTGTTTAATTCCGTCAGAGAACCTGTTCAGGTTCCAGTCACTTTTTATTCTCTACTTCTTTAGAAAAACTTCTATACTAAAAATTTTTGAGCCCAGAAGTCAATATGCTGATCTGAAGAACTCTAGACAATCGAGAACCATTTTGCCTAGAACCTACAGTGAAACATCAAAAGTTGTTGGTTCTCTGAAGAATCATAAAGTGTTGCAGAGTCATTTGAGGTTCTATAGAGAGCTTTTTATTCTTCAGTTCTTTAGAAACAATCTGTGAACTTGGTGCTTCAGAACCCAGAAACCAATAGGCTGAAACTTGAGGAGCCAACAACTGTTCTTGATCAGCAACAATAACCAAAACTGTTTAATTCCATCAGAGAACCTGTCTGGGTCAATATTACTGACTTTTTTATATATATATATATATATATATATATATATATATATATATATATATATATATATATATATATATATATATATATATATAAAAATATGTATTATTCTAATTTCTAAAATTTTGAGGCCCAAAGGCTCCCCAAAGAACTATATAGCAACTCAAGAACCTTAGAAACCCGAGAACCAAAACTGGTTCTTGACTGAAGAACAAGAACCTACAAAGAAACATCAAGAACTTTTTGGCTCTCTGAAGAATCAACTCTTATAAATAAAGACCCAAAAAGGGAGTTTTCACATTGATGCCATGGAAGAACCATTTTGGGTTCCTCAAACTTTTCAGTGAACAGTTCTTGAACCAGTTTTCTTTGTACTGAGAAAATTTAATAACCTAAAGAACCTTTTGTGCAAATGAAAGATTCCATGGATGTTGAAGGCTCTTCATGGAACTAACGATTCCAATAAAGAACCTTTATTTTTAAAAGTGTAAAACAAGTAGATGGTTCTTCGCTGAAACCCAAGAACTGTCTTTGTTTTAAGTGAATGAAATATCTCGTGGGGTCTCCAGAGGCCGATGGTAAGGGTTTCCACCGCCGACACATGATGTATGATGTAGTTCACTCTATTCATTCTAATGTTACTGCCAAGCCGTGCTGCTTTAAGTCGCCCTCTTTACAGGTTCCCTGAAGCCGTGGCTTGAGCGGTCAACATAATCTTTTTCCAAGAAGCTCCTGTCAAAACCAATTAGCTCCTTAGCGTCCAGAAGCAATGTGTGCGTTGCTTAGCGTTCCAGAAACCAGTGGCTGATATAATGCAGGGGATTCAATCTCTTTTTAGTTCAGTGCAGCTTGTGGTGTCATAAAAAAACCCCAGCTGCCTGCAGGGATCAGATTTTTTGACCAATAGGGCTCTTCAGATGTGAGTGAATGGATCATGTGGTGTCTGGTTTCTTATGCAGTGCTTAAAGACATTTTGATTTTCACGTTTTAATAAGCACTAACTTTCATTGCTGGTAAATTAACCCTCACAATAGTTAATGTGATGGTAGTTTAATGTATACTATGGTATTAAATGGTTAACATATTCATATAGTATGATATTTAAATGGTGAATACTACAGTAGAACCATCGTGTCAAGCTCACAAAATAGTAATACCATGGTACTTTGATATACTATAACCTACAAACAAGTACTTGTTCCTTTGGACACATACCATGGCACTACCATGTTTTTTGTACATTTTGTATCACTTAGACTATAACAGGGATTTTTTTTAAAGTACCTTAGGCTTAGAGTACCATAGTATATTTCAAAGTACCATAGTAATACCATGTGATGCTTTTTTTGATATATACTATGATATTGAAATGGTACTCAAAGAATACCATGGTATATGTGTTTAAAATCATGGTATTATCATGGTACATGTCCAAAAAAAGTTACTTTATCAAGAATATCATGGTATAACCATGTCTAAACGGCAATGCTATTTTAGGATTATATACTGTTATAGTATATACTATTTATACAGCATACTATTTATTATTATTTTAAAAAATCATTTTTATTTTAGTTTTAATAATTTTATATGCTTTTGTAATATTTATTAGTTTTTTATGTTTTATTTTTTATTTCTTTATTTTTGTTTTTAAGTAATTTTAACTTATTTATTAATTTTATCATTATTATTATTATTATTATTATTATTATTTATTCAACTTTAGTACTTAAACATTTATTTCAGTTGGTTCCCAAGGTGACATTTCAAATTTTCATGAAAGTTTGTTTTTCATCTAATATTTATATTTCATTTATATTTCATTATATTTTATATTTTATTTTGACTTTATTTAAAGGGTTAGTTCACCCAAAAATGAAAATTAGCCTATGTTTTACTCACCTTCAAAGCATCCTAGGTGTATATGACTTTCTTCTTTCAGACGAATCCAGTCGGAGTTATATTAAAAATTATCCTGACTCTTCCAAGCTTTATAATGGCAGTAGGCGGGTGTTTTTGTTCAACAGCCCAGAAGTAGTCAAATAAAGTGTGCGCATCTGTAATAAAACGTGCCTCACACGGCTCTGGGGGGTGAATAAAGGCCTCCTGTGGCGAACCCATGCGTTTTTGTGAGAAAAAATATCCATATTTAAAATGTAATAAACATTTTTCTCTCGCTTCTGCTGACTGTCGTACACAGAAGCCGTTCCGGCGGATGACGTAGGACGTATGCGTCATGCACACACCGGTGAGATATGCTAGTCTTGTGAGTTTGTTTACAGGAGCAAAGGAAGCAAAGTTTCCTTACTTTAGCAACTTTAGCAAAGGAAAACCAGTCTCTTCTTGGCTTTTATCGAAATCCTCCAACATTCTTCTCTACAAATCATTGTTTGTGCTTCTAATTCGTGACCGGCGTTTTGTTTTGGTGTCTCTCCTCCGCGCTTCCGCGTTCGTCACTAATCACTGGCACGAGCACGATGCGGATGTCCTACATCATCCGCCTGACGGTCAGCAGAAGTGAGAAAAAGGTGTTTATAAAGTTTTAAATATGGATATTTTTCTTAAAAAACGCATGGATTCGCTACAGTAGGCCTTTATTAGTTTGACATTTAATTTTTTTTTTTGTTAATTTTGAGATTTTTCATCTAATATTAATTTTCTTTTTTTAATTTGTTTTATTTTAATGACCAAAAAATATACTACTTTTAGTTAAAGATAACGCTATTAAAAAAAAAATGGCACTTAAAATTAGTGCAATTTTGAATCTGGAACCTGGAAGAACTAGAATAGCACGGTTTTCTTAAGAAAAATATGTGATTTCTTCCTCATTCCTATCCTGAATGGACACAGGCTTATCTCTCTTTGTGTACGAGAGCGTTGCATAATCGATCGCTCTCACCTGTTGCGCTATGTGACTGACCTTTCCTCTTCCATTCCCTGTCTGAAGCACATGGCTTCCTGCTGTTGAGTGTTACCTGCGCAGGTATTGTGAAAGGAACTTTCATAGGAAGATAAGTGGAAAATGCAGAGTCACAGTGGAATGTCCTCAGTACTCTGCCGTCAGATATGCTCTCCATGACTCCTGATATCTCTCTTCTTCTCCTTGAGACTGAGGTCATCTGTGAATGACAGACAGGAGCGACCCTGAGCCTGCTGGGATACTATAGTGATACGCCGAGTTCTGAAATAGAAAGATTTATCTATCAGACAGAGTGGATCTATACGTGAACTTGAAGTTCTAGCAGTTTTGACCCAAACCTGCTGGATTCACACATCTGTGTTGATAAATTCATGATTTAAAGTCAAGTTGAATTCAAAACGGAATCTTTTACTTTAAAACATGTTCCTGAACTTACTGTGCATGCTTCATCAGTGCATGTAGGGAAAAAGAAGTTTAATAATGTAACAATTTGCTTTGAAATGGTTTTCCTTTTCAGATGATGTCATCTAGGCCAAGTAGGCGGGGGAAATTGTGTTAACCAATAGCAAAATAAATATTTAAACATTGTTTTAAGCTGATGTTGTAAGTAATGCAGCCTTTATTTAGCCACCAGTTAAAGCTGTCATTTATTGGTATTTTAGTAGTATACTATTATAGTTTTTGATGAATCATTAGCTTTTATTTTTATATTTTCAGTTTTTATTTTAATTATAGGGTAAGCTTTGATTTTTTTTTGTTTTGTGATTTGTCATTTTTTCCAATTTTTATTTAGTTAAATATTTTTACATTATTTTGTTTTTTCTTTTTATTTATTTAGCTTTAATTTTAGTACTTCAACTTAAGCTTATGTATTTCAGGTAGTTGGCAAGGTAATTTTAAATATATTTCAATTTGAGTTAAAATTTCTCATTGTGTGTGTGTGTATGTATGTGTGTGTATATACACGTGTATATACACACGTGGTCAGAATTGTTGATGCCCTTGGTAAATATGATCAAAGAAGGCTCTGAAAATAAACCTGCATTATTAATCCTTTTGATCTTTTATTTAAAAAAATCACAAAAATCTAACCTTTCATTGAACTAAAACAATTGAATATGGGGGAAAATCTCATTATGAAATAAATGTTTTTCTCAAATGCACGTTGGACACAATTATTGGTACCTCTAGAAATTCTTATAAGTAAAATATCTCTGAAGTATATTCCCATTCATATTTACAATTCTGAGCACTCCAGGGTGATTATGAACATGAAATTATCCAGCCATGGCTTCCTGTTTCACAGAAATATAAATAGGAGGGAAAACAAAGCCCAAATTCCCTTAATCATCCATCACAATGAGAAAAACCAAAAAAATATATTTCTGATGTGCAGCAACAGATAAATGAACTTCACAAATTAGTGAAGTGGCTTTAAGAAAAGAGCTAGAGCAGTGAAAATTCCCATTTCCATCATCAGGGCAATAATTAAGAATTTCCAATCAACACAAAATGTTAGGAAACTGCCTGGAAGAGGACGTGTGTCTATATCGTCCTAATGCACGGTGAGAAGGAGAGTTTGAGTGGCTAAAGACTCTCCAAGGACCACAGCTGGAGAATTGCAGAAAATACTTGTGTCTCGGGGTCAGAAAACCTTAAAAAAAAAATAGTCAAACAGCACCTACATCACCACATGTTGTTTGGAAGGGTTTCAAGAAAAATTCTCCTCGCTCATCCAAAAACAAACTCCAGCACATTCAGTTATCAGACATGACTGGAACTTCAAATGGGACTGGCTTCTATGGTCAGATGAAACTAAAAAAAGAGCTTTTTAGCAGCAAACACTCAAGATGGGTTTGGTGAACACAGGGATAAAAAGTACCCCATGTGTAGAATGAAATATACTGCTGTATTTTTGATGTTGTGGGCCTATATTTCTGCTGGAGGTCCTGGACATCTTGTTTAGACACATGGCATCATGGATTCTATCAAATACCAACAGATAAAAAAATCAATAAGTGACTGACTCTGTTAGAAATCTTATAATGGGCCATGTTTGGATCTTCCAGCCGTAAAATAATCCAAACACAAACCTCAAAAACAACACAAAAATGGGTCACTGAGCACAAAACCAAGCTTCTGCTATGGCCATTCCAGTCCTCTGACCTGAACCCTGTAGAAAATGAGTGGGGTGAACTGAAGAGAAGCAGCACCAACATGGAGCTGGGAATCTAAAGGGTCTGGAGTGATTCTGGATGAAGGAATGGTCTCTGATCTCTTGTCAGGTGTTCTCTAACCTCATCAGGCATTATAGGAGAACATTTAGAGCTGTTAAACTGGCAAATGGAGGTTTCAAAAAGTACTGAATAAAAGGGTGCCGTTAATTGTGGCCAATGTGTATTAGAGAAAAACATTTATTTCATAATGATATTTCCCCCCATTTTAAATTCTTATTCTCCAATGAAAGGTTAGATTTTTGTGAATTTTTTAAATAAAAGATCAAAAGGATTAATAATGCAGATGAATTTTCACAGCCTTCTTTGATCATATTTACCAAGGGTACCAACAATTCTGACCACTTGTGTATGTATACATACATATAAACATATTTTTTATATTTTATTTTATAATTCTTATTTTATATTCAACTTTCAGTTAAAAATAAACATTTTAATAGTTTTACGTGGTTAACATCAATACTATGAATTATTTTATTAATTATATTACATGTTATGGCAGTAACAAATAATAGATCGATTTGAGCACATAGAGATGCTCTGGAGGCTGAACTTGACTCTTTTTGACCATCCAATCATTCCCTGATCAAATCATGCTCATTTTTTTCTCATCAAATGTTCTCTTTCACTCGTAAATAGGGCATTATGGAAGTACAGTGGGTTGCGATTGCTATTTTCATGTTGATTTTAAATCAATGACTTGTCATTTTGTTTAACCCCTTAATGTCTCAGTTTGATATTTGGTATTAGTATTAGTATTGGTATTATTTGGAATTGATATTAGTTCTCATCTTGAAATCACACTGTGTTCCTCCTCTTCACCAGTCTGAGGTCGTCACACAGTTCGGAGCTTGTTGGGGACCAGCTGTCTCTAGCAGACATGTGTTTTGGCGTTTGGAAGTGTTTGACTGCTGTGTGTTTACGCTCGTCTCACAAATATTCACTGATGGGTGTCTATGAAGTGACCAGCGATGAAGTGTGTGGAATCCATCTAGAGTTTCTGTGCAAAATGACCAAAGCATTTACTTATTCCTTTGTCTGTTATATGAGGGATTGTGACTCTTTTATGTTAATATGTAAAGGAACCATATAGAAATTTCTTTGAAATGTAAATTATTTAAAATTTATTTAAAAAAAAAAAATTATTTCATTTCAAAGAAATGTGTGTATATCCAACATATAGAAATGTCTTTATAAATATAAAAATGTCTTTTCCCCCCATATATATATATTGATTTAAACACATTTAGAAATACATTTTAGTTTATATATATATATATATATATATATATATATAGCTGGGTGTTAGATACACAGCTTTTCTAGTTTCTTACTATAGAACACTGTTAATTTGTTTAATTAAGCAACCTTGTAATTGTTTGTTTAAGATTGGACTACAGTGTCGTGTAAGTTGTTAAAGAAAGCAGATCTATTCCCAGTGATCCCGTCCGTCAGCGCGTAGCTATGCTGAAGCAGGAGAGTTAGACTGAAAAGAGGAACAAAAAGAGAACAAAAAACTAGGAAGCCAACATAATTTGAGGTAGAGACAGCAGAGAGAAAAAGTCCTGTAGGAAACAAAGGAAGCCTTGTATGAAATGAAAAGAATGTCTATAGGACTGACAGGAAGTGCACAGGCGAGATGAGGAAGATAGACGTGGAATGAAGAAAATAGGTGTAGATGACAGGAGAAAATGGAGAAAATGATCCGGATTTCAGTTGCTGCAGTTATTTCAGTTCTGTGTTAGTCTATGCTGGTTTATGGTGGTTAGTGGCGGTCTAGTCTCGCGTAGGGACAAATTAGCCACGCTATTCAACAGAAAAACTTAGTTGGGCTTGGCTATGAACTAAAATATGCTACTATTCATAAATTTGGGGTTTGATTTTGTTAATGTTTGTGAAAAAGAAGTCTCTTATGCTCACCAAGGCTGCATTTATTTGATAAAAAAATTGTGAAATATTATTACAATTTAAAATAGCTATTTTCTATTTGAATATAGTTTAAAATATAATTTATTCCTGTGATGCAAATCTGAATTTTCAGCATCATTATTCCAGTCTTCAGTGTCACATGATCCTTCAGAAATCATTCTAATATGCTGATTTGCTGCTCAAGAAACATTCATTATTATTATCGATGTTGAAAACAGTCAACTCCTTAAAAAACAAAACAAAAACAGCATTTATTTAAAATAGAAATAATTAAAAATGTCTTTACAGTCACTTTTGATCATTTTAAAACATCCTTGCTGAGTAAAACTCTTATTTTATTTAAAAGCCCCAACTTCTAAGACTATTGCTCAGTTGAACCAGAACAAACACAACAATCAGTCCCATCAGTGACTCTTGTTTCATTTAGGATGGTGTTATTGATTGTATCGAGAGTCTCAGGTGTGTTTTGGACTTTCTCTCCTCATCTGTCTTTTATGACGTCTGTGTTCCCGCTCCTTCGTCAGATGGAATGATTAACTGGCTCGAGCTGCTCGGGATTTAAAGAAATCTACACCATTCGGCCTGACTGTTACACCATCTGCTCCTCCAAATGCCTCAAACAGACGTTGCACTAAACTCTAGCTTAACACCCGGCTAAAGTAAACTAAACTAACCGCTAAGACATTATACAGCCAATCAATGCCTGCTGGGAGTGGTATAGGATTATTCCTCAACTGTATGAGCTCGTTTTATTTTGCACCCAAAATGAAGATTTAGTCACTAATGCACATTCAGTGTGCACTCGTTTTCTCCTATACAACCAAAAATGAGATATTTTGAAGTAAATAATGTATTACTAGTGTATATACACTACTGTGCAAAATTTGGTGTCAGTACTATTTTTATTTTTTATTTATTTTTTTGGGAAAAGTCTCTTCTGCTTACCAAGGCTGCATTTATTAGATCAAAAATAAAAACTGAAATATTGTGAAATATTATTACAATTTAAAATAACTGGTTTCTATTTAAATATTTTTAAATAGAATTAAAAATTTTCAGCATCATTATTCCAGTCTTCAGTGTCACATGATCCTTCAGAAATCATTCTAATATCCTAATATTTAGTGCAGAATAAATAATAAATGTCTTTACTGTAAGTTTTGATCAAATTAATGCATCCTTGCTGAATAAAAGTATTAGTTTCTTTCAAAAAAAAATAAAAACAAACAAATATTTGAAATGGGTTTATATATGTATATTCTGATTCAGTTAAAAGAATCAGTTCAACAGAACGATTCTTTTGACTTTAACTCACTGGGAGAAGTTGTATATCCTTTTCTCTGTGGGTAATGATTTGGTCGTATGCTAAATGCTAAAAGCTAAATATGAATGTCATTTAGATTCCTGGACTGTGTAACGATCCTGTTACTTTTACAATCACTTGTTTTCTTGGATCATAAAGTTAATTGTAAACACCAAAAAAAGTGGCAAGTAAACCGGATTAAACTGAAACAAATTGGCGTTCCCACAGAAGCCATAACATTTGAGGAATTAGAGCATATGAGAAGGATTTAAAGATCAGTAGGTCTTATTAAAAGCTCTGCTGAAATCCCACTTACACAATGATGTGGCTACGCTTCAGTTTTTCACTCTTTGTTTGCTCCGTGAGCCAGTTTTCCTGCTTGCTGTTATCTATTTAGTGTAGTGTATAGTATCTATAATAATACTAAACTTAATAGTCATGTCATTATTGAGTTGAGCACAAGAATAGGGCTCAGTGACCGTCCCAAGCACCTAATAAACCACTTTCTCACTTCAGGCGTCAGACTGAACGCGACCTTTAACCCCAGGAAGTGTTTGTGGGAGTCTGCAGCTGTCAGACCGACACCTTGTTTTCTCTTTGACTGATTACTTCTGTGAAACCGCCGCAGCTTCTGTGTCACGCGTGTTATTGGCCTTTAAAATCGCCGTTATCAGTGGAAATGCCAGTATCGCTCATTTGTCCCACCTCTGAATGGGTAAACATGGTGCAAGGGCTGCTGGGAGCTCATGCGTCAGTCACTTACTCACCTTTACTGCTTGTATTTGCTTTAGCTTCATGACATTCCTCTACTCGGGTCTCAGGATTTTCCCTGTCATAAACCGTAATAAACAAATCCTTCAGTGTGTGTGTGTGTGTGTGTGCGTGCACGCACATATACACACATTCAAATCAGACTCTCAATAAGTAACAGATTGTGTAGATGTAGTTGTTTTTTATTGTTTATTTATTTACAGCATATTTATTTAAATGTAGTTATATATTTAATAAATAAATAAATTATGTATTTCTTTTTTTTTTTTTTTTTTTTGCACTATGAGGAAAAATATACTTGATTATTATATCACAATGCAAAAAATATAGGGTTCATTTTCACATCAGTATGTGTCCTCTTTCTTTTAATTTTGGGGGTGAAATATGACCATGAACTTTTTTGATGCTTCATTCAACTTATACTGTATCAACACTTGATGGACATCTGTTAAATACATCTCGATCTCTGTTTCCTGTTTGTGTTCCACTAGGGATGACTCAACTTTATTTAGTTTGAAATCAGATGCAGAGAGTTGATGCGCTGCCAGAAATCCGATTGTCAAATGCTGATCCAACATTTTTGTGCACATGGCAGTCTGGCTTCCTCGAGGTGTGTGAGCGATTATAAACCCACAGATTGTAATTCATTCGGCTCTTGTTTAACATATATTAATCTCTAGAAGATAACATAACAAATCCAGCAGGTTACACGACCACCTGGCCTTTTCTTGTCATTCTAAATAAAAGAGCAAATGAAGTAGGGATAAATGAGATTCTTCATTTCTGCGTAAGCGAGGATGGATAACGCATGCTTCAATGAAATGATTTTGTAACATGAATGAAGAGATGCATGCATGGAGATCAGAGACCAGCTGTGAAGCCAACACCACTGACCTCATGGATAAATGTGTCAGAGACCAGTTAAAATAACAGAGAATAATTATTTTGTCTCGCTCAAGACTAGGCAATATATATATGACCAAAATATTGTTTTTATTATTCTTACTATTTATAAGAATAATGCATATTATATTATATTATATTATATTATATTATATTATATTATGTTATGTTATGTTATGTTATATGTATGTTATAATATTATGTTGTATTATATTATTAATTATTAGTATTTTATATAAAACTGTACAATATTTCCAAAATATATATTTTTATCATTATTACTATTAATAATAATAATGCATGTTATATTATTATATTATATTACATTTTAAAATAGTATTTATATTTCAGTTATATATATTTTAATATAGATCAGAATAAAAAAAATACTGTACTTTTAAATTGTAATAATATTTCACAATTTTGCTGTTTTTACTGCATTTCTGATCCAATAGGTGCAGCCTTGGTGGGAAAAAAAGATCCACATTGATCAACCACAACCAATATTTCTTATGCTATTTTTATGACATGCTTTAAGTGGAAAGCATGTTATTTAATATCAATATAGATTTTCTAAAGAAAATATAAGCAGTGTGGCTAGTGGTTGATAGGGCATTGCTATGTAGTTGCCAAGGTGTTTTGAGTCCCATCCGTTTTTTTATTGTTTCACGTTCAACCTGGAGTCATCCAACACATCCAGTCTTCAGTGAGAGACATGTGATGACTTGAATCGAAACCGGACTGCTTCAGTTTTACAGGCCTAATAAACAATAAAGGGAAAAGGGAAGGTTAAAACACAAGTGACTTATCTTCTTCAGAAGAAAGGCTGTTCTGAGAAACGTGTGCTTGCAAGGCGAGATTAAATATGCTTGCTCTTTCTAGACAAAGTCTGCTTGATTCTGGTTTCGTTTTTTGACTGGTTTTATGTACAGAAATACTATGTCTGACTTTCCCTTTCTGTCTGTTTTTGTTTTTTCAGAATGGAGGATGAAGCCATAGTGGACAGAGGAGCGTCTTACATCAAAAACGTGTGTGATGAAGAGGTCGAAGGTATAAAACACCACACACACACACACTTAAATATAGTGGGATATTGGATCTCCTGTGTTTCAGTGATGACTGAGGAGTCTTAGTTACTGTGGATTGAGTTTCACATTCACTTTCAGTCACTCCTGTCTCTCTCTCTTCTTTTGGCCAGCTGTTTTGTTTTTTATTCTTGTATTGGTAGTAATTTGTTCTTAAGGGCAGGAGAGGATTATGAGTGCTGCAGATGTAACAAACTAAAGCTCTACACGTGAAGATGTTTACTGTCTTAATCCACACACACACACACACACACACACACACACACACACACACATACTTAATCTGTTTCTACATTCAGGATGATTTGACTAAAGGTGCACTGTATTTTAGTGCAAAACCCTTTGTCTTTTTCATATACTGCTGTCAAACCATCTCAACTGCATCATGTGCATATTTAATGACATTTTATGATAAAAATATAAAATGATGATAATAATAACAAAACTAGTAAATGAATTTACTTTTTTTTTTTTTTTTTTTTTTTTTTATACAAAGATTAGTGCAAGAAGTACACTAAAAAAATTATTCATTGAATCTGCTAATTTTTTTAAGGTAAGTGTTTGCAATCAATTATTTTAGCTAGATTTAAATAAACAAATTTAGTTGACTAACTTTCAACATGTTTTTTTTTTTAATGTAGCTAAAATAAATTGTTTGCAACCACTTACCTTTAAAAAATTTAGTATCATTTTTTTTTCAGTGTATGAAATCTATATAACGCACACCAGATATTTGATTTATATTCATTGAATGTTAAGAAATAAAATATTCTTGACAACCTATATATGAAAAATATCATGATGAATCAAAATATGTAGTTCTATACTATATATAAATATTATAGAATGTATATATGTAACATTATCAAATAAAAAAGTATAAAAATATACATATAAAATGTAAGTAATACACACTAGATATTTAATATAATATTTGATAGAAAATAATATAATATAATAAAATTAAATACATCTATTTGAATATAACATTTATTTATTTATCTATTAAATTTTTTTATGTTTTTTTGGAACCTTTGACATTTTGAGAAGTAGATGAAATATTTTATTAATATTTTATAGATTAAATATTTTTAAAAAATCACTCTATAGGATTAATTTAACTTTTTAGCTGTATTCTAGGGTTAAATTTAAATATTGTCATGCCTCTTACTATGCAAATGAAGCTCATCACAGAAATGCACACAATTTGTGGAATACTAATTTAATAATTAATGTAATAATTTTAATGTATTTATTGAATATTATACTGACTGTGGGCCCTATTCAGCTTTGCAGCCTCATTTTTGTGGTCGTGTTTGCAGCCCAAATAATTCCTAAAATAAATCATGTGCTGAAACAACACAGGCAGTGTGTGCAAATAAATGACTGGACACAGTTGAGTGAGTGAATTCCCCTCTCAGATGTAGAATGTACAAATACTGCAGGTTCAGATGCCTAAAAATATCTGCACATCAAAAGCAGAACAAATACATTCGTAAACATGAGCTTTTCACACACTTATGCTCTTTCTATATTTGCTTCTCCCTCTCCCGTCCTCACTGAACTTTGGACCTTCACATGGTCACACACACACACATACACACGCACACGCACACACACACACACATCAGATAACGTTTAGATGTATTTGTTTGAAGTTTAGCTTGAGATGAATGAAGTGAAGGCTGACTGAAGCGTGATTGACGGATGACTGGATTGATGAGCGGCTTTATTAGTCCTTATATTGTTCTGTGAGTGTGTGTTTATCTAAGTGTGTGTTCTCTCTGTTTTTAAATCTACTTCCTGGAGATGTCTTGCCATTTCCTGCCCGATCAGCTGTACAGGAAATTGTTGGCATTTTATCTATAATCTAACAAGTGCGAGATACGGGTCAGATTTTCCTTCTGAAAAAACACAAACACAGGCAAACAAAGAAATGCAGTGACTTTCTCATTCATGCTCCTGGTGTATGATTTATTAGTGCAAGTTCTTTCAAAGAGTTAAAACACGTGAAAAAATTAACTTTGAAACGACTTTCTTTTGCAGCTATTGTCATAAATATACTTTTTCACTCATGTGAACATGTTAGAAAGTGAATCATGATGTAATCACATTGTTCATCATCACATTAGTGTTGTTTTGGTGTTATTTATATAATATTGTAGTATTTATTAATAGTTTGAATTGGCTTTTATTTTAATTTTATCTTTTCAATAATTTAGTTATGTGCTTTTGTCATTTTTATTAGCTTTAGTTTTTTTTTTTTTAAGTTTTTTTTATTTAGGTTTTATTATTTTTATTTGATTTTATTTTGATTTTAGTTTGTCATTTTATTACTTTAACTTATTTCAGTTAGTCACCAAATGTAACACTTGTAATTTTCATTTAAGTTTGAAGTTATGTTAAAGTTCTTCATCTAAAATGTAATCTAGTTTTTAATTTAATTTTTTAATTTAGTTTTTTTAAAATATTTTTTTTTAATTTAACTGAACTTTTAATTTAATTTTATCTTTTTATTTCAGTATTTTCATTTTAGTAGTTTTTGTACTTCAGTTTATTTATTTCAGTTAATTGCCAAGGCATCATTTCTAATTTTTAAGTGTATGTTAAAGTTTTTATCTAATATTTATTATTTTATTTTATTTTATTTTACTATAATGATTTACAATACTGCATCACATTGTGTCATTTATTATTTGTATAAAAACACAGTAGTTACCAAAGCAGTGATTATTAGCTTTTTTTTTCTTTTCTGGTTATCTTTATGTGACTGTGATCTGTTTAATATATAAGCTGTCACTCTGATATGTATGTATGCGTGTGTTTGTAATCCTGTAATCTTTGTGTGTGTGTGTGTGTGTAGGTCATCACACAGTCTACATTGGAGTTCACGTGCCCAAGAGTTACCGTCGCCGTCGACGACACAGACGACGCTCCAATCACAAAGAGAGGAGAGAGCGTTTGACGGAAAACGTCAGCGACAAATCAGACACAGAGACTGCAGACGATCCGTCCTCCAGCATCCTCAAACCTCTCAGTAAGTCACAAATGAAGACAAACAAACACCACACAAGTCTGAATTGACTTAAATGATTATATTATTATTATTAAAATAATGTTATAAATTATTATATTATTACTTCAGAAGACTATTCATGCTTTTAGTCACGTTGACTACTTTTATTACATTTTATAGTACTTTTTAGGATTCGCCATGGGATTTAGGAATTCCCTTAAAACAGCAGCTCAGATGTCACATTCTATGTTTCACAAAAGAAATAAATTCATTAAAAAATCTGCAAGTCATTCTTGATGTCTCACTTGACAACCTTCACAGATATTTCCCAGGCCTTTATCACAGAGCAATCCATGATGTTCTGGAGAATCAGGGAGTGATTTAAATAAATATGATTGAGCCGAGAGCGATGGAGAACGAGAACGAGATAAAGCGGTGCTCGCAGCCTCAGTTAAAGGTCTTTGTGTGTGCTAATCTCTGCTAATCAGTGACACGGCTGAAAAGGCAAAGCATCGAGCTAAACAAGTGCATAGTCACCTTTATCTGCGCTTATCCTCGGTGAACCCGCTCCACCTCTCCGTCGCTCTCTCTGACTGACGATCCTGTGAGAATCACACACTTCACACAGTCAGTACTTACAGTAAGTCACTGGGTTAAACTAACAAACACATTTCTCACATCAATAGTATGAACGGCTTCTCGTGGCCTGGATTTGTGGCTGGATTTAGCATTAAAGGTCAGCTGATCGCAGCAATGCTGCTAGTTTGAGTATATGCTGGTGGTATAATGGGTAATTCTAGCCGCTTGTGGTAAGAAGTGTTAACTTTTAGCCCAGGTTAGGAGGCACGGAGCCAGACGTGGGCCAGAGGGATGTTCTTTCCCTCTCTTTTGTGTACAACATGGCCATATTTTCTCCTGAGGGGCTGTTTCAGGCCGCTGGGGAAGGAAAACAATCAGCCGGCTTTGGCTAGTTTAGCTTAGATTGGCTGAGCGTGCTGCAAACAGTGCATGTTAAAAAGCCTTTGATATGTTAAAATATCAGTGTTCATTGTAAAGTCTGGTGCCACTGCCTAGCATTTTTTTCTCATTTTTTATAAATTCCATAATAGTGAAATGTCATAATAGTGATTATTATGGTTTAGTATTTGGTTTGTCTCTCTTTTGATTTAATGATCACTGCGCTGGAACTCATATGCAAATATCTCTCTATAAATGTCATAAAGTTGCTTATTAGTTCTAGAAATAGTCAAGCATATTAAGTGTTTCTTTGTCGTTGTAATGTTTCTTTGTTTCAAATTTCTTTTTAAACAAGCCCTAAATAGTTCATAATGCCAAAATAGACACAAGTACCATATTGTTGTTGATAAGAATATTCTAAGAAAGTATTTTTAGTTGCTTTTATTTGATGTCACAACAAAAGACAGAACTTAAAATTCATTGTTGCCCAAATGAAATTCTGAGTTTGCAAAGACATAAACAGTTTTCAGAAATTCATAATTATATTTATATTAATATTATCTATATTTATTATTCTTTGTATTTATTAATATATATGAATTCTATATTAAACATATATATATATACACACACACTCACACATATCAAATCAGCGATATTGTGAAATCTTATTACAAATCAAAACAATATGTTAAAATGTAATTTATTCCTGTGATAAAAGCTGAATTTTCAGCATCATTTCTCCAGTCTTCTGTGTCACATGACCCTTCATAAATCATTATAACATACTGATTTGCTGCTCAAGAAACTTTTATTATTATTATTATTATTAATGTTGAAAACAGTTTTGCTGCTTCATATTTTTGTGGAAACTGTGTTTCAGGATTCTTTGATGAATAGAAAGTTCTAAAGAACAGCATTTATTTGAAATCTTTTATAAACATTATAAATGTCACTTATGATCAATCAAATGTATCCTTGCTGAATAAAAGTTATACTTTCTTTAAAAAATTAATGTATTAGTATTTAATATATATTCAGAAGCACACAGAAGTAAACAAACGATTCCTTAAAACTAATGAATGAGTTGATATGTATCAGTCAGACTGAGAGCTTCGTCCTGTCCCTACATGTCTTTACTTTAACCTGAGGCCAAATTGAAAGCATGCACATCTGCACACATGCATGGCAGGCATTGATACACATTTTAATGCGCCTCTACTGTATGTCCCAGTGCAGACCTTAAGATTTTGAATCAAAATATTTAGTCAGTTACTGTGTTGCAATGCAACCGAGAGATTTCCACATATACTGACTTCCCTAACTAGCAGTCTGTCAGGAAACCCTTTTTTTGACCTGATTTCCAAGACGCAGACACAAATCTCATCAGTATCCCAAAAATCTTGCCTTAAACCTTTTGTTTGTTCTAGTTTTACCTTTAAAAGTCATGTAAAAGTGTACACATTTTGAAAAGGTGTGGCACTACTTAAACATTACGACATATGCAACACTGCGGTTATGAGAAACGCTGACAGGGTCTTTTATTAAGAATAAAAACTAGGCTTCCTCATGCAGACACTTTCACATATGAAAACTTCCCTGTGAAATTCAGATGCAGGTCAGTTCTGGCTTTCGCAACACTATCTGTTTCTGTTGGTCCAGGAAATAAGTCTCGCATACTGGCCACTTTTTGGGTGTAACACACTGAGTATTTACAAGAAAGCTCATTCATCTTGATGTTACACAACACTTATGAAGGAAATAACCTGTGATTTCTATCACAGTCACACCGTACGCAGACAGAGTGCTATTGTCTTCTTGCGTGTTTCTGTTATTGTACCTGTTGTGTGATTATAATAGCTAGTATTTTTAGGCCTCTCTCACCCCTGGTTTGTTGTTTCCCCATCAGTTTCTCCGGCTGCAGAGAGGATTCGCTTTATTTTGGGGGAAGATGACAGCGGTCCTCCTCCGCCACAGCTCTTCACCGAACTCGACGAGCTTCTGGCCGTTGACGGTCAAGAGATGGAGTGGAAAGAAACAGCCAGGTAAAGAGTAAAAACACCCAAAAACATAATTGATTTCATAGGTAATTACTATCCATGTTGCATTTTAAATTGCCACAAGGGGTGCTATAGTGGGTATTGAAGGGGTCATATTTGCCTTGATCTTTTAACATATAAGAGGTCTTTGTACATTAAAACATTCTGCAATTTTCATAGCTTAAAGGTGCCATAGAATGCATTGATACAATATTTTAAATTGTTCTTTGATATCTACATAGAAGTTATGTGGCTTAGGTAAGGGCAAAAATTCTCCAGAAACGGTTTTACATGTCCATTTACAACCCTAGGATTTCTCCCTAGAATGAAATGGTCTGTTAATTCCTTCTTTGGAAGGGTCATGAATAATAATGTTGAGCTCTGCTCTGATTGGCTGTTTCACAGTGTGGCTCATTTCTGTAGCTCACACAGCAGCAAGGAAACACAGGGAGGAAAATATATATTTCAATACTTTCTCACGCAGTTATATATTTGGGTAATTATACTGTAAATAAAATGCGGGCATCAGGGAGCCGCTATTAATATGCTGGGCATTGAAACTGCTTTCGAATGCATGATCGCTTTTTAGTTTCACTTTCACTTTCGAGATTCGCGATCGCACGAACTCTGTTTATACTATGGAGCGGCAGTACTAACCACACATTTTACAAGATCAGATGCTTGTCAGTGGTGCTCAGGATCTGTAAATCATTCGCCATCATCCTCAGTCATCTCTCCTTACTCTGTTTATGTGGTAAGTGAAATCTTATGTACTGTAATGTAACAGGTTACCGCTAGCAAGGAACTAACCATGTCACTTTAGTGGCTCGTGTTATTTTATTACAATGCGTTATTTGCTTTCCGTGCCTTTCTGAATACAGACACCAACCCATCCCTGCACTTCACATCCCCTGCACAGCCTGGAACATAACATTTATTCCCATGATCTGCCATTTTCGCTGTTGTCCTCGCTTGTTTCTTCACAATACCTGCAGAACTTCTGATGGTTCGGCTGGCGGCTGGCCTAGAACATGGGCGGGTATATGCAAATGTTGGAGGCGTAACTATTAGTGATCCTGACTGTAACGTCACAGTCAGTGTTATGTTCTGATTCGCCTATTTTTCAGTGGTCTTTTGCATTCACGAGATTTACATAAGAAGGAGGAAACAATGGTGTTTGAGGCTCATGGTATGTCATTTCCATGTACAAAACTCTTATTATTCAACTATGCCAAGGTAAATACAGTTATCCATTCTATGGTACCTTTAAAACATTCTCCTTGTTATAAACAAAGAATTTATTTAATCAAGCTCCAAAAATGGCTTGTTTAGATATTGTGGGTATTTGTCGTCACACAGGTGAATATATTTGCATATGACTATCTCCAGATCAAGGCATCAGCCAATAGTTATACACCTTTACACCATAGGCCCCACCCACTGCATTTAAATTTACTCACATGCAATAGCAACGGGGCGTTCATACTGTTTCCAGTGCAATGATGTTAAAACAGTGGCCATTTACTGACAAGCCTTAAAATAGCCGCCCCCTAATAACTGATCATTTCAGACAGAGGGTTGAAAATAATTGTTTTTTTCTCATTCATATATATATATATATATATATATATATATACTGTGCTTGATATATATCCAAAATAATCGTTTGTGAAAGTTTGTGAATCAAAATTTAATCAAATTGTGAAATTTGTGTCAATACCCACCCCTATATATATATATTATAATTGAACCTCGAGGAACATATTACAATAATAAAAAAATCTTTCAAATATAAGACAAATTCAATTTCTGCTGTAAAGCAGCTGTAAAAGACAAATGAGTCATTACTCAGCCAATTCAGTATTGCTTCAGTTCAGTCCAATAGTGTAAATTCATAAATTATGAACAAATTAGGTTCTCTTCTGAATAAAATTGTGTCGTTATTCAGATCCAGTCAGTTCAGTGTTGATTTGATTCAGTTCAATAACTGTGTCAAGCAAAATGCATCAACTATGAATGAATCTGATTCAGCTATAAAAAGCTAAACAGAAGACAAAACTGTTGTCATTCAGTTCAGTTCCCCAAAAATGATTTCCAGATTTCGGCTAACTTCAGCCAATAATTTTTTTTCAGCTGTTTTGTCCTCATATGTAGGTCAGAAACGCACGCTTGAAAGTCCAGCTCCGCTAAAACAACAGAAGTGTTCAACACTCACGTCGTTTGCCAGGTGCTCATGATTTTAGTGTGCCACTTGACTGTTCTTAGGATTTCACACATTCCTGACTGCGTGTGCCACTCACGCATGCTATTAGATAAGAGTTTGGACACCAGAATAAGGGTCAAGCAGAAAACCACAACAAATAACACAAAAACAATATGCATCTGGACTAAAGGAAAGGTACATGCTTATTTTTTTTTCCATTACTTAAATGCCAAAAATGTATTTATTTATAACATTTAAGTACATACAACAGTCAATAGCTGGTTATTGTGTTTAGTTCACTTCATCAAATGTTGTGGATGCAAATGGTGCTCCTTTCATGCAGCGACTCTTATATACTGTTTCTTTCTTTGGATTTGCATGGTCCAGACTTACAAAGAGCCCAGTGTTTTCATGTGTGTGCACATGTGTATGTGTGTGTGTGTGTGTGTGTGGATGCACAAAGCCAGAGTTCCCAGAGTTCTCGTGGGTCTCTGGGTTCACCTGAGTCTCAGGTAATATATCAAAACCGCAGGCCGTAGTGTGTGTGTGTGTGTGTGTATCACTTTTGTCTCAGATATCATACCCACGCTTGACTAAGCTCAGCTCAACAGCCTTTCTGCACAAGATTACAGAGCTCTAAAGGATATCTGTGTGCTTGGGTATGGTTTCTCAGACAGATGTTCGTTCAAGCAGACATGGGTAGGCTGATAACAGGGCGGCAGAGATTTAAGAAGCTTTGAATCATTTTCATTCTTATTTTACATCAGAAAGCTTTCAGTTATTTGGCAGAAAGGTCTTCATAATATTTTCTTGCAAACATAAAATACATCAAAAAACAGCACTGTGGTGGTACCATGGTACAGAGATGGTAAAACCATGATCATCAGTGATTACCATGTTCATATATGAATCACTGATCAAAAGTTTTGAATCAATAAGATTTTTTAATGTTTTTGAAAAAAGTTTCTTTTGCTCACCAAGGCTGCTTTTTTTTAATCAAAACTATGGTAAAATCATCATTACAATTTAAAATAACTTTTCTGTTTGAATATATTTAAAATGTAGTTTATTTCTGTGATGTAAAGCTGAAGTTTCAGCATCATTACTCCAGTCTTCAGAGTCACATGATCCTTCAGAAATCATTCTAACATGCTAATTTGCTGCTCAAGACACATTTCTTATTATTATCAATGTTGAAAACAGTTGTGCCGTTTCATGTTTTTGTGAAAACAAATATTTTTCTGGATTCTTCGATAAATAGAAAGTTAAAACAGCATTTATCTGAAATAGAAATCTTTTTCAAATAACCCTTAAATGTCTTTACTGTCACTTTTCGTCAGTTTAATGCATCTTTGCTGAATAAAATATTAATTTCTTTCAAAAAATGTTCAGAAAATCTTACTTCATGATGAACCAAATAGATCAGCAAAAATAAACCTAGAAACATGGCCTTACCACAGAACCTGACAAAACCGTGTTCATCCGTACATGTACCATGGTAAAACCATGGTATTATAATGGTGCATGCCCAAAATACATGGTATTATGATACTAAATGTTCAAAAGATGTGATATTCAGAAAACATGACATTGTCATAGTACATGCCCAAAAAACAGTATTTTCATGATATTTTTCAAAAGTGAACTGACATCACAGTGCTCTAAATATTGTTCAGTTGCTGTCAGTACATTTATGTGTGTTGTGTGTGTTTTTCTCAGATGGATAAAGTTTGAGGAGAAGGTGGAGAAGGGTGGAGAGCGGTGGAGTAAACCTCATGTAGCCACTCTGTCTCTTCACTCGCTCTTCCAGCTGAAAAACTGCATCGAGAAAGGAACCATCAAGCTGGATATGGAGGCCAACTCACTTCAGCAGATTGTCGGTAAAACTGCGCTTCAGCACTCTGAGAAATAAAGCTTCTTAAAGAACCATTTATGGCTGTATAGGGTTTTTTAGTGGTTAATAAACATCTTCAGATCAGTGTTTTGGTTTCTGGGTTCCTTAAACAGGGTTTTTGTAGATTTTAAAAAAGGCCTTAAATGGTCTCAATTCACTCTTTCACAAATTAAGGCCTGAAAAGTTCCTAAATTAGATCAGAAATTTCTTTGTTCCAACACACTACATATGCAAGTTTACAGTCAAGCAAGCTGAGGGAATAAATAAAAAAGGGGAAAAAATTTAAAAATCCTTTTTTATTTAATATTTTAGGGAATTAGTTCAGACTGTTCATATAATTTAAATTCCCATAAAAGTCCCATAAAAATGAAAAAGATTATTATATCATCTTTCTCATATAAAATTATATTAAATGATAAATAATTTTTTATTAATTTCAATATTTGTAAGTATGTGTAATTATTTTTTATAATTAAAAAAATATATTTTTTAATAAGTTTTTATAATTAAATTTTTTTTATAGTTTTTTTAAATAATTTTTTTATAATTAAAAAAAATGTATATTTTAATTGAACTCAGTTATATAAATTAGAGTGTTTTCTACTGATTTTTAGTATTTATGATTTTTTTAGTTTAATATAAATGTGTAAATACCAAAAGGAAAAAAAAAGCATTTTGTCCTTCTCCATTGTAGTGAAATTCATAGTTAAGTGCTAAATTAATTTTATTTGATTTTTTTATTTTTCAATATTTGTCATTATTTTTCAATAATTGTATTTATTTTTAATTAAACTCACTTATATAAATTAGTGTTTTCTACTGTTTTTTTTATTTATGATTTTTTGTTTTAGTAATATATAAATGTGCAAGTCCCAAAAGAAAAAAAAAGAATAATTGGCATTTTATGTCTTCATTCTTGTAGTGAAAATCTTAGTTAAGCTAAATAATTTTTATTTTATTTTATTTTATTTTATTTTATTTTATTTTATTTTATTTTTCAATAACAGTATTTCATTGTGTCCCCTTCCATTTATTCCTATTTATTTAAAATTCCATTTTTGTCCTTTACTTGGTCTTAAATATACCTTCATAAGACCTGCAGAAACCCAGCTTACAGCAGCAGTGCACACAAGCTGAAATGTGTCTCTGTGTTTCAGAAATGATCACTGACAGTCAGATTGAGAGCGGGCAGCTGAAGGCCGATCTGAAGGAGATGGTCATGTACACTCTGCTGCGGAAACATCGCCACCAGACCAAGAAGTCCAACCTGCGTTCGCTGGCAGACATCGGCAAAAGCGTGTCGAGTGCGAGTCGTCTGTTCAGCAGCCAGGAGAACGGTAACACGGCTGCCACATTAAACCTCTCTCTTACACTCTATCGCTTTCCTCATCTGTCCTCTCGCTTTCACCACCAGCATCTATCTGCTCCATCCATCAGCAGCGTCTCTCGCTCGGTTTACAAAAGCTTGCATTCAAAGCAGATGTCTTGTGGGTAAAATAAAAAGCAGATTTGCACATTGCAAAATTGGCAATAGTTTGATGTTTCAAGCTCACAAGTGATCAAATGTGCTGATGAGATGCAGTTGCTTTTTATATTTTCGCAGCAAACAAACCTCAGACCCTCCCAGGAAAGACTAGAAACCTCTAAAAACCTCCAGACATCATGTTAAAGTGTTCAAGAGGTTTTGGTTTCTGAAATTCCTGATAGTGTCTTTTTCTAAATAAAAGTAACATGTTGATACATTAGTACCAATCTAATCATGTTTCTCTCAGTTTTAGGAAGTAGCCAACCAAAGTTGCTTACTTAAATTTAACTTGAAATCAAAATCGAGCCTTTGTCTTTGTTGATACACGTACTTGGTCTTATCGTGATTCACTGGTTCACACAATTCAAAGAAAAACGTGTTTGTTATCATAATCTTTCATCAAAAACTCTGCTTCTGAAACGACTTTCCTTTTCTGCTGACATCATCAAGGCCTTTTATTTTAGCCCCTCCCCCAGCTACCATACAGAGACACATTGCACCATCAGATGCATTCTGTATGCTTTTTTTAATGTTTTACATGGAAAACCATCTCATTATAAAAGCAAAATGTATCTTGTTTTGACTTTAAAGTTGAAGTTTAAAGTTGAAGAAGTAGAAACTAGTTCTAGAAATGTTGTCTAAATGTCAAGAAATGTAGCGTGACAATAGATCTGATGTTTTCATAATATTGTAGCTTTTTCTAGAAACAAGGTATGTGTTGTAATGCTAAATGACTATTTTTAATGTGCTGCACATGAAAGTTTACCGTCAAACAAGCAGAGGGGATAATCAAATGCTCTTTCGTGCAAACATATGGCATTTGAAGTCTTTTTTATTTAATTTATTTTAGCAAATCAGTTGTTTCGGATTTTTCATATAAATGAACTACTCTCATAAAAAGGAAAAAAGATTCATTGCATTTTATGTCTTCTTTCTCGTAGCCAAATTGTTACATTTTATTTTATTTTATTTTTCAACATTTTAAATTCTTTTAATTAAATTCAGATATATATGAATTATTCACCTTTTTAAATACTAAATTCACCTTCAGCTATTTGTATTCATGATTTTTTTAGTGAAATATAAATATAATTTAAATATAAATATAAAAAATGGCAATTTGTCTTCCTTTTTGTAGCAATATTCTTAGTGCTAAATTAACTGATATTTAATTTGATATTAATAAATAATAAATAAATAATTATTTCATTTCCCCCCCCCCAATATTTTAATCACTTAATCACAATTATTTTTCAACTATTTATTTTTTTAATTCAGATATATAATAATTATTAATTATATAATAATGACTAATTATTTAATTGTTTAACTATTAAATTCAATTATACATCTTCAACTATATTTTAGTATTCATGTTTTTTAGTGAAACATAAATATAAAAAAGATTCTTTGCCAATTTATGTCTTCTTTCTTGTAGTGAAATTCTTAGTTAAGCACAAAATTAAATGATATTTAATAAATAAATAAATAATTATTTTCATTTATATATATATATATATATATATATATATATATATATATAATTACATTAAATAAATTTATTTACAAATATATATATTTTCATAATCCATTCTTTCAGAAAATTTTGTTGTGTCTTCTTTTCAAACTCTGCTTGGTTTTCCTAAATGTTGTCTACTTTCATTTTTATTTAATGCTCCAATTGAATTCTGAATCAGCGCTTTGAACCAGATTTGTACTCCATTTCTCTGCTCTAATGCTTTCTTTTCTCTTTTCCCTGTCTCTCGTCCTTCCCATGTGTCTTGATTGACATGCATGCGCCCTGTCTTCCTGTGTGTGTGTGTGTGTGTGTGTGTGTGTGTGTGTGAAGCGCGCAGTCCTCTCGATCACTCTGTGCCTTGCTTTACCACCTTTGAACCTGACGAGCAAATTCAGATGCAGAGAAGCAACAGCATGGGACTTCTCTGTAAGTCTGTAGATGAAGATTCAGACTGATTCATGCTAGATTTGCTCCTCTGTGAGTCTAGAGATGTAGAAATACACTGTAGTCTAGTTCTCTTTAAAAGACCAGCTCTAGTCCACTGTATTTCTGCAGATAAGAACCAAAATGAATCATTTTGTGTGTGCACAATATTATAAACGCTTAAAGAAACTTTTAAAAGTAAGAGTCGCCTTAAACTTTAGTTTAAAAATAGTAAGTAGTAATTATGCTGAAACACATGAGTGTTTCTGTGACTGTTATTTATTTTGATTATCACAAGGTCCATCTAATCTCTAAATAAAGCATGGCATTAAAGGATTGCAGTTTTATGTAACCTGTCAAACAAGTTACTAAATGAATCTATTGTAATGTAGATACACAATATGACTTTTATGTGAGACTCTTGGGCCTCTTTGTCTTTAAGGGTGTTTTAGCAGCTGATCAGTGTTTGACCTTTGACCTTGTGTGACCTCTGCAGGTAGTCCGACCACGGCCCATCGTAACCTGACCTCTAACAGCCTGAACGATCTCTCAGACAAACCCGAGAAAGACCAGGTACTGTGAAGTGCGTTTCTGTGCAAACGCAAATGTGTTAACAGTTCGCCACATGTAGAAGTTCTGCAGGAAGAATATTATTGGGCCAGAGTGAATCTCATGAAAATGTCTAGGTGACATTTACCCCCAAATTAAAATAAAAGATCTTGCATAAAAAAAGATTTTTTTTTTTGGACAATTAACCACATTTCCTCCAAAATTATATTTATAAAATATATAATAGATAACTTTAAAAAAAATAAAAAAAAATAAATAAAAAATCATTTTTTACTGTGCATACAGAGATTTTTCTTTTGAGTTTTTATATAAATCCCATTATTGTCAATGTTTATTCTCATTAGATTCTCTTTTTAATGTTTTTTTTATTATTATTTAAATCAGCAAATACTACCATGATATATAAATGCCTGACAATGTAATAATATAATAATGTAAATAATTTTTTTTTAAATATTATAATGTAATCTATATTATATAATAACAATACTTATTTTATTTTTATGTATTTTTATTTTATTTGTAATTATTATTATTTTTTTCATTATTTTAGATTAATCTCAGTTATGTAAATTAGAGTGTTTTCCACTATATTTTGGTATTTAGCTGTCAAACTATTTTTTATAAAGATATATTTCGTGAATATAATATTTTAAATAATAACACCTATAATAATGATCTTTAAATTAATACACTATGAAATTAAAATATACATGCTTCATAATTCAATAATATAATAATGCATATTTAAAATATTCTTCTTATTATTATCTACATTTAACTAATGTTAATAATAATTGTAGCATTGAAAAAATACTACAAAAAATTATTTATTTCTTGCATTACACTAATGAGAATTATGGGGAAATTTGCTCAATCACCAAATGAAAGTAATCTCTTAATTGTTTTAAAATAGGCTTAATTTTCTTGACAATTTTGTGGTATTTTGAAGAGATATATATAGCCATGTGTGTTTTTAACAGGTTTTGTGAGATTCTCACCAAGCATTCGTTAGAGACAGGATTGATGTCTGTTTCTCCTGTGAGAAGTTTGGTCTTGGGTGTGACATCTCTAGGACAAGAATGAGTGCAAAAGGACAAAAGAAACTCTTTCTCAAACACAGTAGCACACAATTGAAACTCAGTGGCTCTCTTTCACACGAGGCCACTGTCGTCAGTTGTGTCAATATTTGTGGATCAGCGGGAGAGCTTTGTCAATCGCACAGAGCTCTTGTTGTGTGTTATTCACACTAGTGCTGTAATTATACTGATAACCTCAGATGAAAATCAGCCAAACCTCAAATATTACTCACACACAAGGCCTCCTTTGTGTCTGTGTGTCTGTGTGTGTTCAGGCCGTATGTCATCCCAGTGTTTAGCGCTAATGAAGTGCTTTTGTTTATGCTAGTTGTGAGGCCTTGTTCTTTCCACACTGCTTAAGTCTTATCAGACTTTTATATTCCACTGAAATATGACCTCAAATATAATCTCATAAAGAAATTTTTTGCTTTTTTTTTTGATAAATGCTTCATTAAATTCAAAAATAAAAAAATCTAACTAGATTTTAATATGGATCAGAGATGTAATATATAATATATAGTGAGATACACTGATCAGCTTTATACTTCTATTGTAAATGTATTACTTTAAATGCACTTTCCATTTATGCTAAATTATTTATTTTCTGTGGTAACTGACTGCATGCAACAGAAATATTACTGCATGCATTAAAAGGAAGGAAGCCAGGAAAAGTGTTGTGATTGTTAGCTAAAACATTTAACTAAAATATTAAAAATAAATTTTATTAATTGATATAAAGCAGAGATAATATAAATAAATATAAATATTAGATGGAAAACAAAAACAAAAATTGAATTAAAATGAAATAACTGAAATCAAATAAGTTGAAGCATTAAAATTGCTAAACTTAAACCTGAAATTAAAATAAAGTAGAAATAGAGATGTTTGAGAGAAACAGAAACTAATAAAAAAATATCAAATACACATAACAAAATGATAAAAAATTAACTTGAAAATATTAAATAAAAAATAATTCAAAATTTTAAATTCATAATTATCTAATATTTTATAAAATACGTATTTACTTATATTTTTATTATTTTTATTTATAATATCAAATCATAAATAAATACTATTGTAATACATAAAAATGTTAAAATAACACTGGCTTGGAATATTCCTTTAATTATAAACACTCAATGTTTAGTGCTGGTCTAAAAGCTGTTGTAAATTAGTGTTAACTGTGACTTAAGTTGTGTAACAGTCTACAGTTACCCTACGATATTAAATATTCCAATTAGTTTATTCCGATGATTATTCACTGTTTATGTCTTTATATGGCTGTTGTCATTGTTTTATAGCATTTACGTTTAGTCATTCAGCAGATGCTTTTATCCAAAGTGAATTATGGATGAGTAACATCATGAGCAATTTATTATACAAGATCCCAACAATATTTGCATTATAGGTGCAATATTGTTGGAGGATTGGCAATATTTACAGTAATAAACACAGAGTGATTTTCAGAACTATTATCCATAAACCATCAAATTAACAAAGTTAAAGAGTTTAAAGTTAAAGTTACCTTTTTTTTCTTATTGTTTATCTCTGTAGTTGAATAATAAATTCATGAAGAAAATTCCCCGAGATGCAGAAGCGTCAAACGTGCTGGTCGGCGAGGTGGACTTTCTGGACGCTCCCTTCGTGGCGTTTGTGCGTCTTCAGCAGGCGCTCATGCTAGGAGGACTCACCGAGGTTCCTGTTCCCACACGGTAACCCACTCACTGTATTTACAGGAGTAGTTCAGCTAAAAATGAAAATTTGCTGAAAAGAACAGATTTGGAGAAATGTAGCATTACATCACTTGCTCTCCAATAGATCCTCTACAGTGAATGGGTGCCGTCAGAATGAGAGTCCATTGATTACTTGTGAATTATTGTGATGTTTTTATCAGCTGTTTGGACTCTCATTCTGACGGCACCCATTCACTGCAGAGGATCCATTGGTGACTCATCTACATCTACTCATCTACATCTTGGATGGCCTGAGGATGAGTTAAATTTTTAGCAAATTCTCATTTTAGGTGAACTCTTTCTTTAAAGCTATGCCATTCATAAATCCATTGCTATAGTAATAACAATACCTATTTGTATTTGTAGGTTCCTTTTTATTCTGCTGGGGCCCAAAGGAAAGGCCAATTCATACCGTGAGATCGGACGTGCCATCGCCACGCTCATGTCTGACGAGGTTTGTTTATGTGCATGCTAATATAATATTTAGGTGATTTTAGCTGAACTGTGGCCTAACGCTGTGTGCTTTGGGCTCCTGCAGGTGTTTCATGACATAGCTTATAAAGCGAAAGACCGCGGTGACCTGCTGGCAGGCATTGATGAGTTCCTGGATGAAGTCATCGTGCTTCCTCCAGGAGAGTGGGACCCTGACATCAGGATCGAACCTCCTAAATCCATCCCGTCTGCAGATAAACGGTACCAGCAACCAGTGACCATACCACACCGCCCTGCGTCATATCTGCTGAATGAAATCCAATACTTATTTCTTACTAATTTTGGGCTGCTCATTCCAAAAATAGTCTGTTTTGCCTCAATCATGTCACTCTTTCTCACAAAATATGATGCATTTTGTAGCATTTTTACTTTTGACAATCATTCGTAAGGTAAAGTAGTCTTGTTTTATCCTTTAATCAGCAGAAACACAGCCATGAACACGTGATCCCTGTCTGAACCTGAGACAGATTACAACTATTTATTCAATTCTCATGATTTTCACATGTATGAATGACTCTGAACACATTTTTTTTTTTGCCTAATCCTGATTTTTACTCGCCTTTGCAGTTTATAAATTAAATTAAACATTCTGAATGCTTCTTTTTGTCATCAGAACATTTGACTGCTTTTCTTAGTTTAATAAGTGCATTAAAGCTGATACACATATATAATTGAAAAATCTTCATTCTTTTTTTGTGAAAAACTGTATGATGCAAAGTTTTTGTTGGTGTTTTTGAATCAGCATCATCAAATTAGGTAACATTAAAACAAAAACCAATGAAACTGAGTCTCTGTGTGTGTGTTTTTAGTAAAAACAATATAGCCGGAGGGGAAATTCTTCAGATGAACGGCGGTACTCCTCATGATGGGAGTCCAGCAGGCGGCGGCGGCGGCCACGCAGTTGGTGATGAACTCAAATTTACTGGCAAGTAAGTATATAAACAGACACATGAACAGTGTTCATGAACACTTGCTTTAACAATGAACAGTTAACATAAGTTTATACTGGCCTTTGTTATTTCTACACTGTGAAAAGTGCAGAAAATTGCAGTTATTTACACAATCATTCAAAAGTTTGGGATTTAAGAAATGTTAATGTTTTTGAAAGAGTCTCTTCTGCTCACCAAGGCTGCATTTATTTAATCAAAAATCCAATAAAAAACAGTAAAATTTTGAAATATTATAATTCAATATAACACTTTTTTTATTTGAATATATTTTAAAATAGAATTTATTCCTGTGGTACAAAGCAGAATTTTCAGCATCATTACTCCAGTCTTCAGTGTCACATGATCCTTCAGAAATCATTCTAATATGCTGATTTGCTGCTCGAGAAACATTTCTTATTATTATCGATGTTGAAAATTATTATTATTATTTTTTGTGGGAACCATGATTTCAGGATCCTGTGATGAACAGAAAGTTCAAAAGAACAGTATTTGTTTGAAATAGAAGTCTTTGTAACATTATAAATGTCTTTACTGTCACTTTTGATCAGTTTAATGTATCTTTCCTATAAAAGTATGAATTTATTTAAAAAAAAATGTTTTGAACAGTAATGTAAGAAAAAAATTCTGCTTAATCAGACCCTTAATACTTACTTTTGTTGTATGCCATATTAAAAACAATTGTTTTTTCAGGTTACCTGACCAAACATTTTTCTCTCATAGGTTTTGCGGCGGTCTCATTCTGGACGTCAAGAGGAAGCTCCCGTTTTACGCGAGCGACTTTTATGACGCTCTCAACATACAGTCTCTGTCTGCCATCTTGTTCATTTACCTGGGAACCGTAACGAATGCCATCACCTTTGGAGGGCTGCTGGGAGACGCCACCGACAACATGCAGGTTCGACGCTTCACGTCTTTTTCTGAGCGTCTTATCGCTGTGAGTTTGTACTAAACTAGTGTCAGACGGTTTGGCTCAGCTGGGTTTATTCGGGAGCTCCTGGAAATAAAGTTTGGCTGACATTGTGTTCACAGCTCTGGGGATTTAAAGGCCACAGATAGCTGTTTGATTATTAAACATGTCACGTCAAATATGTGTCATGTGTTTCCTAGATCAGCCGTTTGGAAACAGATGTAGCTACATGTTGGGATTTGATCCGTGCTATACTGAGACTGACTTTTTTTGAACAACTGTGTGTATAAATAGTGTCAGGATTGTGCGTTGTACTTTCAGACATGTGCAGTGACTGCAGAGTTTGTGCATATATTTGGCAGTGCATGTACTGTATATGGCGGAGGCTAAGGAGGATCAGCTATAAATAGCCTCAGATTACGCACAAGCGCGCACACACACACACACACACACACACACATAAAATCACACAAATACACTTCGGAAAAATCCTTCTCCTGACCTCTGACCTTTACCTACAAAGCCTGCCTCAGATAAGCTTTAGGTGCAGATTGCAGGTTGATGAATTGATTTTGTTGTCTCATATGTTTAAAAAAACCTTGAAGATAACTTGTGTTTGGAGGTAAACTTGTAAACATATCAGATATGTAAACACAAATCTGAATGCAGAACAGTTTAAATATGCTGTGATAACTCAAAAATGAACTATCAGGCCTTTGCACTTTGTTTTTTAATGATAAAAAACTAAATATGTAATAATTATAACTAACAATAATTTATATATTTATTATTAATTAGTACTAATTATTAAATATATTATTATTATTTATTTACTTTTTAAATAACATTGTAATTGTTGTAATTTTGTAAAATGTTGTAATTGTAATTATCACCACATTAATAATAATCACAATTAATAATTTTTTCACTATCCAACTGAAGGCTTATTATCATTTTAATGGGTTGTTGTTCAATGAATTATTGAATTAATAATAAACAAAAAAAATATATAATAGTAATAATAATAACACTTTTTTTAGTAAGAATAATTCATTATTATTATTAAATTTTAAATATACAATTATTTTTATTATTATTATTATAAATTAACATGACAATCACAGTTAATTATTCATTCACCCTCCAACTGTTGGCTGTTTATCATTTTAATAGTTGATTGTTCAGTAAATTATCGCATAAACAGCAACAATGACAAGAATAATTCATGTATTTTTAATAATTATTTATTATTTAATGTAGTATTAGTATTATATTATTGTTATTATTTAATTATTATTGATTAAATTAATAATAATAATAATAATAATAATAACAACAACAACAATAATAACAATAATAATGCATTATACTATAAAAAAAGTCAATAAAAAATAGGGCCCAGATGTACTGTGTTAAAACGAAGGGATTTTCCATATTAATTGTTTTACAGGTGTTTTACTCATATGTTGTGTTTTGGGGTGGAAGGAAAAGTCCATAAACTTAACAGAAAATGTCTTGACAGAAAAAATGTTTTTGTTTTTTTCCATGGATTGTTTTCTTACTGTGTATGAGTGACACACTTAAGTTTAATAGTTAGAGGTTTGTTCAAATCTAACTAATCCATAGTTTGAGCAGATGCAACAGATGCTTACGTAAGAAAACTCCAGTGGTTTGTGTTGGAAACAGGCATTTGTCTGAATAAGCACTTTCAGATTTGACTGTGAGGCAGAAAAGTGGTTTTGAAGAAGCAGTTGGCGTCACATACGGGCTGGAATCTGATAAGAGTTGCTGTTTTAGTGCTTTCCTGCAGGCATGGCTTCAAATGCACTACCTTCGCTGTGATTTTCCGCTTGACGTCTGTGTTTTTGTCTGTCGGTGCAGGGTGTGTTGGAGAGTTTTGTCGGGACAGCGTTGACTGGTGCTGTGTTCTGTCTGTTTGCGGGTCAACCTCTCACTATCCTGAGCAGCACCGGACCCGTGCTCGTCTTTGAGCGCCTGCTCTTTAACTTCAGCAAGTGAGTGTCACATACACACAGACACATACTAAAGCACATGCACACAACTACGTGCTAAAATAATAAGCCATCTGTGGATGATTTTGTTAACAATTTATAATGTATAATACATTATATATTATTTGAATATATTACTTATTATTATAATTATTATATTATTATTAATGCTTATAGTTGCTGCAATTTTACAGTGGGAAAAGGAAAATAAATCAGTGTTTAATAAATGTTTGCATTAATAATAAAACAAAAATATGAATAATTGTTTTGTGTATTGTTAATAATAATAAATTAATTATATTATTTTTTAAATGTAGAAAAAGATTATATAATTTTTTTATTATATTTATTTAGTTTTTATTTATATATTATTTTACTTGTGAAATTTTATTATTATTGTTATTAATTATTATTATTGTTCAATAAATTATTGCATTAATAATAAACAATCATACCATTACTTTTTTGTTAATAATTATGTTTATCACACACACACACACACACACACACACACACATACATACATATATATGTATATATATATGTGTGTGTGTGTGTGTGTGTGTATGTGTGTGTGTATGTATATATATATATATATATATATATATATATATATATATATATATAATTATTCAATTTTAAAATGTATTATTATTTTTGTTATTTTTATTAAGTTAATATAATAATCACATTAATAATAGCCACAATCAGTAATTATTTTACTGTGCAATATGGACTGTAGGTTGTTCATCATTTTAATAGTTTGTTACAACTTGACTCATAATAATAATACTTTATTTGTTTTTAATTATTTATTTACATTTTAAGTATAATACTATATTATTCCTATTATTTATTTAATTTTTAATTAATAAAATTAAAATTTAATATTTCATATTAATAAAAGTCACAAAAATAATTTATTTTGCCCGTGCAATGTAGTTTCTTAACTGTAGGCTCTTTTTTCATTTTAATTGTTCATTGTAACTTGATTCATTAAATCATTTGATATACAATCACCAATGTTTATATGATTTATTCCAGTCAGATTTTATAGCCAAACTTATCCGTTTCACATTTAATTAGAGAATTATGTTTAAACATCAGCTTGGATTTGGATACATCCACAAGCCCTACTTCCTCTCTGTATTGATGTGTCATATTTAGTTTGACCGAAAACAAGCTGCAATCCCAGGAACTCTTGTAGCTGTGTGTCATCTGAGGCACAAAACCTTCTGAGTTATCTGGAATCAAGATGCATCTTATTGTTTTCCTGTTTCCACCAAGGTCCCATCTCTCTGTCTGTGTGCGTGCGTGCGTGCGTGTGTGTGTGTCTGTGTCTGTGTGTGTTTGTTTGTGCGTGTTTGTGTGTGTGTGTGTGTCTGTGTGTGTTTGTTTGTGTGTGTGTGTGTGTGTGTGTGTGTGTGTGTGTGTGTCTGTCTGTGTGTGTGTGTGTGTGTGTGTGTGTGTGTGTGTGTGTGTCTGTGAGTGTCTGTGTGTATGCGTGCGTGTGTGCTTGTGTGTGTGTGTGTGTGTGTGTGTGTGTGCATGAATGCATTACTCTGTCTGTCTCTCTCTGTCTCTGTGAAGTTTCAGGTTTCTGTGTTTATGTTCCATTATGAATAATTGAGTCAGATTTCATGTCTGCTTCTGCTGGCGTGTGTCAGTCAGTTCTAACATGATTAGTACTTTCTAATCAAAAAAGAGTCTGGATTCAGTCTGTAACACAAGGAAGACAAAAGGGAAATTAATCCAAACACATACATAACAAATGTATGTGTATGCTTACATTTTTAATTAAAAATGAATAACAATTAAAGATAAAATATATTATTATTATTATTATTTTATTATTATTATTATTATTATTATTATTCAATTGAATTAAATTAAAATAAATAAATGAAAATAATAATTAAACACACACACACATACATATGTATGTATATAATAAAATCAATAATAAAATAAATTAAAATCTAAAAAAATAATTAAAGTAAAACTGTATATGTATATTTAATTCTTAATTCAAAAATTGTTTATATTTATATTTCAATATATATTATTTTTGTTATTAAAATTGTAAATATGTATGTGTATATATATATGTAACTATATATATATATATATATATATATATATATATATATATATATATATATATAGTGCCTTCATTTTGAAAATGAGTAAAATTAATTAAAAATAATTAAAATAATTAAAATGTGTACATATATATATTTAATTCTTAATTCAAAAATATTTTTATATTTGTACATTTTAAATATATTATTTTTATTAAAAAATTAAAATATATTGCCTTCCTTTTCTAAATAATTAAAAATGACTTGATTAAAAAATATTATAAAAATTAAAAATATTATATTTTTATTATATATTATATTTTAAGCATACATATATTATTTAAAAATATATAATATTTGAAATGTAATTAAAAATGTAAATATATATATACATATATATTATATACATATATGTATTTTAATGAATTGGGAGATTTAAAAAGGAGATTAAAAATTGCTTTTAGTTTAGAGCATTATGGGATCAGTGGCTATGAATGAAATATTTTGTGTAAAAAAGAAGCCCATTTGCATACTTAGTATGCATACTGCATGTGAATTTGTTTCAAAACCAGAGGATAGTATGACATTTCAAACATATTGCGAGTCATTTTTTTTTTTTCTCGTCCTCTGATTGGTTGATTGTTTTCCTCCTAATCTGTGATTGTAGGCGGGTGATGCTGATGTGTGTTTTGATTGGTTCAGGGATAATAATTTCGACTATCTGGAGTTTCGGCTGTGGATCGGCCTGTGGTCTGGTTTCTTGTGTCTGGTCCTGGTCGCCACAGACGCCAGTTTCCTGGTGCAGTACTTCACCCGCTTCACCGAGGAGGGGTTTTCTGCTCTCATCAGCTTCATCTTCATCTACGACTCCTTTAAGAAAATGCTCAAACTGGCTCACCATCATCCAATCAACTCAGACTTCAACATGGACCTGGTCACGCAGTACGGATGCCACTGCAGTCCTCCTGACGGTGAGACGATGACTGAGTGAAAGAGAAGATCAGAGAGAGTGTGTGTGTGATAGAAAAATGCCAAAATAATCAGTATTTATCTTATCATTTACAGTTTTATTAATATTATTAGTATAATAATAAAAATAATATATTAACATCATTGCTTGTTTTCAGAGAAAGTATCTTAATATTTAAAGGTTTATTTTTTTATTGACAGGTTACTTTGAATTTTTTACATTTTCTTTTTTTCTTTTAATTATGCACGTGATTTGGATATTCTTATCAGAAAACAACATATAATACTCACGTTTTGTGTTTGATTTTTGATTATTTAATATTTTTAACATTATATTGCATTTAACACTGCAACATACAGTAGTTTTCTAATGTGCTTTTTTCTTTTGGCATTTGGTAAATTTTGGTAAATTTTCAGTTATTTTAGTTTTTTTCAAATTTCTTTTATCTTTTTTAGCAATTGTGTGATATTTATTTATTTTAATATTTATTTTACGTTTTATATTTTTGTAATAATAATAATAATAATAATAATATAGTAACATAAATACTTGTTTTCAAAGAATCTTAATATTTAAATGTTTATTCTTTTTTTTTTTTTGCTCTGACAAATGGTTATTTAAAAAAATTATATTTTATAATTGACATTTTAAATTATTATACATGCTGTTTTCTTTCTTTCTTTCTTTCTTATTAATTAATTTTTATAGATATAATAATATACTAATATAGTAATATATTAACATTAATACTTGTTTTCAGAGAAAATATTGTAATATTTAAAAGTTTTTACCCTGTTGACAAATTGTTACTTTGAATTTTAGACATTTTCTTTCAGTTTTGGACATGACTTGTATATTTTATTAGAAATCAGGAAAAAATACTAATAAAGAAAATGAGTGAGTGAGAAACTGACATTCAACATCAGGTTTTAATATAAAACTAAACTCATAATTTGTGTCTTTGATTCAAAAGGCAACATTTCAGGTGTGTACATGGAGAAAATGGAGGCTCTGATGAACAGCACTGGACAGGTTTGTGTTGATCATTATTAAATTATTAAAATACCCACAAAGCATCAGTACATTTAGATCAGTTAAAAAAAATGGTCAGTTACTGCACAAATACAACACATATGTTATTTAAACAGAATAAAAGGTTTTTTATTTCTAATTGTTCATGTCTGTGTCTGCGCAGCATCATCTGAACACGACCTGGGCGTCTTTGACTCGCTCTGAGTGTTCGGAGTGGGGCGGTCAGCTGGTGGGACCGGCCTGTGAATACGTCCCGGATATCACACTGATGTCCTTCATTCTGTTCTTCGGCACATACACCTGCTCCATGGGTCTGAAGAAGTTCAAAACCAGCCGCTTTTTCCCAACTACGGTACACAAACACACACATCCTCAGCACTCATTAATGAGGATCTTAATTGGCTTATGCTTTACTCATGAGGATATTCCTCCTCACAGGACTAGGAAACTCTGTCCACACACACACACAAGCGCACACACACACGCGCACGCACACACACACACACACACACAGGCTTTAAGCTTCAATCTGAAACTCACTGCTTCTGAATTAAAGCGGTATTTTGGTTTGGCAGCTGTAATGGAAAATAGTCCATCACTGATCCGTCCAAAAATGCTGTAGCATATTACCAATTTGCACTCATTAAAACATCGTAAATCTCCATTAATCTCCACTAATTAGAGATTAGATTTAAAGATTATAGTTTTCACTTTCAATTCTGGTATTTATAGTGCATTTCTTGTCAGTGATCAGTGATGTATTTGTTTTTGATTTTGATTATTGAGTTGCATTTAACAACGCAACATACATTGTACTAATCAGCTTTTCTGCATTAGGCATTTTTGATTTATACATTTTTGCATCCTCTTTTTTTTTTTTTTTTTTACATACGTGTAAAATGCACCCATCCTGCATGCCATATTTTTTTATTTTTACATATGTTTTTAGGTGTTATAACTCTTTTGTTCTAAAACATATAACTCACATTTTTTTATAATTATTAAACATGCTTTTCATTTATTTTTATTTTATTTTAATTTATTTTATTTTATTTTAGATCAAGTACTGTCCTATTTTCATTGAATATCTTGTAAAATGAACTGAATATATAAGTAAAATGGTTTTATATTGACTTTGGGTGAAGTGCAAAAAATTATGGAAAAAGTAAACGAAATGGTGACCGCATATCAAAGTTTTCACTTTCCCTTCATGCAGTTTTGATTTATACATTTTTACATCCACTTTTTTTTTTTTTACATACATGTAATACGTGTGCCTGTCCCGTACAAAATATTTTTTTAGACTTATATAAATTTTAAGTTGCTAAAACTTTTGTTGTAAATCATATAGTTCACATTTTTAATAATTATTAAACATGCCATTTTATTTTTTTTAAGTCCTGTCCTATTTTTTTCATTGAATATCTTGCTTTGCTTGAACTTTTTGAACGGCACATTTTTAAAGTAAAATGGTTTTATATTGAAGTGGTAAAAAAGATTGAAAAATAAAAGAAGTGGTGACTGCATCTAAATATTTCCACTTTCCCTTTATGCATTTATATTAATTATAACATACAATCTTGATGTTGACAGCAACACAAAATACTGACAAAAAAGTTATAAATGTATTAATAAAAAATGTTTATTAATTAAAATACTGATGCTGAAAAGCCCCATGTTATTTTCCATAATCTGAACTGTTTGAACTGTCCATGTGAAGGCATATGCTGAAGAGTTGTTTATATTTTGCAGGTCCGCAAACTGATCAGTGATTTTGCCATTATTCTGGCCATTTTGATCTTCTGTTGTGTGGACGCGCTGGTCGGTGTGGATACACCCAAACTAATAGTGCCAAGTGAATTCAAGGTGTGTATGTGTGTGTTGAATGGGTTAGTGTCTTTGTGAGGGCCTTCTATGTTACAGTAATAATTTCATAGTCCCAAAACACTCACTGAAGTCTGACACTTGAAACCTCTAATATGTGTGTGTCACAAACAGACACAACTGTACGTCATGAGAGAATCCAGTGCTCGTATTGTTAATGCAAAATCTGTATTGGCACAAACTGAATCAATATAACTTTCATTAGTAATGCTAACAAACCATAATACATGATATAAAATATAACAGATCGATAGATCATTTAGTTTCAAATATAATTATGATGCTCATATTTCTATTTGAATGTAGACACTATAACTATATAATATGCATAAATTATATAATGTTTGCTAATGAAAATTATTATTAAGTGAATGTTAAAAAAAAAAAAATATATATATATATATATATATATATATATATATATACACATACACATAAAAATATATGTATTTTTATTTTAAATGTGTGTGAATATATATACAGTATGTGTGTATATATATATATATATATATATATATATATACACACACACACACACACACATATATATATATATATATATATACACACACACTGTATAATGTCATGTACATCATAATATATACACACACACTGTATAATGTCATGTACATCATATCATATATTTACATTTAATACAAAAAGGATTTTTTTAAATTTCAAATTTATGTATATACATTCAAATAAAAAAGTTAAAAACAAAATAAAAATATGCAAAATATATAATAAAAATATATAATAAAATATTATATTCAAAATACAAAATAAATGTAATATAAATATATATATATATATATTTTTTTAAATTTTATTTACATTTCTAATTATCCTGTATTTTTCTACCCTAAATAGCCGACGAATCCAAATCGTGGTTGGTTTGTTCCCCCGTTTGGAGGAAACCCGTGGTGGGTTTACCTGGCCTCGTTTTTACCTGCTCTTCTGGTCACTATCCTCGTCTTCATGGACCAGCAGATCACGGCGGTCATCGTCAACCGCAAGGAGCACAAGCTGAAGGTACAAACAGCTGATGTGATGTTACACAGACTCTGGGGCTGTTGTGGAGTATAATGAGGGATTATGGTCAGAGGATTACACCGCTGCACGCTAACCTCTGAGACAGGAATCAGATCTCAAACACACACTACTGTGCTTAATATGGAGAACTGATCACTTCATGTCACTTCAGGTAACGAGTGTTATTTTTCTCTCTCTGAGTGCAGAAGGGAGCCGGGTATCACCTGGACCTGTTCTGGGTCTCCATTCTCATGATTGTGTGTTCGTTCACGGGTCTGCCGTGGTACGTGGCGGCGACAGTCATCTCCATCGCACACATAGACTCCATCAAGATGGAAACTGAGACCTCAGCACCCGGGGAACAGCCCAAATTCCTTGGAGTCCGGTGAGGGGAAAAGTCAAAAAAATCTTGAGGAATACTTAGCTTAAGTCACTCTACACTGTATTTTAACTAGAAAAAACTTGATTACAGCATCAAGAGGTTTGTCCATCCTCACTAAAAAACAGCCAATCATAACCAGTTAAATAAGTTTAATATGCCATTATATGGAACAGCATTTTTGACCAATGAGATTTCACTGTGGGCGGGGCTACGCAGCATAATGTCAACAAATAGACCATCAACAACCAGCATAATGTGGAAAAGTTGACCTGTATGGATTTTTATATGCCTGATTTCAAAATCAACATAGAATGTGGATGATATAGATTATATAATGCATAATCCATAATGCTTATAGTTAACTAAAACTAAAAGCATAAAACTGCATATTTGTTAATTGAAATGAAATAAATATTAACTGCAAAAAAAAAAACTTAAACATTTTATTTCAGCACTATTTATTTCACTTTATTTCACATTTGTTTTTATTTTAACTTGAATTACTAAAATAACAGTAGCACTTTACAATAAAGTTCCATTTGTTAACATTAACTATATTAGTTAACATGAACAATTCTTATATAACATTTATTAATCTTAGTTAATGTTAAGTTCAACATTTACTGGTACATTATCAAAATCAAAAGTTTTCTGTTAACATTAGTTAATGTACTCTGAACTAATATGAACATTTTTGTTAACTAACATTTACAAAGGTTAATAAATGCTGTAAAAAAAAAAAATTCATTGTTAATTCATGTTATTTAATGCAGTAATGTTAACAAATGAGACCTTATTGTAAAGTTTCCAAAATAACTAAAACTAATAAGATAATAATAATAAAATATTAGTAACTATATAGACATATTTTTTAAAAATAAAAAACTGATAAAACTGATAAAAATGACAAAAACACAAAAAGTGTATCAGTGATAATAAGATAACACTGGTGTAAATTTAAATATAATGTCAGTGTATATACAGTTTAATGACATCACATGAGAAAACACTATTTTGCACAATATTTACTCAAAACTCATTAATAAAATGAAAAGCAGAGGTAGTTTATTATCCATCAACATTTATTATGCATTGACGAGTCAATTTATATTACTCAAGCAGGCGTAATGCTAATAATCTCAAAATGACTGAATATCTAAAATGAATGATGTGATATGTCAGTTTATGACTAGTAATGTGTTGCTTTATTGTCATGTGTTTTGAATCAGTTGACTTGAGTGTGGCTCATGCTTGTTTTGTTGATTGTTTCTCATGCAGGGAGCAGAGAGTCACGGGAACAATGGTGTTTATTTTGACGGGTCTGTCGGTCCTCATGGCCCCCATTCTGAAGGTTTGAACTTTCATATTTATTAAACTCACTCTATACTGTCTTTTTGCATACTAAAACTCATCTTTCTCCAGGAGAATAAGACAGAATGTTAAAGACGTTTATAGTTTTTAATGCATGTGTGTTTGCTTTGAGTTCATGTGTCCTGCCAAAAGTTGACAAAACATGCTTTTTTTTAGCACATAAACAAACATATTTATCAGTTTCTTTCTCTTCTGGGAAAACAGACCACAAATATGAATGACTCATGACTCTGGCTTGTCAAATAGCAGGATCATAATTCATATCTGTGATGTAAACAGAAGAGTATTTAAGAAAATATCAGTTGTGTCTACAAAATATTTCTTAGGGTATTTTAAGCAATTCTAGTTATTTTTATTAAGTGAATTAAATAGGGTTTATAAATATAAATAAATATAGGGCTTATATTTATATAGTCCTGTGTCCACAACTCCATTAAACTTGATTTTTTGAATTCATTTGATGAAAAAAGGTTAAAAATGATTATTGATTATCAAAAAAATAAAAATAAATAAATAAATAAATTTTATATATATATATATATATATATATATATATATATATATATATATATATATACATATACACTCACTGGCCACTTTATTAGGTACACCTTGGTAGTACCGGATTGGACCCCCTTTTGCCTTCAGAACTGCCTTAATTCTTCATGGCATAGATTCAACAAGGTGTTGGAAACATTTCTCAGAAATTTTGGTCCATGTTGACATGATAGCATCACGCTGTTGCTGCAGATTTGTCGGCTGCACATCCATGAATCGAATCTCCCGTTCCACCACATCCCAAAGGTGCTCTATTGCATTGAGATCTGGTGACTGTGGAGGCCATTTGAGTAAAGTGAACTCATTGTCATGTTCAAGAAACCAGTCTGAGATGATTTGAGCTTTGTGACGTGATGCATTATCCTGCTGGAAGTAGCCATCAGAAGATGGGTACACTGTAGTCATAAAGGGATGGACATGGTCAGCAACAAAACTCAGGTAGGCTGTGGCGTTTAAACGATGCTCAATTGGTACTAAGGGGCCCAAAGTGTGCCAAGAAAATATCCCCCACACCATTACACCACCACCACCAGCCTGAACCATTGAGACAAGGCAGGATGGATCCATGCTTTCGTATTCTTTACGCCAAATTCTGACCCTACCATCTGAATGTCGCAGCAGAAATCAAGACTCAAGACTCATCAGACCAGGCAACATTTTTCCAATCTTCTATTGTCCAATTTTGGTGAGCCTGTGCGAATTATAGCCTCCGTTTCCTATTCTTAGCTGACAGGAGCGGCACCCGGTGTGGTCTTCTGCTGCTGTAACCCATCTGCTTCAGGGTTCGACGTGGTGTGCGTTCAGAGATGGTATTCTGCATACCTTGGTTGTAACGAGTGGTTATTTGAGTTACTGTTGCCTTTCTATCATCTCTAACCAGTCTGCCCATTCTCCTCTGACCTCTGACATCAACAAGGCATTTTCGTCCACACAACTGCCGCTCACTGGATATTTTCTCTTTTTCTGACCATTCTCTGTAAACCCTAGAGATGGTTGTGAGTGAAAATCCCAGAAGATCAGCAGTTTTTGAAATACTCAGACCAGCCCGTCTGGCACCAACAACCATTCCACGTTCAAAATCACTTAAATCCCCTTTCTTCCCCATTCTGATGCTTGGTTTGAACTTCAGCAAGTCGTCTTCACCACATCTAGATGCCTAAATGCATTGAGTTTTATATATATAAATATATATAAAATTTGATTACATATATTAAATATATAAACATTTATAATGTGCATTATTTAGAAATATTTAGAAATTTATAAATTATCTAAATATTATCACAATAAAGATAATATTTATAATAACATAAATGTCTAAATATTTATAAATAAATACATTTATAAATATTTATATATTTAATATATGTCATGTTTTATATATATAACATTACATATATTAAATATATATATATATATATATATATATATATATATACATATATATATATATATACATATATATATATATATATATATATATAATATATATACATATATATATATATATATACATATATATATATATATACATATATATATATATATATATACATATATATATATATATATATATATATATATATATATATATATATAATCATTTATATGCATTATTTATAAATATTTAGACATTTATAATTATTATCTTTATTGTGGTATTATTATCACTGTATCATGGTACTGGCACAGTACTTTTTTTCTATAGATTGGTAATTCCAAGGCACCATGATATAATTGTGATGTCCAAAAAAACCATTAAACCATGTTATAACTGTATATTTTTTCAGGGGTTGGTGCAGTTACTGCCCCCTACTGGAAATTTACTTTGTAAACATCACAGTTTGGTAAAGGATATTGACGTGTGAGTGGGAAAAAACTCACCAGGATGTAGAGGCTTTCATTTCTTTTTGCTTTCTGTCAATAACACAAATTCGTTTTCATTATAAGCTGTTTGCAATGCTCAAATCTCCTCCTTTGGAGCATATTATGTTGACAAGGTTGGATTTGGGGTGTGTTTGGTGGATACTGCTTTTGTCTTTGCGTAACCTTTGATTCTGTATGTGTACAGTATTGCTCTGTGTGTTTGAAGACAAACTGAAGTGGTATTATTTGTATAATACTGTAATATGGTGTGTTTGGTTTGATCCCTGCAGTTCATCCCTATGCCCGTCCTGTACGGCGTGTTCCTCTACATGGGTGTCGCCTCTCTCAATGGTGTCCAGGTGAGTTCATGTTACTGTTCGGCAGAAAGAGACCCTAATCTTCCTGACTACCTGATCTCCGCTGGAGCCTGGGAACCCGACCGATTCCAGAACATGATCTGAGTTCAGGAAAGTCGCGATAAATCAGGCATAGGAAGGATTTTCACCGTGTAAAATGCCTGGATAAACCTAGAGCACTTCAGGACAGATTTGTGCATCAAAATGGGCATTTGTTTAATGGTGGTTGCTGTTAAACCTTGATGCACAAGTCATCCCAACTCTTTTACATCTTTCTTAGCAGAAATAATCTATATTTTTTTATTATGTAAATATTATATTTTTATTATGTTAGTCAATTTTTATTAATTTTATTATTATTTACTTATTTATTTTAAATTTTTGTGACAACTGGATTTTTATGTATTTTGTATATAATAAATATAAAAAATTATTACATTTGATTTTTTTAAAGTAGAATTAATATATATTATATATTTTAATAAGATTATTTTAAGTATTTTTATTTTTATTTTTGAAAATATAGAAACACAAATAGAATTTAAATAGAATAAATGGGATATTTATACCCTTTTTTAATAGAATACATATATTGCATATTATATATTTAAATAAGATAATTTTAAATAGTCAAATTTTTAGTTGTCATTATACATATATATATATATATATATATATATATATATATATATATATATATATATATATATATATATATATATACATATATACAGGATGTTTTTATTTACTTGTATAATTATTATTACATTTTATATTTTTATATAAAAAATATTATATTAAAATGAAATATACTTAATTATCTTAGATAATTTTATATTTAATTTTCAAAATATTGTTTTGTTTTATTTTACATTTTTGTGACAACAGGATATCTGCCTCTGAATAAACTATGAATACATTTTTTTTTTGTGTCTGTAGTTTATGGATCGTCTCCAGCTCTCGTTGATGCCTGCAAAACACCAGCCAGATCTGATCTACCTGAGACACGTACCACTCAGACGGGTTCACTTGTTCACCTTCATACAGGTGTGTGTGTGTGTGTGTGTGCGTGCTCATGCTCAGCCTCCTAACAGGGCTCAGATCTGTAGCTTTAGTGCTGTATATGCTTGATGAATGTGTGTGTCTGTTCACAGGTGCTGTGTTTGGCTCTGCTGTGGGTGCTGAAGTCAACAGTAGCAGCCATCATATTTCCTGTGATGGTGAGTCAAAATACACTCAGTCGGTTTAATGGTCATCTGATGTGCACTGCACACAAAACTGGTTTATAGTTTATACTTTTTAGCATTAAAAGGCCTTTAGTATGAATTAGGGTGTGGTTAGCATGTCTTTTTGCTATGAAATCTTTACTATTTTTTTTATGACGTAAACATCATAACTTTTATATCTTTATTAATATTTGAAGTTGAACATTTACTGTACTGAAGCTTAGGTTTACTTGATTATCCATAGATCATTTTTTAGAAAAATCATGTTCAAACGCGAGTCTCAAATATGATCATTAGGCTTTTGAGGAACATTTATTTAACATCGTTGTATTACATTGCATTATATGTTTTGATCATAAAACTAAGCATTTAAAAATATCATCTTACTAAGACATTATTGGAACATAAAGAGTGAAAACTGATATTTATATGCACTTTATGTTTGTAGCATAATACTTTATACAAATCTAATACTTTATACTTTTCTAAAGAGCTCATTGACTTCTATCAGAATTTCATCTTTCTTTTTGACCACATAAATGTCAGAAATGTCATCAAATTGCATATTTTTGTTCAGTTTGGGCCTCTGAATAAAATTTAACTGTTTTTTCTTTATCAAAAAAAGAGCACCATATTCTCAATATATCATACTATATGAGCCTGATGTATAAAACATACATCAATCAAAACACATACGTATCTTATTTTATCTTATTAAAGTTTCTATAAACTCTTCCATTTCCAAAAAAAAAAATAAAATAAAATAATATATATATATATATATATATAAATATATATATATATATATATATATATATATATATATTATTATTATTTTTTTTTTATTATTATTATTATTTTTTTTTTTTCAGATTTTTATTTCATATGTGAGTCTATACAGGGTTAATCTTCACACATCTAACATCTCATTCTGTTTTCTTCCAGATTCTTGCGTTGGTCGCGGTGAGAAAGGCCATGGATTATGTGTTCTCGCAGCACGATCTCAGTTACCTGGATGACATCATGCCCGAGAAAGACAAGAAGAAGAAAGAGGACGAGAAGAAGAAGAAGAAAAAGAAAGGCAGCATTGACAGCGACATGAACGACGTGAGTCTCTCTCTCTCTCTCTCTCTCTCTCTCTCTCTCTCTCTCTCAGTGTGTGTTAGAAACAAGTGCTTCAGTAAAGCTGCAGTGGTAAGAATGTCCCACCCCTGCGTTTACAGTCGGATTTTCCAGCCAATGAGAACGTTCCCAGTATAAAGATCTCCATGGAGGCCATGGAAGAGGAGCCAGTGCTGGGGGAGAAGCCCTCAGACCGTGAGTAAACACGCAGGGTTTCCCTCCACCTCGCGCAGGGTCTCCAGCCATCACTCTGTCCTCTTACTAACAGCTTTAATAATGGCCTCTCCCTCCCCTCTTCCGGCTGTCGCCACGCGCACCTCCAGAAAACATCTCTGAATCCCGTCTTTCTCTTTGTTTTTGCTAATGCTTGGTTTCCTGGTCTGTGTGGATCAATAATAGATAACACACGCTTAATCACTGTGTGTACTGTATGTATTAATAAAGTCAAGATGCAGTCAAAATGGACCCTATTTACTTTCCTAATACATCTTCCTGGTCTTTTTGTGCGTGATTCAATGCAGATATTTGTCTTTTAGCGAAATAACTTGATCCGCCTTTAAAACCAATTCACTTTTTGCACTTATTTCTCAGTCTCTCCAAGCACCTGGGTTTATTCTGCTCTATAGGGATGGGAATTATGTGGAATTTAACGATTAATGAATTCAGGTTCGTAACGGTTGCACTGACGATCCTTTTTTGTTAATTATTGTGGGAGAAACAATGCACATTGTTTAAAACACAATTCCTATTCACAACCTTATTTAACCTTACTTAATATTCCTATTATGAATAAACGCTGTTCTTTTGAACTTTCTATTTATCAAAGAATCCTAAAAAAATATATCAGTTTCCACAGAAATATGAAGCAGCACAACTGTTTTCAACATTGATAATAATAAGAAATGTTTCTTGAGCAGAAAATCAGCATATTAGAATGATTTCTGAAGGATCATGTGACATTGAAGACTGGAGTAATGATGCTGAAAATTCAGCTTTGACTACAGGAATAAATTACATTTTAACATATATTCAAATAGAAAAGTTATTTTAAATTGTAATAATATTTCACGGTATTACTTTATTTTTGATCTAATAAATGCAGCCTTGGTGAGCAGAAGAGATTCTTTCAAAAACATTAAAACATCTTACCAACTCCAAAATCACAAAATGATGTTTTAATCTCAAGAAAACACTGAATCATTGTATTCATTTAAAATCCTGTTTCATTCAAAAGTGTCACATTACGGAAGTAAACTGGGTTGCATACATGTTGACTTTAACCTGATGGGTTTTATCTCTGCATTTCCTGTTCTTTATCTCTTTTAATTCTAACCATTAACCAATCAGCTCTTCTTTTCAGCTGCATCATAACACCTTTATGTTAACCCTATGATCTGATAATCTGCCATGTGTATATATGTATGTATATTAACAGCACATGTGTTTGTTTCTTATAGGAAAGCCCATGTCCTTCCTCACTCCCTACTGATGGAAAGAACTTTTTCCTTTCCAAGACTGTGTCAAGGTAAATCTGTGTGTGTGTGTGTGTGTGTGTGTGTGTGTGCGAGTGTGTGTGTGTGTGTGTGTGTGTGTGTGTGTGTGTGTGTGTGTGTGTGTGTGTGTGTGTGAGCTTGTGTGCACATGCATGCCTATAATTATCCAGCTTAGATCAACATTGAATTCCATGCTGGCTCAGGCTGGTTTATGGTGGTTATTGCTGGTCAAGCTGATGGAACCAGCACTACCATGTTAATTTTAGTCTTAATTTTGGTAAAATCACTGTAATCCATTGGCAGACCAATCAGTTTATAATGCATGTCTATGAGCTGTGTGTTTTTGTAATCACATCTAACAGCTCTCTCTTTCGCTTTCTTCTAGTCAGGATTTAAACCCCTTTAAGAAGATGGTGCCTCAGATCAGAATCGATTTGGACCCCGACAACAACAAATTCTTCTGGAAAACTCCAGCCTCCGAAACGTCTCTTTAAACACTCCTGAAAACACTTTCACACGTACACTTTTAGGACCAGATGATGGTTTGGTCAGTCAGCTAAACAAAAAACTTTGCTTGAATGTTTCTTTTTAAAGTCCAAAAAAGACACATATCTTTTCAACACTACAACCAATATCTGCACAAACACAAACTCTTTACCAAAGAGTTTTTTAAGAGTTGTTTTATTGAATTTTGTTTTAGCTCTTCAGTATGTCCTCCTGATGTTTTGGTAGCATTACTGTTGGAAAGTTGAAAAAAAAAAAGAGTATTTTTGGTATCGATTTATTTTTAGGTTCTGGGTCCAGACTGATTTTTTTCCAATCATTTTTAAACTTTAATAATTTTTATTAAACAGAAAGCATATCAGAATGATGTCATAATCAGTCTTAATAATGTAGAAAAAAATAATGTATAAAACAAAACAAATTTGAGGTTTGAGTTTTCTTTTGGCCGAATAACTGCACTTCATTCAAATGAGCACATTAGATCAAATTAACTAAAAATATCAATGAACAAATTCAGTTTTCTATGGAAGCCACAGAGAGAGAGAAAAAAAAGAGTGAATTGTGACTTATTTCACAACTCCTTTTCTTTTATAGCTCACAATTCCAACTTTTATTCTCAGAGTTTTTATCTGACAATTCTGAGAAAAAAAAAGTCAGAATTGAGATTTAAACAGAATTGGAAGAACAAAGTCAGAATTGTGAGATAAAAGGCCGCAATACCTTTTTTTTTCAATTGTGTAAACAAGCTTCCATAGTTTTCTCTGATACTTTTAGTATGTTTTTTTTTTCGCTGAAAACTCAAACCTTTAGTCTTTTAGAAGTGTATTTAAGTGTATATTATTACTAAACCACAATGGTGGCCGCATTTATCCCAATAAGGGAAACTGCAGTTTTAAAGACAAAAATCTTTCCTGTTCTTAACAAGACACTTAAAAAAGTGGGAAACACTTGATATGAATACCATTTTCTAGTTCTACCTCTTATAATGGACTGTAGGTGCCAGGCACTCTGTGTTTGAGTGAAGCATTTCTCTATGCAGTATGTAACGGATGTCAACGGCTATCTTAAAGTCACGTGACGGGAAGAAGAGCGGGAACCTCGCTGGATGCCTCTTGACTAAATTGACCTTTTGTGAACTCTAGATTTGTTTTTTTGTTCGTAAATGACAATCCATAACAGGGCGGATACTTTCAATGTGATTGCGTTCAATGTATTTACTATGAAGCAGATGATTTATGGTGATTTTATTATCTGGATATTTTTATTGTACTTTTTTTTTTTTTTTTAAAAAAGAAGTAATGCTGTAGATAGCGACGTCTTTTATACTGAGATGAAACGTTGAGAGGTGTAAGGACTCAATAAATGAGATTTAATGTGGAACAGCTGACAGCAATACGCAAATTTCCTTGTTTTTGTGTGTTGGTACTTAAATACTGCTATGAAGACAGATCATTTTCTCTTACGTTCAGCACAAGGATATTTCAATCGGCAAATCTGGTGTAGAATATTTTTTAAACATCACAACATATATACATATATGTGACCCTGGACCACAAAACCAGTCTTAAGTCGCTGGGGTATATTTGTAGCAATAGCCAAAAATACATTGTACGGGTCAAAATGATTGATTTTTTTTTATGCCAAAAATCATTAGGACATTAAGTAAAGATCATGTTCCATGAAGATATTTTGTAAATTTCCTGCAGTAAATACATCAAAACTGAATTTTTTATTAGTAATATGCATTGCTAAGAACTTAATTTGGACAACTTTAAAGGCAATTTTCTCAATATTTAGATTTTTTGCACCCTCAGATTCCAGATTTTCAAATAGTTGTATCTCGGCCAAATATTGTCCAATCCTAACAAACCACACATCAATGGAAAGCTTATTTATTCAGATTTCATATGATGTATAAATCTCAATTTCGAAAAAACCCTTATGACTGGTTTTGTGGTCCAGGGTCACATATAAACTCCACAGTCGTTAAAACTTGAATTTAGAGACACAAGTCAGTGTTTGTACATAGATATGTTTATCATCATCATTCTCTGATAAATGTCTTCCATTTCTTTTGATTGTATCGCATTGCCTGTGCATTTTCAAGGACTGAACTGTTTTAGCCAGATGAAATGGTGTTTCCATAAATCATTTCTATAGATGCTGTTTTTAAAACCTAATATTGAGATGTATTTATTGTTCTTAATTCTCTTCTGGAAGCTGTCTTACTCTCTGATTATGACGCTACAGGCAATAATGAGATTAACAGCTGATTGCTGTTCTGTAAAAGGGAATCACCCTGTAGCACTGTGAGGCGATGGGCAAATTAAAGCAATTATTAAACCTCTTTCTAGTGGTGTGATGCATTCAAATGAGCTTTTATATGTTGGATGTATACTTCACTACACTCAAATGACATAAGGACGCTATTCTGTATGTTTTAAAGCCATAACATTTAATAGAAAAAGAATTTAGTCAGGGTAGCGCCATTTGTAATTTCTGACAGGAACGAGAACGAGGCCGCGAGGGAATGAAGTACTGCACATTTAACATGATGCGCACTAACGGGGGAAAAAATACATTCTGTGGACAAAAACTCCATGAAACAGTTCTGAAACTTGTGATTTTTGACCATTACTACATCTTTATTACAGCGCATGTCATTGTAAGACTGTTGTAAATCGCAGTTGTAAATCGTTAAATTTAAAATGGCGTCTAAAGATTCGATGGATTTTTAAAATCGATTTATACATTTATATGAATACATTTAGGTTTAAAAAGGATACATATTTAATTTACTAATTAACTAAAGGAAAAAAATAAACCTTTCCAATTCTCCCTCTCAGGTCAAAGGGCTGCAGGCCAAAGCCAAACGGCTCTACGTCACAAAACCTGAAATGGGAATCTGGGTCTAATCTGGATAAAAGCCCAGAGGCCTGAGACACAGTGTTCTAGCCCTTGTAATCTCTCACCTTCAAGTCATTCCTTAGAACGGGAATGATCTCCTTCATTGCCTTTCTGAATCCAACATTACACCGTATTCTCATTTCTTAAACTTCTCTGACCAAATCCTTGACATCACGCACATGTTTCACTGAGATAAACCGTGTTTACATGCAGATAAACGGCAGAATGACTGGTCATTATCTAAATTGCTCACTATCACCGCACAAGCATCTTCCAAGAAGATAACCAGTGCTGAAACTCACATATTTTCCATTTCAGGAGATTCAGAATCTCATCACGGGAATGGATTTAGCACGCAATGAAGCTAAAAGGCTCGTCACACCGGACTAAATATCATCACATGCTTGGACAACTTTAATAAGGAGTCGTTAGTAGTTTCTTTGATCATTTCCTGATATGTGGCCTTTCTCACGAATTTCACCTTCTCTGTCTGCTGGACACATAAACTGTCCTGCACTGTGAGGGGATGTAAACGCACGTCTGCTCTATTAACCCAAGGGTCACAGTATAGTAATGAGTAAGACCTCTGGGATCGAGCCAAGAACCTTCAAATGAGCTTTTGGATCAATCATACAGATTCTTCATTCCACACTCGATTTTGTATTAGGGCCATTCCACCGAATGGGTGCCATTTCTGTCCCCAGGACATTATAGGTACAAACATGCATAAAAATTAACTATAAAATACATTTTATTATTAAGCAAAGTGTCCTGCACATTAATCTAACTGCAAAATTTTCAAAATGATTAAAAACTACCTAAAACACTGAAATAGCATATGTAGCCTACATGTCCCCAGTGTCTAACGCTACATTTTAGCATGAAATTTAATGTTTAAAATTGCATTTTGCATTTTTGTGTACCTTGATATCCCATCTGTGCTTTAAATACCTTTATTTCAAAATAAATGTATAATATTTTGGATAAAATACATATTTTAGTCGTGTCCCCAGATTTTCACTCAGTCCTGTTACCCTAACACATTCCCCCCTCTAAAAAACTGGGAAAATTCCACAAGACACATTTTCAACATAATATTGCAACATCTGGATCCTCTGAAGGCAATGAAATGATCGAAAGCATGTAGTCTTATTTTCTTTTCTGTATATCTAATGATATTGTAACGGTGGCTGAGAGCGTCATTATAAATATATTGTCCTGTTACCTGAATTATTTCTCAGATGTTACTTGTTTATTTTAAAAATACAAATCTTTGATGAACCACTATAATTTGCTGAGTATTGAATACATGAATATTAGCATGTACTCCATGTGGCTAGATTATATGTATTTGCTAATTTTATCCTAAAATCTCAATCCTGTTACTTTCAGTCCTGTTACTCATATACTCATATATCCTATACTTTTATAAAGTAACTGAGTAAAAGTAACAGGGGTGAGTAGTGTCATCAGATTTATTCATGTAAATATTAGGCTACATTCATATTAATCTAGACAAACCATTTTTCTCAACATTTTGGCCTTCTATCCACACTGAGACAATGTTTTTGCCCAGAGAAAACCTATGGTTGTTCCTGCATTGTTGTTTTATATTACATTCCTGCAAGTATGACAGAAAATGTACTTGAAATTTCTGTCCTGTGGCAATTATGTATTAGACTCATATATAGAATGGCGTTTGAGTGTGAGCTGCGCTATAAGAAAACATCCATAGAAAAATTGAAAAGATATTATTTGTTAAGTTTATTATTTTTTATATCAATTTTAATTTAATATTTAATATTTATTATTTTTTAGTTATTTATATCTTATCTTATAACCCGTCCTCTACCCCTAAACAAAACCCTAACAAAAACCTCTGCAGACCACTAGATTTAAATAGAAACACGATTTGGCCTTTTTTAGCAGTGAGGTCAGCTCACTAGTCAATGTTCAACACTTTCACTATATCGGTGCAGGCATTAACACCTCATATGTGTAGTTAAACCTGTATACTAATATAATGGATACTCGTTCCTGTTACCCATTTCATTCCTGTTACTAAATAGTTTTTTCTTTAAAAAATAAAGATAAAGCACTATTTTTTAAATTAAGTTTGGTCTAAAATTTATCCCATTGTTTAATAAATTGCATCATAGAAAATTGATAAGCTTGAGGTTTGAGTTGCCTTTAAAATTAAAAAATGGGTTTGTGTACTTTAGAACAATGCTTAGAAAAAAAAAAGCCTAATAGCGATTCAAACCTTAAACAAGGCCATTTTATGGCCTTTTACATTTATGAATACATTTTCCTTCCATTTACCTGCATTGATCAGTTGACCACTATGCCACAACACCCCTTGATAAGGTATATTTTTGTGGAATCAATTGTTTGTAAGTCGATTAAAAGTGAGAATTATAATTTTATTGAGAATAATATTTTATTAGCTTTATAATAAACTTTTATTACTAACAGCATTAAGATTTTACAAAACAGTAATGTAGCTCTTTACCATAGTTCAGCACTCTAAAAAATAATAGGCTATGATCAGTAAGTCATGCAAAATATTTTATTCCATGAACTAATCAAAATTAATTTGACCAATTTCAGCTTTATCTTTTTAAGTTACATGACATTTAACACGATATCTTTAAGTCAGTTTACTGTATTTGAAGTTGAAATGACTTGAACAGTGAATTTGATTATAGGCTATTTTAACACTGTAAATACAGTTTTGCAGCTTTAAATACTATTAGCAATGAAGTCGATTAACCGACCCTAATTAACAATGTCATTAAACCGTTCTAAATTAATTTCACAAACAGTTAAAAATATATAACAATATATATTTAAGAACCAAAAATATTTTTAAGAACATTTGCATTTTAATCTGGAAATACATGTATTTATGTAATGAATAATCGTGATGTGGGTCTTCAGGCATCAGAGGATCATCCTCTGTCTTCTTGTGGCATCTACTGGCCTTTCAGCAAAATTGCAGAGAGATTTTCATTCCTGCTTCAAACCATGTTTTTAGTTATCTCTCCAGAGCCAAAGCTGAGAACCTTAACTTTACACTTGGCTTCCTGATTGTCAATATTATCATGCATAAATGTTAATTTAATTTAAATAATTTTGTCACAACACATTTGATTTTAATTTAAAATGTTAAAAATTAAATAATTTTTTTAATTAAATTTAAATGTCATTCAAAATTTAAAAAAAATGCAATGAAACAGTCATCAAGTAGTTAAATTTCCCTCCAGTCTGAATGTTTTAATATGTTTTGATGATTTCCTAAACTATAATTGCTAATGAGAAATTAAATTACATTAAAAAATAAATAAATAAACATACAAAACTATAAAGCTCAATCAAACTTGCTGATTTATAAATGAAGCTTTTCTATCCAGCTCTGTCCAGTAGGTGGCGGTGCTGCGTGGTTATAAGTGAGAGCGCGCATGCGCAGTACGAGGTGTGCGCCGCTGGCTCTTGAAGACAGCTGACACGTGAGAAGCGTTTAGCAGCGCTGCATGGCAATCCAGAGAAATGCTGTTTTTTAATAAGCACCTGTGCAGCGCGCCGTGTTTCTCTGAGCTCATTAACACGCAGTCTGGTTAAAACAGTGGTCTGAATCGACAGCGAACTGCTAATGTTACGGTGACTCAACTAACCGCTTTGCAGCTTCTTGACTTTGCAAACCGCCTTGAATTCCTCGAATCACAGATCATCTTTGAATTCTCTGTTTAATCGAATGCGCCAAGCTCGCGCTGGCGATAGTAAACACTAGTGAAATCTGTACGGCGAGCAGGAAGGGGGCGTGGCATGACGCTGGGGTTCCGTATTGACAGGAAAACGCCCCAAATTAGGAGCTGCTTCCTGCTCTCTGGGTCACCATGCTGCGCGTGTTTCGCGCGCTGGAGCGTTTACGCGCGTGTAGCGAAGTCTCCGCGCGCAACCGACACTGGACCAAAATCACCGAGCTGTCAGCGAGGTTCTCCAGCACCAAAGCTGCTCCGCGGTTCCGAAGAATGGACTACCAGGTAAAGCATACTGCGTCCATATGTTATGCGTACTGTATGGAAATTATTAACAATAATTGTTAGTTTTTGCGCTTTTGTTTAGACTTTTGGTTAGAAGTTTTATTTTTTGGGCTCGGTTAATAACGCTGTAAATCCAGCGCACGCGGCTGATTCATAAGTGACAGTTGTTACATCAGCCGTTAGAGTTTAAAATCAAAGAGCGGCAATTTTTTTTCCGCGTAATGAGCGCGTGGCTAGAGTGCATTCCATTGAGGTCAATACATATTCTTATGGCAAGCCGTATAACATTTATCTGTGACAAACTTACTATTTATAAAGTGTTATTAGCATTTAGTTATGAGATACAACTTATTTCTTTGCTTCTAGTCACAGGTAACTTAGTTACAAGCAACAGTTACTGGTAACAAAGCGCAAGTTTTTACCAATAACAAATGAATAGAAAGTTGTCACTGTTGGATGATAGCAAAGAAATTAGTACTAGTATTTAATGAATAATCGTGCAAAAATGCTACAGTTGTGTTATTTATTAGTGTTAAAAAAGAATTAACATAAAAATAGATTCTAGTTATTTTAAGCAATAGTTGTCAAAACAGCTTGCCATATATTCTGCATACTTTCATAAAGGCCATGTGCTCAGGCAGCCATAACTGAGGATTATGTGAGTGTAGAAAAGATCCAGTTTTATTCATTATTAAGCTTGTTGTATCTCTTATGTTTATTGTTTATTTATTAGAGAATTAGGTGACAGTTGATACAGTAGATGTCAAATCTGACCAAGTATTATTAGTCTGTCACAAAAATTTATTGGTGGAATTGTTAACATTTGGAATATTGAACAAATGCAGAATTTATTTCTTTAATAAGGTTAAAACATCTAGGAGATTATTTTAGATCTTCTTGAAACTCGATAATTTGTCAAAGTTTTGAATTTATTAAACCTATATTTCTTATAGTAGAAATATAGGACATAAAGGGAAATAAAAAAGACAGTAAAATAACAATTACTGAATTCTTCGCTTATATTTAATGTTATTATGTAATTACGTATATAGACTAGTAGTAGAATAGTAGAATTTTTTTTTTAAGAACACAGCAACAGAATTTTAATTTTCACATTTATTAAACTACTTGCATATCTTAGATTTTTTTTTTTTTAGAATTTTTTTCTGAGTTTTCCTCAGATTTGTTATGGTGTCACGACTAGATTTGCCTCATCTTGCTTTACTAGTCAAGCATGTTCTGTTTCATTAATAAGTGATTGTCAATATATGCGATTATATTTTGCCTCGTATGATTCATCTGATCACCGTCACCAACCAACCAAAACATTCAGCAATAAAACAATATTAGGTTTTCATTTGTCAGCTGTAATATGATTGTACTACATAAACTGGATATTCTGGCTAAACATTGACTAAATATTATGAAAGAGTTCAGAAGTTCAGTTTTTGTTAGTAAAGCAAGAGTAAAGCCTCATTTTGTAGAGGCTAAAGCTTCACATGGACATCTGGCTATTCTCTGAATATCTGCTCAAAATTACACTTATATAGCGAGTTATGAATCTGGATTGAATGTAAACATGACAGTTTTGTGAGCTCCAGATCTGGTGTTTGAGATGGCATGAAATCTTTGAGATCCTGTAGCGTTATGAATGTCTTTCAGGATGCGGTTTGCACCCTCAACACGCTCCAGACGAACGCCAGCGCTCTGGAGCAGGTGAAGAGAGAGAGAGGTCATCCTGAGCTCCAGCTGCAGGCCATGAGAGGCTTCCTCCAGCGGGCAGGACTCAAGGTATCAGCTTCACAACACTAAAATACTCATGAGTGGAGTGAATGGGATGACCAAAATCATTATATGACTGTAGGGGTGCTTTTATATCACAGTAACTGCATTATGCAAATAATAAATCTGCTGTTATTTGTGAATATTGATATCAGTCTCGGCCAATAATCATTTATCCTTGGCTGATTAAGAATTTGATTGACAGCTTGGTGAGTGGATAATAAACAATTTCTGTTTTCAAATATTTTTAATGAATTAAGTCAACATTGTGTAAAAACTATTTAATTTTTTAAATATCAGTGTTGTTAAATGCATCAATAAATGCCAGTATGCATACATCAAATTTCTGTAAGTACATTGCTTTAGCTTTTGTATATTTTTGTATAATAAGTAACTATGTGGCAATGCCTATTGTTGGAAAATTAAATACTTTACAAATGAAAGAGACTTAATTTTGTTTCATTAAATCTTTTTGTTTGCCACTTGATGGACACGAAACAAAAGATAAAATTCATAACAAATGGATTCTTACTCGTTTTGACTTGTTGAAACATGTTCCAATCTGTATTTTAATTACAAAATTAATAATAAATATTATATAATTACTTTGCTTTAGCCTTTGTATATTTTTGTAGCTTAAATAACTAAGTCGTCATGCCTATTTAACAATTAAATTGAAAACAAATCACTCAAAAATATAAATTACAAATTATTTAAAAAGTATAATGCTTATAATTGTAAACTATTATAAAACATGTATAAATCCATTATAAATAGTCAATATCTGCTTAACTGTGACTGCTGATCGACAATCAAAAACAACTAAACTCTGCTTTGTATCGTGAAAACAAGTTCTTCCTTATTTTGACTGGTTAAAACATGTTCACATTAGGGCTGCAACTAACGATTATTTTGATACTCGATTAGTTGGCCGATTATTTTTTTCGATTAATCTGATTTTTTTTTTATAAAAAAAAAAGCTACATTTTCTTTTTTTATTTTATTGACAAAAAACACTTCCACATTCTGCCCAATGTTCTTCAAACAAACGTGCCAACTGAATGCTATGAAAACATACAGTGCTTAATTTATTAGACCACCTGTCATAATAAAGAGAAAACGCAAATATTTTAGGAATTTGTCAAAGAATTGTTTAAATCTAAAACTGTTATTGTCATTTATTTGGCAAATAACAAACTGAAACAACTAAATATTATTAGTATAGAATTATATTATTCACATAATAATAAAAAAATGGCCTCCTGTCTTTCATAACAGCATGCATTCTTGCTGGCATTGTTTAGTTACTTTTTGACTGTAATTGGGTATCTGAAAAAATCTTTCATAGATTTTTCATTCTTTCATAGATAACAGAAATAATTATAGCATTAGAAATACCCTACTCTTACTAAAGAGTTTACGCATATTGGAGGACTAACCAATACAGATAGCTAAAAAATGATTTTAGTAAACACCAATACTGTTAGTTTAGAGCAGCAGTGGCACAGACCTTACATAATTTGTTATAAACCTTACATAAATTTGTTTTAATAAATTTAAGCACTGTATATAGGCCTATAGTTTAAATCTCTTCATCAAAAATTAAGATAATAATAAAGATAGAATAAAAACACAAACTCAGTGTTAACCAACAGGTAAGAGTAATGTTCTGCAGGAACACGTGTTCACTTTGATCACAGTCACGTTTACTGTAATGTCTTTATCCTGTAAAAGGCAGCTATGAAGCATCTGATATTTATAATCAGACAATTACACGCTGTTGTCCCTTTACAGTTCTTACTCTCATAAAATACGTGCACTATATGTTGACTTTTAAACCTTAATTTAATGTTCAACAACAGATATTTCAGCACAATGAATGTTTTTGCGCTGAATATTAATCCCTCTCTGACACGCGTTCACGCGCCCGCCGCGCTCGCGCTCATTCAGTAAAGATTTAAATTTAACAGACTGTCAGGATGGAACTTTATACAAAAATGGAAATGCTCGCGTGAATTTGTGACATTTACAGATAAGGATATGACCGTAAACTGAACGTTTTTGCGCAGAGGACGCACACGCATCTGTCAAAGCGCCTGACGCTAATGCATTAACTTAAAGCTTAAATAAAGAATTCTCATGTTTTGTGCAGCTTGGATCACGTACTTCTCCCACAGCATCTCATTCTGTTTCCTCCACTATTTTAGATGCATTTTGTACATAGAAATGCGTTATTCAGTGCTGTAATTTGACACGACCGTCTGAAGTTGGACGAGCACTGTGGGCAGACCCGACTAATTGATAATGAGAATCGTTGTCGATGATTTTCATTATCGATAATAATCGATTTTATCGATTAGTTGTTGCAGCCCTAGTTCACATCCATATTTTAATTAGAATATGTTTTGTAAATAATCGTTCAAAATGCACTGATGTGTCCTTTTTGTCCTCAGGTAGAAGAACTTGATCGTCTAAATATTATTCACGTAACTGGAACAAAAGGAAAGGTAAACCTGTTCACTGAGCAGTTAAAACTCTCCATCAAGTTATAAAAGTTTAACAAAATGCTCAAAATATTTTTTTTTTTTTTTTAGGGTTCAACCTGTGCCTTTACAGAACAGATTTTGAGAAACTATGGCTTCCGGACTGGATTCTACAGGTATTATAATTAGTCAAAATAATTCAGTGTTTGGAGATAAACGTGTTTATAGACATTCTTTAGTGATTGTAGGAGCAGCAGGGTTTTTAAATCAGTATAAGTGTTGCATAACTCCATTGTTTATTCATGCATGCACATGTATGTGAGTTCATGCTGAACTTTGCTTGATCTGTCCACTCAAATAAACCAGTTCTTTGAGGAGAAAGTAAAGCTATGTGCCGTGTCAGTATTACCGTGTGAATGATATAATCAGTCTGTCCTAGGTTTTGTTGAACTTTAGCTCAAGCTTAATGATTTACATAATCACTGACCATTGTTCACAGCAAGACCTTTTAGGGCTTAAACAAACACTGTAGTAAAATAATTACATTGACTGTGTTATCTTTATTTTGTAGCTTGATTTGTGTATTGTTTGTTTTCTGCATTCTCTCTTTAGTTCACCTCATTTGGTGCAAGTGAGAGAGCGAATCAGAATCAACGGGCAGCCAATAGGAAAAGAGCTCTTCACCAAATACTTCTGGCAGGTGTATTGTCGACTGGAGGAAACAAAGGTGAGCCGGATGCTATTTTAAAATCAATACGCAATGTAGGCATTCTCTAACATTCACTGCTAAAACTTCTTCCCAAGTTGTTTATATACCAGATCATTTTTGAAAACTAATAGTAAAAACGGCTCAGTCATGAATTAGGATGGTTATGACACAATCCTGAACACAACATATGATGATAGTGTGAAATATGTTTATATGTGGAGGTTAGCCGATCACAATAGTGATTGTGATTTGAATACATTAATATTTGCATGTATTAATAATTGCATATATAGTGTTATGAATGCTTTTGATGCAAGAAACCTTCAGGGAAAAAATAAAATTAAACAAAATTTACAAGATTTACTTGTGCATTTCTGAAGAAGTGGTAGCTTTAAACAACAATGATCTGGTTCTTGAGTTTTAATGCTTTAATTCCTATGAAAGGAGTGCATGTTTCCTGCTGGCTGCTCTATTACATTTGCATCTGTTCCATGTTAATTGTGTTAAGTGTAAATGCGAGGCGTCTAGTCATGTAATTGCATAATTGCAACAGCATGTCAATCATGTGAGGAAAGAAACAGTGCCGTTTGTTCAAACACCAGAATCTAAAATGTCTCTTTGAAAATCTGCATCCATGTATCCTTCATAAATGGCAATATACAGCTGTGATATTTAAAGGCTTTTTTCGTCATAACATTTGTGTTAACTTTTCAGGATGTCCATGGCGGCAGCATGCCTGCATATTTCCGCTTTCTCACCATCTTAGCCTTTCACATCTTTCTGCAGGAGAAGGTGAGCAATTTTACTGAACTGTATCATTTTATTACAACAGTTGAGCCTGTAATGAAACCTACATATCAGATTAACTAATTTGATAGGGATCTACTGCTCGTGTTTTAGGACTCTGTTATCATCTTATCAACAATGTCAAAGTTTAATTATTTTGTCTCAGAGATCATTGTCCTTTATTATAAATGCTGGTTATTAACCTTCACCTAAAATCTCTGTCTGTGTCTCCGCCTCTGTGCAGGTTGATTTGGCCGTCATTGAGGTTGGGATCGGTGGAGCGTATGACTGCACCAATATCATCAGGTATCACAGCACAGTTCGGCCTTGAAAATCAAGAGTTTTGAGACTCTCTCTCCCGTCTGGTTCAGTGTAGCGTGTCTAATACTCTCTTTGTGCCACATTATTCTAGTGTGACCTCCATTTAATCTCCATTTGTTTGACTTTCGTAATTCAAGCGTGACACATTCCTCTCGTATCAGCCAATCATTGATCGGCATTCTTCATGAGTTTAGTTGGTCCTATCAGTCGTGATCCTAACTGACCACATGAACCAATCAGTGCTCTGCATTTTATTTGAACTTCTCAATAACAGCTAATAATGACAACTTAACTTTATTTAGAAACACCTTAACTTTAGTTGCACACAAATCCTTTCTGAAGTGTTAAGGCCTATGTATACTTCGTTTTTGTATGAGTACACTAGCGTATGTGTACAGTCGAACGCGCAGCCTTTCAAAGTATACTCCATTTGAAGTTGTACGCGAACGCAGTCGGTCGAGACATGCGCACTAGAAAGCTTCATCCATGTTCAGTGTCTGCTCTATTTTTCCCTGTTAAGTCATGAATGATAACAAATATTTTTGAACTCTTTTAAACCAAAGCTGAGCTGTCTCATATCCTCTCACTCACAAGCGCTCGTCAATGTGAGGATCTGTTGTTGTAGTCTCCGCTGATTTGTTGTCGTTGTCCGTCTCTTTAGTTTCTTTTTCTACTGTGAAACAACGGCCAGGGACAGTGTTGCCACCATGTGAGAAAACCTGATTACTGCAAAATAACTTCACTGCGCATGTGCGACCTGAGCGTACAAAGTACACACGGTTACAAAAATCGGGTGGTGCGCGTACAGTACTTCGCGTCACGCACACTGTACGCTGTCCCTCGCGTACGCGTAAAAAGTGAAGTATACTTTGGCCTTTAAAGGAAAAGTTCACTGAAAAAAAATTAAAATTTGCTGAATTTTAACTCACCATCAGGCCATGTAGGAGAAATGTAGCATTCCATTACTTGCTCACCAATGGATCCTCTGCAGTGAATGGGTGCCGTCAGAATGAGAGTCCAAACAGCTGATAAAAACATCACAAGAATCAACAAGTAATCCACATCACTCCAGTCCATTAGTTAAAGTCTTTTGAAGAGAAAAGCTGTGTTTGTAAGAAACAAATCCATCATTAACAAATCCCCCCCTTCCATGTAAAGCACTTTGAGTACCCAGAAAAGCGCTATATAAATGTAACTAATTATTATTATTAATTATTATTATTATTAAGGCATTTTTAACTTTGTCTCATCTGAATCAGGTGAGAGATATGCACAGATCAAGCACCATTTTCAATGAAAAATGGTCCAAAAAGTTCTAAACAAATATGTTGGTGGATTTCGGAGACATTAATTGATGGACTGGAGTTGTGTGGATTATTGTGATGTTTTTATCAGCTGTTTGGACTCTCATTCTGACGGCACCCATTCACTGCAGAGGATCCATTGGTGAGCAAGTGACGGAATTCTGAAAATCTGAAACAAACTGAGCTACATCTTGGACAGCCTGAGAATGAGTGCATTTTCAGCAAAATTTCATTTTGGGGTGAACTATTCCTTTAACAATCTTCAGAAATTCACCACAACTTAGAAACACTTATACTTACCAATGAAAAATATAAATGCAAATCAACTTTTAAAGCTATGCAAGTTGAATCACTTCTGTAAGATTTTCCATATGTGTTTTTCCTTTTAGCGTGATAATATTTTGTAATCACCAAAGTGCTACAAAACTGAACCTACAAATCCTGTATTAATAATGGGAAGGTTGGCAAGGGATGAAATGACAGGGATAAAAGTGATGTGTATATCTACGATTTTTCAAGATCACAACTATCCAAATGGATGTTTTTGTTGAAACTCATTATTTTGTGTTTGCATTTGGTGCTGCTAATGGGACAGAAATGATACGCTTCATTTTAAAGGTGATTGAGATTTAATTTATTGAGATGTTTTTCCTAGGCGTCCCTGGGTATGTGGCATCTCCTCTTTAGGCATAGATCACACCAGCATTCTGGGAGACACCATTGAGAAAATTGCCTGGCAGAAAGGAGGGATTTTTAAGGTGAATATTTGTGGCTCTTGTGTGAAAAAGAATTTAAAAAGTTGAGAGGATTTTCAGTGAATGTGTTTATTGCAGCCAGGAGTTCCTGCATTCACAGTCAAACAGCCTGATGGGCCGATGAAGGTGCTTCAAGAGAGAGCGGAAGAAATTGGGGTGAGAAATACAAACATGCACTTCAAATACACAATTCAAAATGCAGTTAATTTGCTTACATTGTTCTGTATTTTTCTCTCTCAGTGTTCGTTATCAGTGTGTCCGGATCTGGAGGAGTATCAGAGCGAGGGTTCACTCAGGTTGGGTCTAGCCGGTCACCATCAGCGCAGTAACGCTTCTCTGGCTCTACAGCTCTCACACACCTGGCTGCAGAGACACTTCCTCACAGGTGCGTGTTTCTGAGTGTTTGTGGGTTAGTTCACATATCTCAGTTTGTGTTTTCAATCAGATGTTTGTTCGTCAGATCCTGCGTCATCATCTCCAGTGGAGTTCAGCGGTGTGAGTCCAGCTCCAGCCTTCCAGCCCAGTCCTGCGATGATCAAAGGTCTGCAAAAACACACTATACAGCCCAATTAAAAGCTCATTTTTGAAACCTAGTGAACTGCTTTGTGTGCTGCATACATTGGTAGCAACAAGCAAGAGACAGGGATGTTATTGCTGCATTTTAAAATGTATTTCATGCACAAATACCTTCTCAAATATGTAATTAAAATGGGCACTTTTGAGATTTGAATTTGCAGCCTTTTGGTTACTTTACTTTACTAAATCGCAAAAGTCTTGGGAGATGTCATAGTTCATTTAGCAGTTGTAGTTAATATATATATGATGTTTTCACAGGTCTTGCGGAGACTGAGTGGCCTGGGCGCAATCAGACACTAAAACACGGTCCTGTGACGTATTTCCTGGATGGAGCTCATACCACACGCAGCATGCAGGCCTGTGTCCGCTGGTTCAATGAGATCGCACCACAACATGAGAGAAACGCAGGGTGAGAAGACCTTCCTCTTTTACTCAGGCAGTAGAGCATGGTGTTATTAAAAGGATAGTTCACCCAGAAATGAAACTTCTGCCATTAATTACTCACCCTTACGTTGTTCAAAACCCGTAAGAACCTGTTCATCTTCGGAACACAAATTAAGATATTTTTGATAAAATCTGAGAGCTCTCTGACCCTCCCATAGACAGCAAGGGAACTTCCGCGGTCAAGGCACAGAAACGTAGCAAGGACATCGGTAAAATAGTTTGTGACATCAGAAAAAATTCTTGAATTAAGTCATTATTTTTGTTTTCTTTGTGCACAAAAAGTATTCTCGTAGCTTCATAACACTATGGTTGAACCACTGATGTCACATGGACTATTTTAACGATGTCTTTACTACCTTTCTGGGCCTTGAACGTTTCAGTTGTGTTGCTGTCTATGCAGGGTCAGAGAGCTCTCGGATTTAATCAAAAATATCTTTATTTGTGTTCCAAAGATGAACAACAGTCTTGCGGTTTTGGAACGACATGAAGGTGAGTAATTAATGGCAGAATTTTCATTTTTGGGTGAACTGTCCCTTTACCGCCATGGGTTCCATTCCCAGGGAAGCTGTGAACTGATAAAATACATGTATACATTGAATGCCGTGTAAGTCATTTTAGATAAAAGCATTTGCATAAAGCAACTGTGTAAATGTAAATAAGGACCAAAGTGATCTGTTTTCTAAAATACTTCTATGAGTGCAAATTTAAGACTAAAAGGTTTAAATGCAAATCTAAAGGCATGTAATAGAAACTGAAGAATATGTTCAGTGGAGCCAAACAGTGGTTCTTGAATTGTGTGTATCAGCAGACAGCGTTTAATTTTTGTTGATGTTTATGACGCTTTGTGTTTGTAGTGGTCCTGTGGTGAGGGTCCTCTTATTCAACGCTACAGGAGAGAGAGACTGTGCTGCTATGCTCAAACTGCTCATAGTGAGTTATCTCACAGTTTTTAATCATATTAATCTGCGCTAAGCCAACCAGACTCATGTTTGTTTGTATTTTTATCATTCTAACGATTGTTCTTTATTTTAGCCCTGTCATTTTGATTTTGCCGTGTTCTGTCCGAACATCACGGAGGCCATAGCGACCTGTAATGCAGGTAAGAGATGCTTCCAGGCACCGTCCTGTGTAAGCGATCCGGACGCAGAAGATGATATGAGATCTAGTCAGTCAGTAAGAGGTGATGATAGATGTTTTGAGTGGTTCAGGACCAAATTTTTGGTTTTTAACAATTTTAACATCCCAGTTTTAAGATGTCTTAAGAGTGGTCTAACTAGGCAACATTTTATGGATGAATTGAACTTTTAGCATGAAGGTTGATGAAGGCTTTTTAAATTTTGCCTTTGTAGATGTATTGGCCAAAATATTCCTGATATTTTACATGAAGATTGTTTCTGATAAATCACTTAAAAGATTTTATTTTGATTAGAATGCTGCATTACAAAGTTTTTTTTAAAAAAAAAAAGATTTTTAATTTTTTTGCATTCTGCATTTTAATAATGCACTCTGTCCTTCAGACCAACAGAACTTTAACGTTTCTGTGGAGAACATGCTCACACGTTGCCTGGACAACCAGCAGAGTTGGCGCGTTCTGAATGGCCAGGAGGAGAAGCCAGAGGCGGAGCTTCTGATCGGAGGTGGTTTGCCATTGGTGGCAGAAAGACACAGGGACACACTGGTGTTTCCCTGCATCCTCAGCGCCCTGCAGTGGATCAGTCAGGGAAGAGACTCGGTTCTGTCGGACCCAAACAAATGTGTCATACCCGTTAAACCTAGCATAAATGGGAAAGCCGCGCCGCTACGAGAGGCTGTAAACATACACGTCCTCATCACAGGTAGTTTACACCTGGTGGGAGGGGCTTTAAAACACTTGGACCCTGCTTTAAACTCGTAACGGACGTATGCATGTGTCTGCAGTGTCAGACACCCAGCCAAACACAGTATGTGCACCACCTAGTGCCTGAACGCTCAGTCCCTGGTACTCACCCAAACATGAAAATTTGCTGAAAATGTACTCTCCATCAGGCCATCCAAGATGCAGATGAGTTTGTTTCTTCATCAGATTTGGAGAAATGTAGCATTGCATCACTTGCTCACCAGTGGATCCTCTGCAGTGAATGAGAGCAAACAGCTGATTAAAAACATCACAATAATCCACAAGTAATCCACACCACTCCAGTCCATCAGTAAATGGCTTATGAAGTGAAAAGCTGCATGTTTGTAAGAAATAAGTCCATCATAAAAACGTTTTTAACTTTAAACCATTGCTTCTTGCCAAAATATGAGTCCATAATCCATTATAACAATTCCTCCAGTGAAAAAGTCCATCCACTATTGTCCGTTTACATCAAAATCCACCTGTTTATTTAGAACTATTTTGTCTTGTAAACTGTGCTGGATCTGTGCATATTTCTCTCCTGATTCAGATGAGACAACTTTTTCAATATAATAGATGGAGAACTCACATTTTAGCCGAAAAGAACGGTTTAAAGTTAAAATGTTTCAGTGGATTTGTCTCTAACAAACACGCAGCTTTTCACTTCACAAGAGATTAATTGATGGACTGTAGTGGTGTGGATAACTTGTGGATTATTGTGATGTTTTTATCAGCTGTTTGGACTCTCGTTCTGACGGCACCCATTCACTGCAGAGGATCCACTGATGAGCAAGTGATGTAATGCTACATTTCTCCAAATCTGTTGATAAAGTCGGCTACATCTTCAATGACATGATTGTGAGTAAATTGTCATCAAATTTTAATTTTTGGGCAAACTATTCCTTCAACAGTTCACTCTGAAGATTTACCGCAAAATACATAGCCAATCATGGATGAAATCTTTTCTTCTTGAATCCATGCATTCTACGTCCTGAAGAGCATTGGACCAGTTCATCAGTTTATGTAAAAAGCACATAAATCCGAATCTACTTGAGCTGTTTATGTTTACTTTATTGGGATACTTTAATTTGAAGTACTTAGTGCATTCAGTTAATTTTCTATGTAAGCGTCTTTATTTTACACTACAGTTTTGATATTTTTAACCGGATCTTTCCATTCATGAAATAGAAAGTCAGGTTGCCTGTTCATCAGTGTTTGTGTTGTTTTTTTATTGCACCGAAATAATTGTGCCATATAATAAGACATTATTCTCTAATTATGTAATATTAATGTGTCATTTCAAACACGTGCATGTGAAATTTTGCATTCATAAGTGGATGCAAAATGATGTTCAATGCATGTCAACACTGCGGTGCCCACATCTGTTCATAGTGAATAAAAATGTGTTAAGTGTTTTGTGTGTGTGTATATATCAGAAGACTGGAGGTGTAGAAAAATGGACTGTCAAATATGACTTATGTTTTGAATCTTAATGTAATTAAATTTTTTTGTAGCAATTTATGTATTGTAGTAGACAGGAGAGTGTACTATTTTCAGATGCAGCCTGGATTTTTGAATATGATAACTTGGTTTTGGGATAATTTTGTTATATATGAAAGATTGGATAATTATTATAACAATAATGTCACTAAATATTAATTTTGATCAATAAAGATCATACCACTCTTGTCTTAATGTGCCATAGGGTGCTATTAAAAATCTTTATGTATTGTATATACCAGATGTAAAATGAATAAAAATTCAAAGAAGTTTGTCTATATTGTGTCAATTTTTATTACATGTAATAATAATAATAGCTGAGATATGAATTTAGGTATGGTTTTGCCGGATAAAATACATTTTATCACAATATGTTTCAATCTATAAATAATAATAAAAATATATTTGACTTGAGTAACTTTAATGTAATAACTGCGGATCTTCCGGGCGGCAGAGGGCGGTAGAGTTTTTCTTGGCGCGGTTGAATCCGTCCTGCGGACCGCAGAGGAACAGCAAGGATGCAGCGCGACAAAACCGGAAGCTCCGGCGGTGGGGAAAAGTACGAATATTTTAATAATATTCTATCTCTTACCAGTCATTTAAAGTATTAGAAATTCGATTTTGTTTATTTTTAACATGTCGAGCACATATTTGTTCTGTTTAAATACAGTTAGTCTTTTAAATGACGGTGTAAAGCTGATATTTGTGCGTGTGAGTTTGGTTTTTGTCTGTCGGGGCCGAATGAAGAACACGAAATCACCCACACAACCAAAACAGCGTCTTAAAAGACTCAATATTGTCGTATTTAAAACATAAATTTGCCTAAATGCGTCTGTACGAGTCTTGTGAATATAATTAGCTCAATGTAAGAACATCATAAGGTAAAAAGAGCTCTCCATCGTGTTTTAAAGGCAAATGTGTGTGTTGTGTGTGTTTAGGCCGGACAGAGAGACCGCCATTATGTCGAAATACTACGATGGGGTCGAGTTTCCCTTCTGTGATGAATTCTCCAAATATGAGAAGCTGGCGAAGATCGGCCAAGGCACCTTCGGGTCAGTATTTGATGCTTGTGTGAGGAAATGCAACTTAAATCTGTTTATTATTGTTGTGATCCACTGTCAGGAAAACAGTGGCTGTTAAAATGTCTATAGGGATGTTTGTCGTTAAAGGAATAGGCCTAGTTCAGCCAATTTGCTGACAGTTGGCTCACCCTCAGGCCATCCAAGATGTAGATGAGTTTTTCTTCATCAGATTTGGAGAAATGTAGCATGACATCACTTGCTCACCAAAGGATCCTCTGCAGTGAATGGGTGCCGTCAGAATGAGAGTCCAAACAGCTGATAAAAACATCACAATAATCCACACCACTCCACTCAATCAGCCAACAACCTGTGAAGTGAAAAGCTGTGTGTTTGTAAAACAGAAATCCATCAAAATGTTTTTAACTTCAGAGCGAGTCCTCTATCCATAATATTGCTTTCTGCAGTGAAAAAAAATCTTCTCATATGAATCAGGAGGGAAATATGCATGGATCTAGACAAGTTTGAGTGAAAACAGTATAAAATATTTCTGAACAAATATGTTATGATTTTGATGTGAGAGGACGACAGGGGATGGACTGTTTCACTGGAGGAAGCGTTATTATGGATTATGGACTTGTATTTTGGCCAGAAGCGACTTTTTAAAGTTAAAAATGTTTTGATGGATTTGTTTTTTTATAAACACATTGCTTTTTCACAAGACACATGGAGTCATGTGAATTACTTGTGGATTATTGTAATGTTTTTATCAGCTGTTTGGACACTCATTCTGACGGCACCCATTCACTGCAGATCATCCATTGTTGAGCAAGTGATGAAATGCTACATTTCTTCAAAGCTGTTCTGATGAAGAAAAACTCACCACCATCTTGAATATAAATTTTCAGTAAATTGCCATTTTGGGGTGCACTATTCCTTTACCTTTATGCTATATTTTGGTTTAGAAGTAACCAGTGTGATTGCTGGTTGAATTACCTATGAGGTTGAGTGATTTTCTAATGTGTTTTGTCTCTGTAGGGAGGTGTTCAAGGCCAAACACAGACAGACAGGGAAGAAGGTGGCTTTAAAAAAAGTACTTATGGAGAATGAGAAAGAAGGGGTGAGAACACGCAGCGTTGTCCTACAGTGAAATCAAGTTATACAGTTACTGTTCTCTTAATTATAAATGCAGACATCACACTTTTCAATGCGTTCGTGCTCTTCTCCTCAGTTTCCCATCACTGCTCTGAGGGAAATCAAGATCTTACAGCTGCTGAAACATGAGAATGTGGTGAATCTCATTGAGATCTGCAGAACAAAAGGTGAAGACTTAGAAAATCTTTGTTTATTAAGCCTTTTCATGGTGTATATGCTGTCATAAATGAGATGCACAGCTGTTTTTTACATGCAGCTGCAGCATAAATGTGCTAATCTACAAATTCCAACAAGAATCTGGAAATAATCAAGGATTTTTATTTATTTTTTTTATTGATTTTTAGACCTTAGAAAGTCATTGAAATTAGTACAATCATAAAAGTTATGGACACTGACAATGTTTTTTGTTTTGCTCTGCTGAAATATTTCTTTGGCTAGACAAGCCAATGTGATTAATATCAGTCTGTCCATTGAGGGTCTTATTGAAGACATTTGTACACTAATAAGTACAGTTAGTTCTTAACAGATAAGGCATTCTCTGGAAAATGTGTCACTTTAAATGTTTGAGCTCTTTAAAGTCTGATTGACTGCCAGTATTTTTGTTCATCAGTGGGAAAAAATAATTCTGAAAGTGATTCCAATGAATGTTCCTCTTTGTCATTGAACTTTATAGTTATTATAGTAATCGTTATAGTTATCATCTTTGGTGTGAATGGCCCTTCCTGCAGTAATCATTGTAAATTCATTAATCAAAAAGTGTTGGATCCCTGTAACTATGACTAGAGTTCCTGTTTTTCACTCTATATCAAATAGTAGGCAGTGAGTTAAATTACGTGATGTCTTGCTTTTGATTGGACGATTAATATAACAGTTTATTTTTCTCATCTCTTCCTCTCCAGCCACCCAGTTTAACCGTTATAAGGGCAGCATCTATCTGGTGTTTGATTTCTGTGAGCACGACCTCGCTGGACTGCTGAGCAACGCTAATGTTAAATTCACTCTGGCTGAGATTAAGAAGGTGATGCAGATGCTGCTGAACGGACTTTACTACATACACAGAAACAAGGTAAGTCAACATGATCGCTTACAGTTTGCCTGGTAGTATTCCCAGATTATCTGATGTAAATGTGACTAAGAAACAGGCCCAGGGTTGTCACTGTGATGTAAGGGCCCAGACTGAAGTATTTTGTGTGTTTGTATCAGATCCTCCACAGAGACATGAAAGCGGCTAATGTTCTGATCACCAGAGATGGTGTCCTGAAGCTGGCTGATTTTGGATTGGCCAGAGCGTTTAGTTTGGCTAAGAACAGTCAGGGGAACCGCTACACAAACCGGGTCGTCACACTGTGGTACCGACCGCCTGAACTGCTGCTGGGTAAGTGAAACACAGCTTAAACACTTGTAGTGGGGTATAATTATTGGTTTTTCACTGTGAGTATTTGTTTTTTGTTAGGTGAGAGAGACTACGGGCCTCCCATAGATCTGTGGGGTGGAGGGTGTATCATGGCAGAGATGTGGACCAGAAGCCCCATCATGCAGGGCAACACAGAACAGCACCAGCTCACACTCATTAGTCAGCTGTGTGGCTCTATTACTCCTGAGGTAACACACACAGAACTATATGTTAGAACTCTTTACACGTGGTTTCAGTGGTGAGATCACAGATTGCCATGTAGATCTAATATTAGCATGTTCAGATGTGTCTGAAGTGTCCACTTCTGATCTGATTTTGTAAAAAATAAGGAAGAGCTTAAAATTTCACTATACACATACATGCTAGTATTTTTTCTTTATTTGTTTATATATTTTTTTAAATAACTACAAAAAGTAGTTATTTAAAATATTTAAAATAAATGTAAATGTAAAAAATGTAAATGTAAAAAAAAAATGTAAATGTAAAAAAAGTAAACATCTGAAACCGGGATTATTTATTTATTTTATTATTATTATTATTATTTATTTTTTTAATCATAAAATGAATACAAAAACATAAATATGATTTATATTTATGATTGAACATAAATATGAAACATAAAATAGATTTTTATGAAGCTTAAGCCCATGTTAATTTTTAAATTGATCAGTTTGCATATTTCACCAAATGAGTACAAAAAGCATAAATATAGAACTTAAATCCATGTTAGTTTTTTAAATATATATTTGCATATATTTAACATAAGTACAAAAGGCATGAATATAAAACTATTGAATTAAATATTAAATAGCTTTTTTAAATTTATTTACTTGCTTATATTTAACCAAAATAAGTACAAAAATCATGAATATGAAACTTCAATTCATGTAATTTAAAAAAAAAAAAAGTTTATTTGCATATTTCACAAAATCAGTACAAAAAGAATAAATATGAAACTAGAATTCATACTGAACATTTATTAGCATATATTTAACTAAAAATTTGTATAAAAATCATAAATCTGAAACTTGAATCCATGTTTCATATTTAAGTCTTATTTATACGTCTGTATTCCGTGCTGTCTCAGGTTTGGCCCGGTGTGGATAAGAAGTATGAGCTGTATCAGAAGATGGAGCTTCCTAAAGGTCAGAAGCGTAAGGTGAAGGACAGACTGAAGGCTTATGTGAAAGACCCGTACGCTCTGGACCTCATCGACAAACTGCTGGTTCTGGATCCGGCTCAGAGAACAGACAGCGACGATGCTCTCAACCACGACTTCTTCTGGTCCGACCCCATGCCCTCTGACCTCAAAAACATGCTCTCCACACACAACACCTCCATGTTTGAGTACCTGGCGCCGCCGCGCAGGAGAGGTCACATGCCCCAGCAGCCAGCCAATCAGAACAGAAACCCTGCCACCACCAGCCAATCAGAGTTCGACAGGGTTTTTTAATTAATCCGGCTGGCTGTGATTGGTCTAGGAGAGAAAGACTTCTGATTGAATAGGAGGAACCTTTAGTGCTCTCACCTGATTACAAAATATAAGACATTTCCACATATATCTTGAGTTATTGTTTCATCACAGTGTTGTGTTGGACATCAATGGAAAAGGCAGATACAGTTCCTGTTGTTTAGTGTTTGCACTCACAGAAGCGTTATCTAGATTACAAAAAATACTGATCGTTGATCAGACGAGCCCAGTTGATATGAATTACAGAATCCATACTGAGCTGAACCAGTGATAGCACGAGTTTATTGTGCTGCAAGTGCATTGTGGGAGAGAAAAAGAAGTATACTTAATGTTTTGAGGCACAGATTCAGTGTAGTATTTGATAAATGTCTGCTTCTCCCATTGAAAATACTTTTGAAAATATGTTTAGTCTGGGAGAGCATTAACCATTACTTAAACACCTGGTCATAATCTTTTCAGATTTAATTGTGTTAATATAGATTTTTTTTTTTAAAAGATGTTTTTATTTGTAAGATCATGTGTTTGTGTTGGGATATTGGTGTATAAGTTACTTGTAAGTATAATACACTAATAAAACCTTTCTCATTTCCCACCCTTGTTTTGTGATTTCTGGGGGTGATTGTGGAGAAACTTTATCTAAGGAAAAAGGTGTCTATAAGTCAAATTCTGTTTCAACACTTAAAAGAAATTTGTGGTTGGATCTGGATGAAATATCACCCACAAATCCATTTGTATAAGTGTTCATAAGAATTTACAACTTACAGGTAATAAAGACTTAAAGGGATAGTTCACCCAAAAATGAAAATTCTGCCTTCATTTACTCACCCTCAACTAGTTCCAAACCTGTATTAATTTCTTTGATTTTCAGACCTTAGAAAGTCATTGAAATTAGTACAATCATAAAAGTTATGGACACTGACAATGTTTTTTGTTTTTGCTCTGCTGAAATATTTCTTTGGCTAGACAAGCCAGTGTGATTAATATCAGTCTGTCCATTGAGGGTCTTATTGAAGACATTTGTACACTAATAAGTACAGTTAGTTCTTAACAGATAAGGCATTCTCTGGAAAATGTGTCACTTTAAATGTTTGAGCTCTTTAAAGTCTGATTGACTGCCAGTGTTTTTGTTCATCAGTGGGAAAAAATAATTCTGAAAGCGATTCCAATGAATGTTCCTCTTTGTCATTGAACTTTATAGTTATTATAGGAATCGTTATAGTTATCATCTTTGGTGTGAATGGCCCTTCCTGCAGTAATCATTGTAAATTCATTAATCAAAAAGTGTTGGATCCCTGTAACTATGACTAGAGTTCCTGTTTTTCACTCTATATCAAATAGTAGACAGTGAGTTAAATTACGTGATGTCTTGCTGTTGATTGGACGATTATTATAACAGTTTATTTTTCTCATCTCTTCCTCTCCAGCCACCCAGTTTAACCGTTATAAGGGCAGCATCTATCTGGTGTTTGATTTCTGTGAGCACGACCTCGCTGGACTGCTGAGCAACGCTAATGTTAAATTCACTCTGGCTGAGATTAAGAAGGTGATGCAGATGCTGCTGAACGGACTTTACTACATACACAGAAACAAGGTAAGTCAACATGATCGCTTACAGTTTGCCTGGTAGTATTCCCAGATTATCTGATGTAAATGTGACTAAGAAACAGGCCCAGGGTTGTCACTGTGATGTAAGGGCCCAGACTGAAGTATTTTGTGTGTTTGTATCAGATCCTCCACAGAGACATGAAAGCGGCTAATGTTCTGATCACCAGAGATGGTGTCCTGAAGCTGGCTGATTTTGGATTGGCCAGAGCGTTTAGTTTGGCTAAGAACAGTCAGGGGAACCGCTACACAAACCGGGTCGTCACACTGTGGTACCGACCGCCTGAACTGCTGCTGGGTAAGTGAAACACAGCTTAAACACTTGTAGTGGGGTATAATTATTGGTTTTTCACTGTGAGTATTTGTTTTTTGTTAGGTGAGAGAGACTACGGGCCTCCCATAGATCTGTGGGGTGGAGGGTGTATCATGGCAGAGATGTGGACCAGAAGCCCCATCATGCAGGGCAACACAGAACAGCACCAGCTCACACTCATTAGTCAGCTGTGTGGCTCTATTACTCCTGAGGTAACACACACAGAACTATACGTTAGAACTCTTTACACGTGGTTTTTACATCTACTTTCGGTGGTCAGATCACAGATTGCCATGTAGATCTAATATTAGCATGTTCAAATGTGTCTGAAGTGTCCACTTCTGATCTGATTTTGTAAAAAATAATAAGGAAGAGCTTAAAATTTCATTATACACATACATGCTAGTATTTTTTCTTTATTTCTTTATATATATTTTTTAAATAACTACAAAAAGTAAAAATCTGAAACCGGGATTATTTATTTATTTTATTATTATTTTTTTTTTTAATCATAAAATGAGTACAAAAACATAAATATGAAGCTTAAGCCCATGTTAATTTTTAAATTTATCAGTTACTTGTAAGTATAATACACTAATAAAACCTTTCTCATTTCCCACCCTTGTTTTGTGATGTATGAATTTCTTTGTTCTGCTGAACACAAATGAAGATATTTTGAAGAAAGTTTGTAACTAGGCTGTTTTGGGGCACCACTGACTTCCATAGTAGGAAAAAAATATACTATGGAAGTCAATGGTGCCCCAGAACTGCTCTGTTTCCCACATTCTTCAGAATATCTTCCTTTGTGTTCAGCAGAACAAACACATTCATACAGGTTTGGAACTAGTTGAGGGTGAGTAAATGATGATAGAATTTTAATTTTTGGGTGAACTATCCCTTTAAGTCAATGTTAATCAAAACCAAATCTTTTGTTCCCCTGATCTGCTGACTGGTTAGTCGGGTCAACAAGTCAGACGGACTTGACTGTTTATTTTAACTTTAATAAACGGAAAAAGGAACTTACTAAATGCAAGTATTAAACTGAATCCCAATTTAAGAAGTTATTACTAATTTATGTGCTCAAACCTTCAGACAACTGAATAGAAGACACGGACAAACAATTACAAACGAAACGAAATGTATATTTATTGAAGCCTTTTAATGTTAATATATTTGTAATTCACCTCTAAGGCGATCTGATTGGCTGACGCCTGCGTTGGGGCTTGAAACGTTGAAAAGTTTTCAACTTCTGCCGCGAGCAACGCCAGTGACGCGACGGACCCACAATGCAGTTCGGCAACGCTTGATGTCATGGGTTTCAAAGTAAACGAGAGGCGCTGACGCAAATCACCAGAAAAAACAAAAACGGAAATGATCAAATCACACCTCCGAGTTTCAACAGTGCTGGTGTTTTTTTCCAGTCAGCGGGAGTGCTGTATGTAAAGAGAAGACGTCTCTTGTGGTAAAGAGAAGACGTGTGTTCACTGCGAGTCTGTGAGTGATTCTCTCATTTGTGCTGTTCTTAAAGTAATTGATTACTGCTTTGAGTTAAGAATAATTATCATAACATACTACCATGGTCTCAATCTGTTAATGAAACGCCTTGCACCAGCTGCCTCATGAGTTTGCAGTCCTTATTTTTAGTGGCTTAACAGCAAGTACGCCTCATAAAGTTAGTAAAAAGAATAAAAAAAAAAGAGAGAGAGAGAAGAGAATGTAAAAACGTGATTTGACTTTGATTTGACTCACTTCACTGAAGAGCTGTTGATCTTATGATGCGATTCAAACCATCACTTGCCGACTGACCAGTTACTTTATTTAATTGACTTAAATTAAATACTGCCAAGTTTTATTGCCGAATGTTTAGTTTTCATTTGGTGCATTTCTACTAATATATCGATGAAATATGGTCCTATCTACATGAGCGCATAATGCATGCTGCTGTGTAGGCCTATGTATCCACAATACTTCAGAAACAGACCAGCTTTTTACTTGAAAAAATGCAAGAACAGCATACAAACAACATATCACATTAAAGAGCAATAAAATCGGCGTTCAACAAGTGTTTATTATGATAACAGTACATTGCGCAATAATTAAAACATTAAAAATAAAATTAAAACACTGTAGAAGAAGAATTTTAGCGTCCGTGGAATGAAAATGATCGTTTCGAGATGCTGATGAAGTAAACGAGTCTCTCTGAGAGAGCTGCGAGGGACGCAGATCCAACTATTATAAGCGTTTTAGACTTGTCTTTTCCACTTAATTTGACACTTTGAAAAGTTAATAAAGTACGAAGTTGTGGTTTGGGCTCAGCGATATCTTTAGCTTATATTATTTGCAAAATATTTGAAATAATTTCGGTTTATTTTTTGTTTTTAATAATAATATCTTGCAACACTGCATCACCAGCACTCAAACTGAGAGTAATCAAAAAAGCCGATGGCATGGACAGGTTATTGCTGACAGGAGACGACATTCAGTAAGGGAAAAGCATAATTATCATGATATCTGTCAGAATCGTTATTATCAACGTTGTCAAAAACAGTATTTAACACTAGTACACAGATCTGTAGAACAAGTAGGTTACATAATCAAATGAAGTGAAATACACAAACACTAGCCATTGTCATTCAGTATAGTAGTTAAATGTTCATAAATCATGTTATAAACATTCATAAGAGCACTAGACAAATTTATCAGCTATAGCAATGGTTATTAATAAAATTATAACAGTAATATGTTGTTGCATGAATAATAACTGATAAAATTATCCACCCTAACTATAGTAAAATATTAACACATTTTGATGCAATAAATAGGGTATGATTTAAAAATGATCATCCCTCCAAAACAGAGAAAACATCTTTGACAAATTTCTGTCACAAACGTCTGTCTCTTTTAAAGTGTCTATAGTGTATATAACAGTGGGGATTTCTTTCTTTCTTCCCCTATAATGTCAAAAAATTAATGGTCAAATATGTACTATTGTGTTAACATTTTATTGACTAAAAATGCGTTAGAACACGTTCATCTCGAAGACGAGTTCGTTCAGAATCAGCTACATATAGGAGGTCGGCTAACTCGATTTTCTTCTCATACACTCTCGTAGCGTACAGTCTATTTCCCTGTTGAAGCCTAGCGTACATTGACTTCCGTTGGGCTGCTTTGAACAGTTTTTTTCAGTGCTTCGAAACTAGACGGTCATTGGATAAACGCTGCGATTATGTCCCGCCCCCGGACGCTCAGCGTGATGGTGATTGGAGGAGTGGGCTGGCCTGGACTCCGGGCTTCTGCGTGATGATTGGAGGGTCTGTCGAAAGACTGCGTCTCCTTTTGATTGACAGCGATTTTGTACTATAAAAAGTCGCTGACCCTGAAGCTATTCGGGCTCAGCAGTGTTGCCAATTTAGCGACTTTGTCGCTAGATTTAGCGACTTTTTTCCAAAAAAGCAAATCTAGCGACTTCTTGGACCACTTATTTAGTCTCTGAGACCCGCCGGTAGTGCCGCACGAGCGCGAGGTCTTGTTTTCCCAGCGCGCGCGCACCTCTCTCTGCGTCTGATCTGTTCAGCGTCTGAGAGGAGCAGCACTTTCAGGTAAAATAGATATTCTGTTGCTTCTAACTCTGTTTTACATGCAAGTATAGCCGAAATCACAGCACAGCCATTGTCTTAATCGTATATGTATTTGGCTTCATTAGACAATGTCGTGATTATGAATCATGATTTTAGTGCAGATTAATATTTTCGATAGCTGGTTATGTCTTAATGGGCCGCGTCTCAGTCACTATTTCATATTTATCCCATTGTCTGACAACAGAAACAGTAAAATATATAAATGAAAACAGTTTTATTGAGAATTTGGCTGCATCAAAATACAGTATGTGAGGACAGTATGTGTGAACTAGCCAGCTAGCAAACTGCACACGATGGCAGACAGTGCTAATATTGTCATTGGAAAAGACGCCTAGTTGGTACGACAGGGTCACAGAGCATTTTCTTGAAAAGGAACGTAGGGCAGAATTTACGTATAAATAAATGGACAATTTTTATGATGTAGGCCGAAAATGAGCTTCCGCTCTTTGAAAGACCAACAGGCGCCACTGGTTTATAATGAGTACTTGTTTGTTATAGCACAATTCTTTAACACCACTTTTCCATATTAATGTGAAACATAATGTAAGCGAGCCATTTGTAAGCGTTGTCGGTGTCGTGACAGTCATGAGATAACTGTTTTAATTTTATTTTTAATGTTATTGTTTTTATTATTGCGCAGTATTCATCTCCAATCTTATCTACAGTATAATGCTATTTTGAATAACTCTGGGATGAAAAATATGAATATATTTGAACAACTCCAATTTGGTCTAATATGTGATGATTGTAGCCTATCAGAAAGTAAAGTAAGTGCACGAAAGCAATACTAACATTATTACGTTTAATTTGTACAGTCTTTAGTCGTGGTTAATGTTTTATAAGATGTATAAGCTTGTCTGATTTTATTGCTCTTTAATGTGATATGTTTGTATGGTATTCTTGCATTTTTTAAGTAAAAAGCTGGTCTGTCTCTGAAGTATTGTGCATACATACGCCTATGCGCTTCCATTTAAATCATGAAATATGCGTCGGAATATCATGAGAACATTTTCCTTGTTTCGTCATACCCGATTATGATTGAAAACTGTGGTTAACATGTTTTAATAAATCGTCTATGATGAATTGTTCATTAATAAATCACAACCACTACGTGCATTGCCATTCATACAGGCTACAGCGGAAGTTGTTTTACACAACTACTCGATGTTTCCGGTTTTCGAACACGGACTGTCCGGCTCTGCTGCATGTGACACATGGGTGGGTAACCATATTAGGACCGTGACATCATTATTGTTCGATTAGCAAGCATTGGAATCTCTCCCAGCATATATTGGACCAAAGGTCAGTCCATTAAAGGACTAGCACAACATAGACAGACAACAACATTCACACACTCGTTCTCTCTTATGGGTATTGATGGGCAAACAAAGCTTTTTGAAACTTTGAATCAGTTGCTTCGCAAAATGATTCACTGTTTGTAAGTGCTCAGAACACCACACGCTGGTAACCCTGCTGGTCAAAACGGTGTAAATACAACAAAAACTCAGGCCAAACGTGAATAAAAACACCTTTACAAAACCAGTTGTTAGTGTTTTACTGAAAGTGTAATCCATTTAATGTCATTAACAAATCATCTAATACATTCAAACATTAAGTGCTTATTTTATTATGTAGCTAGTGCTTGTTTAGGCTAATAAGAGACAATTAACTACAGCTGTCATTAAAAAATGTCTACAAATTTATAAAATCGATCAGAGATACAGTAAAAAACATACAGTAAGGAGATCGTATGCTAACAAACAATTAAAATTATGAAACCTTTTGAAAAGAGAGATGATCTAACAAAGCCTCATTTCGAAAGCATTCATCTCTACTGAGTAATTTAGAATCTCCTCAAAAGTGATTGACATGGCACCTAATATTACAAATATTACTAAAGATTGTATGCAAGAAACACACACTTGTTTTCTAAATGTTAAATTTGATGTCATTTGTTTAAAACAGACAAAGTGGAAATTGTGAAGAAGGATGGGAAGAAAATGATGTACAAGAACAAGGAGAAGAGACAGATGGAGAATAAACAGTCACAATCCAAAGCATTAAGAGATACAAATACAGGGAAACTTGTTAGATGCAACAGCAAGGAGCGTCTGAATCCTGATTGTAAGTATTGTAATATATTAACTCAAAATGCCCTGATAAATCCTGTAAATGGCAAAGTCTTGTTTTACATTATCATAATCACCACCATCTTTTTGAAGTTGATTTAAACGTGGTATAGTACATATACTGTGTAGCAAATTAGCTCAAAAGGGAAATGTATATAAATAATTACAATTAATTATGATTAATTACTATTATTTATATCGGCTGACAGAAATAACTGTAGCAGAGTTAAATTGCCATCAACTGATCTGTTCGTCCAGCGAACATTCAGTGTAAGTTCATATCAACTCTAAGATAGGATATTTCCATGGCCACAGAAAATACTTTCCTATTAATACATTAGAGCATGTAGCGAGGGTCAAAATCATAAAGAGACATTAATTTGCAAGGCAGAACCAGAAACTCATGTAATTTGTGCGCACAACTTTTATTAACTAAACGCTAACACGCATAACTAATACACTCACGCGTACATACAACCCCAAATCAGAAAAAGTTGGGACAGTATGGAAAACGCAAATAAAAAAAAGAAAGTAGTGATTTCTAAATTTACTTTGACTTGTATTTCATTGCAGACAATATGAACACAAAATATTTCATGTTTTGTTTGGTCAACTTCATGTCATTTGTAAATATACATCCTTTCCTGTCATTCAGACCTGCAACACATTCCAAAAAAAGTTGGGACAGTAAAGCATTTACCACTTTGTAATGTTGCCATTCCTTTTCACAACACTTAAAAGACGTTTAGGGGCTGAAGACACCAAGTGATGAAGTGTTTCAGGTGTAATTTTATCCCATTCTTCCTGCAAACAAGTCTTAAGGTGGGCAACAGTACAGGGTCTTCGTTGTCGCATTTTGCGCTTCAAAATGCGCCACATATTCTCTGTTGGAGACAGGTCGGGACTGCAGGCAGGCCAGTCAAGTACCCGTACCCTCTTCCTCCGCAGCCAGGACTTTGTAATGTGTGCAGAATGTGGTTTTGCATTGTCTTGTTGAAATATGCATGGACGTCCCTGGAAAAGATGTCTTCTTGAAGGCAACATATTGTGCTCCAATCTCTATGTACTTTTCAGCATTAATGGTGCCATCACAGAAGTGCAAGTTACCTTTGCCAAGGGCACTGACACAACCCCATACCATGACAGACCCTGGCTTTTGGACTTGTTGCTGGTAAGTCTGGATGATCCTTTTCTTCTTTGGTCCGGAGCACACGGCGTCCATTCCTCCCAAAAAATACCTGAAATACTGATTCATCTGACCACAGTACACGTTTCCACTGTGTGATGGTCCATCCCAGATGCCTCCGAGCCCAGAGAAGTCGACAGCGCTTCTGGACACTGTTAACATAGGGCTTCCTTTTGGCACAGTACAGTTTTAACTGGCATTTGTGGATGTAACTACGTATTGTGGTACTTGACAAAGGTTTCCCAAAGTAGTCCTGAACCCATGTGGTGATATCGCTTATAGATGAATGACGATTCTTGATGCAGTGCCGCCTGAGGGATCGGAGATCATGGTTGTTCAGCTTAGGCTTGCGCCCTTGTCCTTTACGCACTGAAATTCCTCCAGATTCCTTGAATCTTTTAATTATGTTATGCACTGTTGAAGGTGAAATCCAAATATCTTCCTATCTTTTTTTGAGGAACATTGTTTTTAAACATTTCAATAATTTTCTCACGTATTTGTTGGCAAACTGGCAATCCTCTGCCCATCTTTGCTCCTAAAGGACTAGACCTTTCTTGGATGCTGCTTTTGTACCAAATCATAATAACAATCACCTGTTGACATCACCTGTTTCAAATCACATCATTATTTAACCAATTTACCTCATTACTAGCCCTAAATTGGTCCTGTCCCAACTTTTTTTGGAATGTGTTACAGGTCTGAATGACAGGAAAGGATGTATATTTACAAATGACATGAAGTTGACCAGACAAAACATGAAATATTTTGTGTTCATATTGTCTGCAATGAAATACAAGTCGAAGTAAATTTAGAAATCAATACTTTCTTTTTTTTATTTGCGTTTTCCATACTGTCCCAACTTTTTCTGATTTGGGGTTGTACAAAGGTGAGCTAAAGTGGATGAATGAAGCCATTAGAGAAAACATAGAATGCAGTTATGGAAAGAGTCAGTTAACCACCTGAGTAAAACCATCAGCGCCGTTTATAACAGGGTGTATAACTTACAGTGGGTACGGAAAGTATTCAGACCCCCTTAAATTTTTCACTCTTTGTTATATTGCAGCCATTTGCTAAAATCACTTGTTCATTTTTTTTCCTCATTAATGTACACACAGCACCCCATATTGACAGAAAAACACGGAATTGTTGACATTTTTGCAGATTTATTAAAAAAGAAAAACTTAAATAATCACATGGTCCTAAGTATTCAGACCCTTTGCTCAGTATTTAGTAGAAGCACCCTTTTGATCTAATACAGCCATGAGTCTTTTTGGGAAAGATGCAACAAGTTTTTCACACCTGGATTTGGGGATCCTCTGCCATTCCTCCTTGCAGATCCTCTCCAGTTCTGTCAGGTTGGATGGTAAACGTTGGTGGACAGCCATTTTTAGGTCTCTCCAGAGATGCTCAATTGGGTTTAAGTCAGGGCTCTGGCTGGGCCATTCAAGAACAGTCACGGAATTGTTGTGAAGCCACTCCTTCGTTATTTTAGCTGTGTGCTTAGGGTCATTGTCTTGTTGGAAGGTAAACCTTCGGCCCAGTCTGAGGTCCTGAGCACTCTGGAGAAGGTTTTCGTCCAGGATATCCCTGTACTTGGCTGCATTCATCTTTCCCTCGATTGCAACCAGTCGTCCTGTCCCTGCAGCTGAAAAACACCCCCACAGCATGATGCTGCCACCACCATGCTTCACTGTTGGGACTGTATTGGACAGGTGATGAGCAGTGCCTGGTTTTCTCCACACATACCGCTTAGAATTAAGGCCAAAAAGTTCTATCTTGGTCTCATCAGACCAGAGAATCTTATTTCTCACCATCTTGGAGTCCTTCATGCGGGCTTTCATGTGTCTTGCACTGAGGAGAGGCTTCCGTCGGGCCACTCTGCCATAAAGCCCCGACTGGTGGAGGGCTGCAGTGATGGTTGACTTTCTACAACTTTCTCCCATCTCCCGACTGCATCTCTGGAGCTCAGCCACAGTGATCTTTGGGTTCTTCTTTACCTCTCTCACCAAGGCTCTTCTCCCCCGATAGCTCAGTTTGGCCGGACGGCCAGCTCTAGGAAGGGTTCTGGTCGTCCCAAACGTCTTCCATTTAAGGATTATGGAGGCCACTGTGCTCTTAGGAACCTTAAGTGCAGTAGAAATTTTTTTGTAACCTTGGCCAGATCTGTGCCTTGCCACAATTCTGTCTCTGATCTCTTCAGGCAGTTCCTTTGACCTCATGATTCTTATTTGCTCTGACATGCACTGTGAGCTGTAAGGTCTTATATAGACAGGTGTGTGGCTTTCCTAATCAAGTCCAATCAGTATAATCAAACACAGCTGGACTCAAATGAAGGTGTAGAACCATCTCAAGGATGATCAGAAGAAATGGACAGCACCTGAGTTAAATATATGAGTGTCACAGCAAAGGGTCTGAATACTTAGGACCATGTGATATTTCAGTTTTTCTTTTTTAATAAATCTGCAAAAATGTCAACAATTCTGTGTTTTTCTGTCAATATGGGGTGCTGTGTGTACATTAATGAGGAAAAAAATGAACTTAAATGATTTTAGCAAATGGCTGCAATAAAACAGAGTGAAAAATTTAAGGGGGTCTGAATACTTTCCGTACTCACTGTATACTAAACCTCTGTTTCGTTTAGTTAAATGTACGATACTTGCATTGCCTTGATCATTGACGAGTGTCCGGAATGCAGTCTCGGATGAAAGTTCTGATGGTTTCAATGCTTTGGACTCACGATCACGTTCTTCCGGGTTGAAGAGTGAAGAATTCCAAAGATGTCCTGACTCGATGGTGATTTGGGAGTTTCTTCCCAGGTAGAAAATGAAAAAGAGCTAAGAAAGAGATCTGCTGATTTCCGAGGATCGTTGGTTGAATGGAAAGTCAAGGCCGCAAGGCCTGGCGCAAAACTTAAGAGTTTCTGAGGAGCTCACATCCTCCTTATCCTCTTAGGATCTAAAAGGACCACAGACTGGTTGTGCTGAGGCCTGCCAGACGCGGTAGCGCCGGCCCTGGGACTTAGCAAGCAGAAGATGGAGAGGGGATGGGAGACGAGTGAAGAGAGTAAAAGCCAGGCAGGTCACTGAAGTGAGATCTTTTAAACCCTATGGAGGTCACTCCCCTGGGGGGTCAAAGAGCCAATGGGGACTTGCACTTCTGGAGGGAAAGTTTACGACTCTTTGTCTCTGACCATGGTAATTTTGCATTGTAACTGGATTGGATGTTGATGCCCAGATTACTAAAGATTCTTAGAACACTAATATGTTGCATAGGTGTAAACATGCAATATACACTCTTGATTAGGTCATCCGAAGACAAATTCATAGAGACCAAACATGATGTAAATGAGGTGATATTAACCAGTGATCTATCATAAGCATGCATAAAACATGCTTATGATAGATCACTATCCAGTGATCTATCATAAGCACTATCACTATCCAGCTACACAACATCAGAAAGATCAGGCCCTTTCTGACAAAGCATGCTGCACAACTTCTTGTCCAGGCCCTTGTCATTTTTAGGCTGGACTACTGCAATGCTCTTCTGGCTGGACTTCCATCAAACACAATCAAACCTCTACAAATGATTCAGAATGCAGCAGCACTACTGGTCTTCAATGAGCCCAAAAGAGCCCACGTTACACCTCTCTTTATCTCCTTGCACTGGCTACCAGTTGCAGCTCGCATCAAGTTCAAGACACTGATGCTTCCATATAGAACAACCACAGGCTCAGCACCCGCCTACTTCCACTCACTATTACAAATCTACACCCCCTCCAGAAGTCTGAGATCTGCTAGTGAGCGACGCCTCGTGGTACCATCACAGAGAGGCTCAAAATCACTCTCCAGAACATTCTCATTCACCATTCCTGGCTGGTGGAATGATCTTCCCACCCCTATCCGGAACGCTGGATCCCTATCAATCTTCAAGCAACAACTGAAAACTCATCTCTTTCAGCACTACTTGACTTCATCCTAAACTTTATAAAAAAATAAAAACTTTCTTTCTCTTTATGTATTTCTTCCCTTGCTAACTTGTACTTATTTGAACAATGCCTGAGACTTGTTGTTACGAGCACTTCCTCTGTCTGATTGCCTGTTAAAGATGAATCGCTTTATGTATTCCCCAGTTGTAAGTCGCTTTGGATAAAAGCGTCTGCAAAATGACTAAATGTAAATGTAAAACAGTATACAATACACAAGACCATATAATATACAAGGAGGTAATAATATACACAATGACCTGAAGGATACCTGTGTTCATTCAAAGAAAGGTTTTTCTATGAATTAATTAGACAACAGTCCATTTTTGTGGGCTTTATGTGTCGTTCCTAAGGGGAAATGAAGTTTGAGTTGCTCTGTCTGCATTCCTTTGAGCAATAAAACTAGTGTTATCACATTGGTTGCAAGGGAACCTGAGCCCTTTAGGGTGCTCTTTCAGGGGAAGGGTCCATAGACTCTCACAGATTGTTTGCTGAATGAGAGGGTTTGCTGGATCATATAATAAATAAATGGGTGTCTGATTGGTCCAAACGCTACAACTGTATGAACTGTATGTGAAGATAGATAAATATATATATATATATATATATATATATATATATTATTATTATTATTATTATTTTTTTTTTTTTGTAATTTTTATTTATTTATTTTTTTATCTCCAGTCACTCCTGATCCAGTCAGAGCTTTAGAGTTTCATTCTGATACTAGAGGAGGTCAAGGCCAGGATGAGGTGAGTTTATGTTACTGACATGTAATAGTGACATGAATCATCACAATCAAGAATGTGTTTTTAGTGCTGGTTAATGTTTATTAATGAATATTTATGCTGTTTTAGGAAATAACAGTTCATAGTATGTGACAAAGGTTTGGACACTATCCTGGACAACTTTCTTCAATCCACTTTGATGCATTTTACAGTTACTATACCGTTCCTCCATGGCTGCGCATGTGGAGTTCTGCTTGTGTTCCTGTATCATACACTTCTATGTATTTTTATTTCCTTCTGTTTTTGTACTAACCTGTCGCCTTTTAGTCTGTGTTTAAATATGACATGCACAAAGGTCCCAAAGACACTCACCATATCTCACTGTATTTGTTTGCATTTATTGAATTTTTTTTTTGCATTTTAATATTTTCAATTTCTGGGGATGAAGAAAGAGTATTTTGTGAAGCCCTACATCATGTAAAAGTAAATGTTTTTAGTTAACATAGGTCACTCTGTCGTAGTGCATCTAAATTGTGGAATTGAATACAGGGAATGCTTTTTTAAATAAAATTTTACTGCCATTGTTTTAATAATATTTTTTCAAATATCTGTCATTCCGTTTAGGAAGAACTTAATACTGATTTTTTTAGTAATACACTCTAAAAAAAAAAAAAAAAGGTGCTATATAGCACCAAAAGAGGTTCTTTGGCTCGTAATCATAGGGGAACCACTTTTGGTGCTATATAGCACCTTTTTCTCAAAAATGGTGTTCAACAGTGGTTCTTTGGCTTTTAATCATAGGGACACCTCGCTTGGTACTATATGGCACATATTCTTAAAGATAAGCTTTATAGCACATTTGTCAAATTGTGTTATAACGAACCATTAGAGGTGCCATATAATGACTACCATAGATGAGCCAATATGGTTCTAAATGACACTTTTACTTAAAAGATGAATGATAACCAATTATTTCTTACCAAATTGTGGCTTTAAAGATTAAAAATCCTGTACTAAATGCTTACTGAGAAACAAAATACATCACACTTTCAAAACCTTTTAATTTATTTCTTTCAGCAGCAAATAAAATGAGTGCTGACAAGCCAGGGAATATACATATACAACACCGCAATATACGGGAAGTTGTTGTTTTATACACACAAAATAATGCAACAAGCTTGAAGTATGTACATTCTTGAAGAAGAGGTTTACATATATATATACTGTAGCCCTGTAATCATACGGTCGCATATGGTCTTAGGCCTACATTAGTTCTTTATTTGGAAAATCTAGTCTTTTTAACATTAAAGGGATACTCCACCCCAAAATGAAAATTCTGTCATTAATCACTTACTCCCATGTCGTTCCAAACCCGTAAAAGCTTCGTTTGTCCTCGGAACACAATTTAAGATATTTTGGATGAAAACCGGATGCGCTGTTTTGGTTCAAATCAAAGCGTAAATGCACATAGAAAACGTATCGCGGCTGACACAGAATAGTGTACGTAGTTTGCATCCAGCTGTATTCTCCAAAATGGTGCTACGCTGACACAGAGAGACAGAGAGGAGACGAATTATTGAATAAAGTCGTTATTTTTATTTTCTTTGCATACAAAAAGTATTCTCGTCGCTTCATAAAATTCAGATTGAACCACTGATAGCAGATGGACTATTTTGACAATGTTTTTTATACTTTTCTGTGCCTTGACAGTGTAATTTACTTGGCAGTCAATGGGACAGTCACAAGCCTCCCGGGTTTTCATCTAAAAAATCTTAAATTGTGTTCAGAGGACGAACGAAGCTTTTACGGGTTTGGAACGACATGGGTTTAAGTGATTAATGACAAAATTTTCATTTTGGGGTGGAGTATCCCTTTAATAGTGAGTGAGTGAAATTACTGAAAATTAATAATACACAATCATGTGCAAAATAATTTGTACACTTAAGTACTACAGTATCTTTCACTCTTTCACTTTCAACAGTGTAGTAACATTTCTGTAAGTCCTTCAGGATTTAAAAAACAATAGAAATGGCAACTAGACCTGGAAGAGGCCCAGAAATATAGAATATTGACTTACAGTGACAGGAAGTAGTGTAAATCTGTGAAGGAATGTTCCCGTGTAGGGACCATGTCAATCAGAGCACAGTTCATTCATGGAGCTCTTTTCTAACGAGCTCATGATCTGAATCAGGTGCGTTAAATAAGTGAGACATGTACAACATGTGGGGGCAGGTTGCCAGGACTGGAATTGAGAACCGCTGCTACAGGAGGAGTCCCAGTGCCGTCGAGATGTCCTCGCTCTCCTCTGTGATTACCTGTCCATCCAACGTGAGTACAATGTGGTCATACTGCATGAGATGACCCTCCCTACAGCCTTTAAACTTCATCTTAGGTGTTGGGATGGGGTGGTCTGAGAATGGCCCTGGGGGAGAGGGGATAATAGCATTTATTTGCAAGGAAAACCTTGTGAGTTAAATTATTTTTAACTACTGCCATAAAACTGCTCAAATACTTTTGGCCATGAACTGAAAATGAACAAAATTTCTCTTCAGTTTGACAGCATAGTTTGTGTAGACCAACAAACAAAAAACTAATGTTTGCATTGAAATCATCTGAATAACAAAATGTGCAATAAGTGTAGTGCTTTGATTAGATTGTGTTTCACACACTGTAGTCAACCGTTCACCTCAACTTCAAACAGCAACCCCGCATCCTCCTTGAACAGAGCAGGCAAGAGCAGAATAGCTGCTTCCAACTGTAAGCCTTTAAAACAAAATAACCTCATTAGATTAACATTTACACATTTACATTTAGTCATTTAGCAGACGCTTTTATCCAAAGCGACTTACAAATGAGGACAATAGAAGCAATCAAAACCAACAAAAGAGCAACAACATGCAAGCGATATGACAAGTCTCGGTTAGTCTAACGCAGTACACGTAGCAAGGTTTTTTTTTTTTTTTTTTTAAACAAGTAGATAGAATATAGAAAAGAAAGCTAGTGTTTTAGTTTAAGAAAAGCTAGCAGTTAGAGAATAAATATCCAATTGATAGAGGGTCAAGTGTGTGTGTGTGTGTGTGTGTGTTTTGTTTTAATAAAAAGAAAGGAGATAGATAAAAATAAAATTAGAAAAGAGAATGCTAGAGCTAGAGGGTCAAATAAAGATGGAAGAGATGGGTTTTTAGCCTTTTCTTGAAGATGGCTAAGGATTCAGCTGCTCGGATTGAGTTGGGCAGGTCATTCCACCAGATGGGAACAGTTAATGAAAAAGTCCGAGAAAGTGATTTTGTGCCTCTTTGGGAAGGCACAATAATGCGGCGTTCACTTGCAGGACGCAAGCTTCTTGAGGGCACATAGGTCTGAAGTACTGAATTTAGGTAAAGAGGTGCAGAGCCAAAGGTGGTTTTGTATGCAAACATTAATGCCTTGAATTTTATGCGAGCCGCTATTGGTAGCCAGTGCAAATTGATGAACAGAGGTGTGACGTGCGTTCTTTTCGGCTCAAAGATTAATCTTGCAGCGGCATTTTGGATTAAGTGTAGAGGTTTGATGGAATTGGCTGGAAGACCTGCTAAGAGAGCATTGCAATAGTCAAGTCTGGACAGAACAAGAGCTTGAACAAGGAGTTGTGTTGCATATTCCGAAAGAAAGGGCCTGATCTTCCTAATATTATATAAAGCAAATCTGCAGGACCGGGCAGTTTTAGTAATGTGGTCTGAGAAATTCAGCTTATCATCAATCACAACTCCAAGGTTTCTGGCTGTTTTTGAAGGAGTAATGGTTGATGAGCCTAACTGGAAGGTGAAATTGTGATGAAGTGATGGGTTTGCTGAAACTACAAGCAGTTCTGTCTTAGCTAGGTTGAGTTGAAGGTGATGGTCCTTCATCCAGCAAGAAATGTCTGTTATACATGCTGAGATGCGAGCAGCTATCGTCAGATCATCAGGATGGAATGAGAGGTAGAGTTGAGTGTCATCAGCATAGCAGTGATATGAAAAGCCATGTTTCTGAATGACAGAACCTAATGATCCCATGTAGACAGAGAAGAGAAGTGGTCCAAGGACTGAGCCCTGAGGCACCCCAGTAGCTAGATGTTGCGACATGGATACTTCACCTCTCCAAGATACCTTGAAGGATCTATCTGAGAGGTAAGACTCAAACCACTGGAGAGCGGTTCCTGAGATGCCCTTTCTCAATAGGGTTGACAGGAGGATCTGGTGGTTGACCGTATCAAAAGCAGCAGATAGATCCAGCAAGATAAGTAATGAAGACTTGGAAGCCGCTCTTGCAAGTCTTAGGGCTTCATAACATAACATGGTGGATGCTTTTACCCATTTTTGTTTTGTTTTGTTTTGGGTTTTTTTACATCCATTACTGTGTGCAAAACAGATAAATACAGGAAAAAAGACAGGTATGATCTCAGGTAGAGAGGTAGGGTGTCAGTCAGTGGCACAATGAAAAACTAAGCAGTAATGATTTAATTACCTTTTTTAAGTCTGCCATCTTCACAGTCATCAATCATGCACCTGAACTTCTCCTTCAGGGGACTCCACAAAATTTGAAGGACTCGGGGTGTCATTACAGAGAGCTGTGTGAGAATTTGTTGGTCATCAACATTGGCGTGGTCTCACAGATCCGAAAGGAGATTATGTTAAGAGGAAGGCAAAGGAGGAAAGACGTAATAAAATATAGTCATAACTCATACAATTAAATAAGGAGGCAATTAACACACTACTGTACTGAGCATTTTGGCCAGTCTGAAACACAGGAACTCAGAGAGAGTCTCCTCTGTGCTATATTTGGACACAAAATTTGTCTGATAGCATTTTTTCAGCACCATCCTTTCTTTGAGGAGCTCTACATTTGGTCTAAGCTTCTGTTTTCTCCATTACACGCAGATGTTCCCTGATGCTTTGTTAATTTTCTCCAGCATCAATCGATTGGGGTAGTTAAATTGTTAAAAATGGGGGTTGTCAATAAAATGTAAAAAATAAATAAATAAATAAATAAATAAAAACAGTCTTTAGAAAATCTTTAGTCGAGGGCAGCCCTACTAGAAAGAGTCCAGACATCTAATTATTATTAGGCAAATAACAAATATTAATGATCAAAAAGTTATGCATGACAATTAATAATCTTAAATATGGAAATGTGGTTTACCCATGTCTGTTATTTGTCCAAAAATGTTAACAAGAGCTCTTTTCATCCAACTTGACAATGTACTGATGATTTTATGCTCAAACAAATTTCCTTTTGATTTTTCAATTATTCCAGCATGAACCATCTGCAACAACATTAGAGGAATAATTTACTCAAAATGTTCAAACCCATTTAACTCACTTTTGATGAACACAAAACACATTCTTAAAAAAGCACATACAAAAACTTTAAATTTAAAAGTAGCTTATGTAAGTAATGTGTCATATCTAATGAGGTGACAATCACTTTTTATTTTATTTTTTTAACTCACTCAATATAGAAAGTTTGAGTATACTGCAAAGAATTATTTCAAATGAATATTCGAAAATAGCACTCAAATCCAGTAAATCGACATCAAAATAACTCCGTTTAGAAGCTTCATGATATGATATGACATTTGGTATGCAAGTTTACAATGGTTTGATTTGTCAATATGATGTTACAAAAAGCATTGTAAATGAGGTAAAACACTTACTTTAGGTCACTTGATGATAATTGTAACCTCTTTGTCTGCTCCGCATCGTGAATCAAAGCAAATGTCTCTCTGAGAAAAGTTTAGGAGCGCACATCACATAAATGTCATTGTAAAACAATATGATGTTATAAATACATATTGTGAATGAGGTAAATCAATTACTTTTGGTGTTTTCCAACATCTCAGTCTTCTCAGTATCACGAGTCAAAGAAAATTATGTCTATGAGAAAAGTTTAGGACTGCACAGCACAAAAATATTGTTATAAAATAATATAATGTCATAAAATAACGTTACATATGTAAATGAGACTTAACACTTACTTTCAGTGTTCTCTGTTAAAACCTGTCTGCACCGCGAGTCAAAGGGAATGTCGTCTTAGAGAAAAGTTTCAGACCGTTTAAAAGCACACAGCATATAAATAACACTATAAATCAATATGTTGTTATAAAATACATATTGAGAATGAGGTAAATCACTTACTTTTGGTGTTGTCTCACCGTGAGTCAAAAGAAATGTCGTCTTAGAGAAAAGTTTCAGACCGTTTAAAAGCACACAGCATATAAATATCACTATAAATCAATATGTTGTTATAAAATACATATTGTAAATGAGATAAAACACTTACTTTCAGTGTTTTCCTGTTAAAAAAAGAAACCTCCTCGTCAGCTCCGCACCACGAGCCGCACACACAGCACAGAAATATCGTTCTAAAACAATGTGACGTTGTAAAATTAATATTGTGTGAATAACATAAAACACTTAATTTCTGTATTTTCCGTCCTCGTGTGCTCAGCTCCTCATAGCGATTCGCGGGTCAAAGAAAATGGCGACTGAGAGAAAAATTTCAGCCTGTTTAGGCGCGCAAAGTACGTAAATGTCCCGGATGGAACACCTTCTTCTTGTTTGATGGCGAATAACTCCTTAAGAGCATTATCGCCACATACTGTACTGGATAACTGGTTGTGGATAATTCAACACCAGAGCTTTAACTCTTTACTGATTTTACTTTTATATGGTATGTGTAAATGAGTTACAGAGACATTTTATTTTGTGTGTTCATTAAATAAAAAAATATAGTGTTTGTGTGTGTGTGTGTATATATATCTATATCTAATCTATTTTAAACAGGTCTAAAAGGCTTAGATTAGTCAAATATGAACTTTATAACATATTGAATATGTGTTAGGCCTATTTTAGAATGAGAAATAGACTAAAGCTTTTATTCAAACTGTGAATAGATTAACTACAGAAAAGCGAGCAAAGAGCGCTCCCTTTAATATAATCACTAGACCTACAGCTGTCAATCAATGTCAATACAGCTGTCGATTGGCTACAGTGCTCAGTGTTTGTAAATCCCGCTGCAGAAGCCCGGTCTTCAGACAGAGCGCGCGAACACAAGCACGGGACAATTTGAAAGGAGCTGCCTATCAGCGTGTACTGGATTAAGTCGAAATAGTCTTGGTTATAATTGTACCCGCAACCCGCCCGTGCCTATCACCAGTCCGACCCGCATCCGCACCCGACACGTCAATATAATTCCACCCGTTACGTCAATTTTTGCGGTTCACCCGCCCGCGTGCAGGACTCTGATTTGTGCACCCCGTGGCACCCTCTCTTATTACAATGCACTCTTGACATTGGCCATTAAAATAACGCCAAAAACGGCCTCAAATGAACTATGAAAACGACAATAAAGTCGTACAAGCTGCAGTCCATTTCTTATTGGTTAAAATGAACGGAGACTATCTCGTGTTTTTCTGTGGGTGCTCGGCACCTATGTCTCAATATGTGTGAGGTGAGGGAATGACAGTGGATTAATCTCATTTTAATGTGGTTCAGGCATCTGACAATAGATGGCGCTGCAGCATTTTTTATTCAGAAAAGCGGCACTGTCAGAATTCATGTGGCCTTGTGGGATAAATAAATATTGTAATTTAAGAATTGTATGGAATAAATGTAATCTTTTTATGTTCATAATGGATGATCTAAAACAACACAACCTGTTGATCTTAAAAACAACACAACCTGTGTTACATTTTAACACACCTGTGTGTCTAGTTAAGGACAACACATTTTGTGTTACTTTTAACTCAGCCAATGTGTTATTCTTCTTAACACAGGGAGTGTTAAAATATTTAACAAACTGTGTCATAAATCACACAATTTGTGTCACAGATGTGCTATCTTTGACCAGTTAAAATGAATGCAATACAAAATCAATTTTTAAAAAAATATATATATACATTTATTACAACTTGACTGCTACATTTTCACAAAGTCAATATTCACGTCATTTGAATTTAATAAAGACATTTTTAAACAATTTTATATCTTTGATTTACAAAAAGGTTTTCTTTGTAAGAAATCATGTGAAGTGGTTTTAGATCAGCAGCATTGCTCAAATTAATCACTTTGTATTCATTTGTTCTTTGGACTGCATAAGCATGCAAGTGTGGGTGAAAATACATTTGTGATAAAACTCTAAGAAAAACTAAAACAATTCCTTTTTCACATTGTGGAACTATGTGTAAAACTTCACCAAAGAGACGCTCTTCTTTTAAGTCACAGTTTAAAGCAAGTACACAACCAGTTTGAAAAGTCTGACTTAACACACTAACAGAGTGAGAAACATGAACAGCGCTACATGTGTCAAGTTCATAGCCAAAGTCTTTCATGCTTTCAACAAACAGAACACTTTTTTCCAAAGATCCAACCATGACTGGAAAAACATTTGGGACAGTAATTTCTGTTAATGGACTGCCCAATTTCCATTGAAACATAGTCTGAACCTGACTCTTGTAGGCTAATGTCTTACTTATATTTACAAAATTACATACAACTTGCGCTTGTCTTTTTAGAGGACCATGCTTTCCCTCAAATCTCATGCACCAAATTTTATCCTCACTGACTGTTATCCTCAAGTGGAATTTTGACTGTCATTCTCTGCCACAATGATGTATTGTGTTGTAGAACTGGGCGCTCCTAAACAGACAATGTGGGGTTGATGGTTTTCCACCATTGTCAGGGAATTATCCAGGAGGCCGGAGATGCTGGTTCCAGCCTGTAAAAATAAAAGTACATTTTATAAAATCCATTATCAACAACGTTCAAGTGACTGGAAGTTCTCTTAAAGGGATAGTTCACCCAAAAATGAAAATTCTGTCATTAATTACTCGCCCTCATGTCGTTCCAAACCCGTAAGACCTTCGTTCATTTTCGGAACACAAATTACGATTTTTTGATGAAATCCGAGAGCTCTCTGATCCTCCGTAGACAGCAACACAACTGACATGTTCATAGGCACAGAAATGTAGCAAGAACATCGGTAAAATAGTCCATGTGACATCAGGGGTTCAACAATAATTTTACAAAGCTATGAGAATACTTTTTGTGTGCAATGAAAACATAAATAACGACTTTATTCAACAATTCTTCTCATCACATCTGCCGTGACGTGCTGCCATTGTGGAGAGAGTATCACGACGCATGCACGTGCATACTGTAAACAAGGCACCATGCATGCGTTGTTTACATGCACAGGAAAGCTCGCGCATGCGTCATGAGACTCTCCACAATGGCAGCATGCCACGGCAGACATGATGAGGATAAGAATTATTATATTTTCTTTGCACACAAAAAGTATTCTCATAGCTTTGTGAAATTACAGTTGAACCCCTGATGTCACATGGACTATTTTACCAATGTCCTTACAACGTTTCTGGCCTGGGAACATGTCAGTTGTGTTGCTGTCTACGGAGGATCAGAGAGCTCTCGGATTTCATCAAAAAATATCTTAATTTGTGTTCCGAAGATGAACAAAGGTCTTACGGGTTTGGAACGACATGAGGGTGAGTAATTAATGACAGAATTTTCATTTTTGGGTGAACTATCCCTTTAATTCATCTGCATTAATTGAACTATAGGCCAGGGAAATGTTCCTATTTTTGTTCAAAAGAAAATAGGGATGCATGATATTATTGGAATCGGATGATAAAGGCTTAAAATGTAAACAACGACATCGCCTGATTTGAAAAAAAAATAAATAAATAAAAATAAATAAATAATACACTGATATGCCTTGCCGATAAGATGAATAGCTCACATGTGCTCAGGGTGTGCTAGTGATAAAATCACATCAGCAGTGTTGACATTCTTGAAGCAAACTTTTGCCTGAATGATGATTAGCTTCACTGTTTTGGATCACTGCATTCAATTTGAGAATGTACATACAGAACGACATGTCCGGTGTGATAGAGTAAACCGTGACTAGCGTGTGCAGTGACAACAGCCTGCTCTGGGTCCTAATGGCCATTCGGTAAGGTTTATTTATTTAGGGGGTGCTGTTGGCCTATTTGTAATGAAATGAAAATACACAAATAACCTTAAGACACTTGGCCAAAATGAGTTGAAAAATATCTGCAAAAATCTAATATCATGCATCCCTAAAAGAAAACAAAATGAAAACAGTATAGTTTAATGCAAATCAGAGAGTCATGTAATTATGTAACATCACAAAGTGCTTGCACAGAAAACTAACAAACAAAAAATAAAGCTAACATATAAGGTCAATCAAGTTGCTTACCGGCTTAATGTCCAAGAGATAAGCAAGGGCCGACTTTGTACTGCATTTGGCCCACCCTTTGCTCCTTCCTGACGCAGTGGGGGGCAGTAATGTAGTAAGAATTTTAAGTGCTCTGTAACATGAATCTGTAGTATGATAGAAAAACACAAAATGGCATTTTTAAATGGCTGGTATAATGGCGGACTTTAAACTCCAACCTTGCCTTCAGAGAACTACTAAAACTAATGGTGTTCACTGAAAGAAAAACAACATTTTGACAGAACGAGCAAAGTAGCCTACCTTCACTCTCGTTATCAGTTGGCATGACCAGAGGATCAAAGAGGTCAGCCTTCCCAGGAAACATTTTTCCAAACTCAGAGTCAAGCTACAACACAGGATAGAATACACAATTACAACACTACTGCATTTCCTCAGGATGTTCACAAATTATCGAGTTAAGTTTATGCAATCTTAACTTCAGAGAGGCATTGTGGGCCATTCCAGGTTATGAATAACAGTAAAACAAACAAACAAAAAAAACTATACTTCAGTATTATGATTTTAAATTAAACTGAATGAAGAAAAATAAGTGGTGGGGAATGATTTTAGTGCACCTTAATCTCTAGCTTGCAGCAGACTGATGGTTTGAAGGGATGGTTAAAGGATGTTTAAAGGATAACGTAAGAGAAGGAACAGTATTTCAGAGGAAAAGCAAAAAAAATAAAAAAATAAAATAAAATACCAGATTATGACTAAACATCACAAAGACAAACTTTTTTTTTTTTTTTTAAATAAATGGCATAATGAATTTTTCACCTCAAGACTAGCAATGTGCGCTAAAAAAAAAAAAAAAAAAAAAAAAAAAACATTTTGAATTCATGTGGACTTTAGTTGTTAATATCTAACAGCCATGTCTCTTTGCTGACAAGTCTATTCATACCTAGCTAGAAGGAAAAGCCATGCAAAACACAAGAAGTCCTTACCAAGTATGGCATGTCTACAAATCGAGGATTTTGTTCAAAGATCTCTTTCACTGTTGGGGACTTGTTTGCGATCCATATCCTGCGATTATTGTATGTTTTCTCCATGCCCAATTTGATGGTATTGAGGTTCCCTCGAGATGGTTTCATCCTTTTGATCACAGTCGTCCACTCCTGAGAGGACTCCTCCTCCCCTTCAGCAGTCATTTCCAAAGTGATAGACACTCCAGAGGAATCACTGATTCGACTACGTTTGCGCTGGTAGCGATGCTGATCATCATGAAGTTTCCTCTGTAGATTTCTAAGTCTCATCTCAATAAATCCACTGTGGGAGACTGGGTCATAGAAATGTTCCTGGATAAGAGGGGAAGGATAACAATTGTAACTTTTACAAGAACCCATGATGTGTGACGAGCAAACCAGCAGAGTGGATGTACTTTTGGTGTTATTGTAACTCTAATATTGGTAATTAAAAAAATAAATAAATAAAACAACTTTACAAAAAAAAAAAAAAAAAATTGCAAAGTTACTAAATTTCCAATTGATTTGTAACCTGTTAACCAATTAACATACCACACTTACGCCCGTTTCACACTGCAAGCGAGAGCGGCACGTGAGCGGTGCGTATTTTTTTTTCCGGCGTGCATGTTAACAAATGAGTGCATTCACACCGGGAGCAGGAGCAGCGCATAAGCGTCAAGCAGGAGCGTCGCGTGAGCAGCAGTGCCGCGATCGTTTTGGCGCAGTCTATTTTTGCTGCGCCGCTTACACTGAATTAAGGCCACAGTGCATTCTTCTTGATCAAAATTAACCTGATTAACATGAAAAATTACACATTTCACTGTAAAAATCACGTGAGGTGTTTCGTGTTTCACAATCACAGGGTAAAAGGCACACAGTATTGATAAATACTTTAGCTAAAATATTTTTTTTTGATACTAATGCCTAAGTTAATACTTGTTCAAAACAATCACTTTAGCAAAGTTTGTACTAGGCTATTTTCTGCTTATTTTGATAAATAATGTTCAATAAATATACTGTCATTAAAATGTTACTATAAAAATATATTTTAAAATACAGACAAAATAAAATGTAAAGATTCTGAAAGTATTGAAGGAGATCCCATAACTTAATATAGATTTACAGTAGTAACAAATTATATTTTATTAGGCTATATGATTAATGTCATGTTTTAAATATGATGTTTTTTTTTTTTTTATAAACATGGTGATTATCTCTAAGGTGGACACCCAACATAATAGGCTATATGATATTTACCATCTGAATCTAACCATGTCATGTCAACAATTGGAAAAGTCAGCCATCTATTAATTATGTTTATTGTGCCTTTCGCCCCAACAGCAGTGGTGCTTTTTACCCCAAATACCATACTTACATATTCTAGTTATTGAAAAACTGTTGCTTTAATTATCTTAAACCAAATCAAAAGACCTTTGTCTCAAAATATATTCAATAATTTTACAGATTCTCATTTGCTACTTAAATCTACATTTCAAAAAAAAAAAAAAAAAAAAAAAAAAGGCATCAAATATTAGAGTTAGCACAGAATCAACTACACGAAAATGCATCACTGCCAGGAGTTATTGCCCAAACTTCAAAGGCCTGTTTAAATTATTAAAACTAGAGGCATTTATTAACTTTAAGATTACTTTTTATCATGTAAACTACATGTACAGCATGTTATATGCATGTAACAGAGGGGAACACGGCCGCATCACAGCATGCTGCCCATATCAAAGCACATGACAGTCGGAGAACACCTGAAAAGCGTGACCGAATGAACGATACTCGTCTGTATTTGCAGTACACAAGCCGCGGTTCAGCTGCGCGTGACAAACGCTGCCAGTGTGAAAGCTGCTCACACTCTGCATACGCACCGCTTCTGCTCTGCTTACACGTGCGGTGTGAAACGGGTGTTACTATTACAATTTGCATTTATTAAAAGTGAGCTTTGTGTGTTTGAATAAGTACAACTTACAAATCCTTCATTCTCTTCTCCCATCTTGATCTTCAGAGAAGGAAACAGTGTTACCACACTTTCTGCCAACATCTGTTTCTCATCATTACAAGGGTAACTATAAGCAAAACAAAGACAAAACATGGAAGAATTACCCAATTCAACTTGTACATAATACATTTGAAAAAAAACAAACAAACAAAAAAAAAAACAGGAACCAAATTCAGTCAGTTTTCTCTACTGCTGATCAGCAGTTTGTTTTACAAGGTTTTTTCCCCAATTATGTTCAAATTATTAAAAGTAATCAGTGCGTATTCAAAGTATTCAACATCTTTATTATTATTAACATTCACAGTTGTTTTAGTTAAATTAATTTCTCAACTGTAAACTTACAATCCACTTTGTTCCACCAACGCACTGACACCTATCTTCACAAGGAGTTTTCTTTATGTCTCTGAAAGCATTCCTGAAGCTTCATAATCCTTAAATATACTCGGACCTTTGCTTTCAATTAGTGCTCGCAGAGTGTCTACATCAATTCTATTACGTTGATGCTGGAAATATAAAAGGCACAAAGTAGTTCTAATTAGATGAGTTAATGATTCAGTTAATCAAAGTCCCTCCCTTATATTGTTCCAGAATGAAACAGCATTTTTGAATGAACTGGTTGAATGATTCACTCATAAAGACGGTCACTTATCAACATGTACTGGCAAAATGTACAGACTATTAGTTTCTCTGGAATGGGCAAACAAAGTCAAACAAATAGTGGGAATAGGGCAAACAAAGTGATACCAATAGATCACATGTATAATATATATATATATATATATATATAAACCTTCTGTTGACTACTTGGACCAGCTTCTTGTATGTTCTTTGGTGCAACCTTCAAAAAGAAAACAAAAAAACTATTAAAATATATTCAAGTATATTACCTGTATTAGTATACTTAAGTCCTCCAAGAACATACATTCTGATGATGACTTGGACTGGCTGCATCTACATCCAATGTTTCATCCTGAAAGGACAACAAATGTAATAAGATGAAGTACAATAAAAAAAGATATGAAATAAAATGAAACTGCATCTACTCTTATATTATGCACAAAAATGTTAAAGTAATCTTTTAACAATGGATACGTTTAATTGATAAAGTTGTCTGTTTCTAGTCTGAATGGCACTCCTTGCAAAAACAGTGTCAAAGAGCCAAATGGCATGGTGATTTTTTATTTTTTAATTCTGTGTATATGAAATCAGGATTACAATGTACGTGACACAAAAGTGTGACAGTGTAATACTGTAGGTAAATCCTGAAGCATTCTATGGTGGATGATCATATAATATATACAAAGTTAAACTTTCCCAAACTAGTAAAGTGTGTTTACTAGTGACAGGTTAATATGAATTTTCATTAGCTACCATTATGTACCATGCTAAGTAGAAAAAAAAAAAAAAATTAAATAAAAAAACTATTAAAACTGTACTACATTACATTATCATTTGTAATCATATCATCCCACACCATGTTTGAATGGAAATGCAACTTGAACTCTTTCTTACCATGCTCAAAATTGAAAAGCAATATTAATATTTAATGCTTAAGGAAAGTACAGTAATACTGGAATCTGTATGCATGACACACAGGTCATTTATTATTAGTTATATTAAAAGGGAAATTACATACCAATGCCTGTGATCCACTTGTCTTAATCGACTTAAACAAAACTTGAAACTTGTCCAAGGTTTCCACTTTCTCAATTAGGTCAGTGTCAATAAATTCATTAAAATCAGCATTAAATTTCAAAATTCGGTGGTACTCTGCAGCACAGGGGAGGAGATATTTGGAAGCATCAATTATTTCTACTGCACTCTTGAGATGCTGCAGTTTTTTGCATATCTCCTTTTTCATCAAGTAGCACAGCCACTAGTGTTTTTGGAGTGTCCTCCATTTGAAGCTGCAAAAGGGCAAACAAAAATACCAATCTGTTATATATACATATATTGATCAAGCATAGGATTCACATTCATAATACAAAAGAGTAGTTAACAAGCAGTGTTAGAATGAACAATATTTACGAAAACATCAAGCTAGCATAAGCTAGATAAACTTCCGAGATAAACCTAAAGCAATCTTTTGATCTCCGGCAAATCGGTCGTCAATTTCCAATGAAGAGTCTTGCTGAATTTGGTACCTCATACTACTTCTACGACTTCTGCCGTATATTATGGTAAAAATAGTAATAGTGTTGCTAGTACGCGGTTCCGAATTCAGAATCGGTTTGTCTCGTATCACAATAATGCACTCTCGAAATCTGCCATTAAAATAACGCCAAAACTGCCTCAAATGAACTATAAAACGAGAAAAAAGTCGTAAAAGCTACAATCCATTTCTTATTGGTTAAAATGAACGGAGACTATCTCGTGTTTTTCCTTGGGTGCTCGAGACCCTGCACCCCCGGGATCGGCGCTTCTCTTAAAAGGATGCTGAAAACAACACATCCCGTGTTGTTTCTTAACACACCTCTGTGTCTAGTTAAGGACAACACATTTTGTGTTACTTTTAACTCAACCATGTGTTATTCCTGCTAATTTTCTACACAGCAGTGTGTTATACCCAGCAGGCACCAGACGTCTATGTAACGTCAGGTTCACGTTGGACATGACGTCGGACAGACGTTGCATTTTGGTTGAAAATGAAAATCAGGTTGACGTCAATATTTGACGTCAATTTGACGTTGACTTAACGTTGGATTTTGGTTGCACAACCTAAAAACAACAAAATCTCAACGTCAGCTGACGTCGGTATTGGACGTCTATTTAACATTGACATTAGACGTTGAATTGTTGAATTTAGGTCACCCGACATCGCAACCAAAATTTAACCAAATATCAACGTCTTATGATGTTGTGTGCCTGTTTTGTGCCTGCTGGGTAGTTACACAATTTGTGTCAATTACGTACACAAAATGACACAAACCGTGTCAAATTAACATCCTTTTTGAGATGGAGACCTTATGCCAATGTCGAAGTCAATCAAATTTTAAACGTTACCGTGATTATGTAAGGGCATTTAACAAAACATCAATACATTCTGTTGTTTAATGAAAGAGAGGCGACAGATAGCAAGGCAAGTGGTAACGCTTTGTCAAACTCGGTAACGAGAATCCTGCCTAACTGCAGCGTTTTATCAGACGTCGTGTCATTTGCAACAAATCAAAGAAAAACAAAACTCGTTAAAAATGTTCTCTCCAGAAAGTGAGGGACAAACTTACCAAAGTGTATGAGGAGAAATAAAAATCATTTGTGAAGCACTAACGTTAACTCAATCACGATTTGACTCAATTAACCTAATCAAACGCGGTTGCTATCCTGTGGGGAAGTCGTGGCCTAATGGTTAGAGAGTCGGACTCGTAACCTAAAGGTCGCGGGTTCGAGTCTCGGGCCGGCAGGAATTGTAGGTGGGGGAGTGAGTGTACAGTGCTCTCTCCACCCTCAATACCACGACTGAGGTGCTCTTGAGCAAGGCACCGAACCACCAACTGCTCCCCGGGCGCCGCAGCATAAAAATGGCTGCCCACTGCTCCGGGTGTGTGTTCACTGCTGTGTGTGTGCACTTTGGATGGGTTAATTGCAGAGCACAAATTCCGAGTATGGGTCACCATACTTGGCCACATGTCACTTCACTTCACACTTCACTGTTCAACACCGCCTCTCTACGGAAAATACATTATCCATACGCACGAGAAGTCGCTAACTAAACGCACATTTGACTGTCGAAAAAAATAACAATAATAAAATACATTTGACAATTTCTAATAACAAATAAATCCAAATACCTGACATGTGTGCATCCAAGTCATCCACCGATGATAAAAGAGGCGCGAACTTGCTTAACTGCTTGCGGAGTGACGTAGCAGCAATGTGATTGGATGATAGTTAACACATGTTGTGTTGAACACACTGTGTTGTTTCACTCTCTCAATCTCTCTCTTTCTTTTTACACATGATCAACTTAAAATTACACAAAATGTGTTAAAATAGCCATAACACAAAAAATGTGTTATTAATTAACACATCCTTTTTGAGTGGGAAGTAGAGCCAGACAAAATGGTATCAGTATGAATAAGCAAAACCGCACAGGGTGGAAGACAAGCAAATTTTGTCATCACACCGCCCACCTCCACTGCCTCAATCTTAACAAGTCAAAATACCACAACCACAACCTGTCTTCTCTAAAAAAAAATCCTGGTTTGCAGTTCTTTGGCCTTATTTTTAAAAAAAAAAGTTTGCTTGTAAGGAAAATCTGACAAGTATTTCGTTTCGTTACATTTATGTTCGCCATATTCTCCAGTGCATTACAGTTACAGTTAAATGTGCATCACAGTTAAATGCACAGTTAAATGCAAAGTACACAACTTCATTACTTGAGTACAGATACTACTGGTTAAATACTACTCCACTACAAGTGAAAGTTGTAAAGACAGATTTTTACTTAAGTAAAAGTATGGAAGTACATGTTTTTAAAAGTACTTAAGTATCAAAAGTAAAAAGTAAATGCATTGTTTTATTGTCACATTGTTGTATACTTACAATAACTTATACCACAAATGCAACCTACTGAATACACTGATTAGCTTGTATTATCTTTGGAATTAAGAGCTTTTATGTTACAAAACCTATTGAAATGGAACAACTGAATGAAGATAATCATCTTTATTTTTTTATTTAACACTCCTACAACTACATTGAACTCATTTTAATATTTGTTTAAAAGTTACAAAGTTCTTTTTCAAAGAGATACTGAAGTCTACGATATGGTTCATTTTAGGCAAACAAAGCAAACATTGAAAAGAAAACAAATCTTTAGTCTTTTCAGAAAACTGGAACATACTCTCTCAGTATGGCCATGGGTGTGCAGGTTGCGCCAAAGAACCGTCTTGAATTTTGCCATCAACTGATCAGTGTTCATAAAATGCTCAGAAATCAGTGAACTTCACAACATGTGGCTACGGTTGGGCATTGTTTGAATTTTATCCATTCCGATTCTGATTCTGCTTATTGATTTAAATTCTTATCAATTCCCAGTTTAGATTCTAAAGTTGTAAAAAAATGAAGTAAAACATTTTGACCTGTATGATCATTTAGCCTACTTATTGATCATTTTTTTGCAAAAAAAAAAAAAAAAGTATTTATGTGCAGTGTTTTGACAATAAAATAATGTTCAGATTTATATATTTCAGATTTATATATTTCCCTGACCAGTTTTTAGCAGCAATTTACCAGTAGGCCTAAGTTTTATATATATATATATATATATATATATATATATATACATAGCAAAGTGTAGCAGCCATTTTTGACGGATATATTAGCCTATCATAGTTTAACTACAAAAATTAAACGATAGTTACTATGATGAATTTAATGAATATAATGAATTTTGTGGTTACTGATGTTTTACTACAAATAGCATAATTATGGTTACTATAGTGAGAAAATAGTAAATTTGTGGATACTGTGATTTTACTGCAAATACCATAGTTATGGTTACTATAGTAAAAACATGGTTTAACTTCAAATGGCTTTAATAAGTTAACACATATCCTTTTCTTTTAGAGCGCTTTTAGCTGTGCAGTAGCGCAGACGTTTACGTTAGTTCAGCGGGGAAGGTCCCAAGGTTGCCAGATTTGTGTAAAAAAAAATCAGCCAAATGTCCATTCAAAGCTAGGTGAGAAACTTCAGGCTTATAAATACTGTAAGACTTGGCAACACAGGAAGGTCCTGGCAGATCGCAGGTTGGATTTTCACAGAAAAAAGAAGTTAAGTGAATCTGAAAATGCGCGCACAGGAAAAACTGCTACATATAACGACTTTCGACTTGGGGACCTTGATATAAATGTAGTTGAGTAAAAAGTACGATATTTGTCTTTCAAATGTAGTGAAGTTAAAGTCGCAAGTTTCCAGAAAAAATAATACTCAAGTATAGTACAGATACTCAAAAAGTGTACTTAAGTACAATACTCAAGTAAATTTACTTCGTTACTGTCCACCTCTGGTTAAAGGCCAATTAATGCAATAATATAAGTGCTGTTTGCAGCATTCAGCGATCTGTTCAAGAATAAAGTTCAACATAATCATACTATTTAAATACTAATAAAGTGGAGGTATATATGCTTTTATCAGTGTTTTATGATAAACGTGACTCAATATAACATTGCGACTACAGTTAAAAAGCTTTTACTATTCTAAAAACACAGATTTGTGGCCATTATTGGAATTGAAAAGGTTAGAATAAACCCGAAACACACGTGATCGTTGTCATGCGGTGAATCTGGCCAGAAACAGCTGTGTGGTCATCAGCGCTCCTGCAGTCCTCTGGAGAAACTGCGGCGGCTGAGTGAGCGTAAAGGCTAATTTGAATCACGTGTGCCCTAATAACCAATCACATTACAGCCTTGACGTCATAGAATTTCAGTCAGAGTTGTACGACGCTCAATCGCCGTTTACGGATACCATTGGAATGAATGGGAAGTGCCGTAAACTGAATCCCACCTGTCGCAAAAAGTCAGTGACTTCTCTTATAAAACGGCATTTCTTTCGTGGTAAACTCTAAAAATAGTTGAATCCAAAAGTATTGTTTAGTGTAAAACATGTTGAAGATTAGCAGATAGGCTGTCGGTTCATTAAAAGATTTCCTCTAAAAAGCTGTTCATTCATCGAAGTGAAACCTCAGGTGCGTTCGAGATGCGCTGGCGAGAGCAGCCGCTCGCAGTCGGGCGGAATTAAAAATGATAAGACACTTTCTGCTCCCGGTAGTGATGCTCTCACGGAGTTTGCTAACTCTTATCACAGATGAAGTAAATTAAATGCTATATTTTTCAAATACACGGAAACGTTATTTATTACTAGTGTAACGTTAGCCCTTTATGTGTAAAAACGGTCTTTCTGTATCGTGTTATGTTTGAGAGACTGAGAAATTGTTGTTTTGATTGGATATCATAGGCGCAGAAAACGCATGAGATAAATGATTTGAAATGAATGCGGTTACTCGTGCTCACAGACGAGGCAGTTCGGCGAAAGTGAGTAGCCCGTGTTTCTTTTATATTTTTAAGAGGCTTCTGAGCTATTTATGATGTTTAGAATAGATGAATGTATTCCCTATTATTATTCCATATAATGCACAAGGCTCGTTTTTTTTCAGATTATGCCTTTATAGTTTTTATATACGGTACTGAATCCATATTTTTGATTTGTTTAATGTATGCAATAATATAAATCAATTAAACGACAACACCATTTCATCTAAAGGTATCAAACCAAATGTAAAAATCTCTAAATATTATTCCCTATAATGCACAAGGCTTGTTTTTTTTGTTTTGTTTTTTTTTTTGTTTTTTTTTCAGATTATGCCTTTACTGTTTTTATATGTGGTACTGAATTCATATTTTTGATATGTTTAATGTATGCAATAATATAAATACATTAAACAACAACACCATTTGAGCTAAAGGTATCAAACTAACTGTAAATTACTCTGAATATTATTCTGCATGATGCACAATGGTTATTTTTCTGATTATTAATCTGATATTTTTTAGATGGTCCTGGAACCTATTGAAATTCATTAAATTTGAACACCACTTCAGCTAAAGGAATCAAACCAACTGTAAATTACTACTCAGAGTATTCTGGCTAATGCACAAGGCTTATTTGCCCTGATTATTAATTTGATAAATGTACAGATATATTATTTTGCAGTTGGTATAATACCTTTAGCAGAAGCTGTGTTGTTGTAGTTTAATGTATTTATATGGGTTTATTTCAATAGATGGAAAAAAAAAGAGCAAAATAATAATCTAAAAACAGGCCTTGTGCATCGTATTGTGCATCAACTGTGTTTACAAAGACACGGAATTTGTTTTGCTGACAAGGCCTTCTAAGGCTATTCCCAGTGGCATAATAATTTTAAACAAATTCTCAGATGTAAATGTTAATAATACAACCCTACAAAATCCCCAACTTTTTGTAAATGGTCTCTCTTTTTTGACAAATGTTTTAATAACTGTTTTATAAGAAACTCCTTTAATGTTGGGTCCAGTCCTCTGTGTAAATCAAAATGGCTTCAACCTCATTGTATGCCTTGGCATAGCATTTGAATATTACCATATAAATATGGTACTTCTAATAAAATAAAAGAAGTATTTGACAAAAATTTTCACAGATGTTATCCTGTAAATGCAGCTTTTAGCAGATACATTCATCTTCCTCTCCATCTCTTCAAGCAGATGGAGAAATCTTTCACTTTAATAACAAAGAAAAGAAGATACTGATTGCCATTAAAGTGAAAGTACTGTACCTAAACATGGGAGCATGATACAAATGCTCATTTTAGAAAAAAATTTCATCTCACCTCTTTATATGCTTTCAACATAGAAAAATACTAATGGCATAATCTGATAAATTAGCCCTGTGTATCATAAGCAGTAATATTTTGTATAATTTACAGTTGGTTTAATACCTTTCTCAAACGGTGTCAGAGTTTAATTAATTTAAGTGGACACAGTATATAAAACATATGAAAAATATGGCTTCAGTACCGTATATAAAAACAATAAAGACATAATCTGAAAAACAAAGCCTTGTGAATTATAAGGAATAATGTTCTGAATAGTTTACAGTTGGTTTGATACCTTTATCTCAAATAGTGTTAGCGTTTAATTAATTTAAGTGGGTACAGCATATAAAACATGAAAAATATTGTTTCAGTACTGTATATAAAAACAATAAAGGTGTAATCTTAAAAACCAAGCCTTGTGCATTATAGATTTAAGATTTAGAGATTTTTACAGTTGGTTTGAAACCCTCATTTAATTGATTTATATTATTGCATACATTAAACATATCAAAAATATGAATTCAGTACCACATATAAAAACAATAAAGGCATAATCTGAAAAAAAAACAAAACAAAAACAAACAAAAAAAAAAACAAGTCTTGTGCATTGTAGGGAATAATATTTAGAGATTTTTACAGTTGGTTTGATACCTTTAGATCAAATGGTGTTGTCGTTTAATGGATTTATATTATTGCATACATTAAAAGTTTTAAAATTATTATCAAACACTTAAAATGGTAATTACAAAAAAACAGAGCCTTGTGCAATAACAGGGATGTTTTTCTGAATATTTTAGTATAGGTTTTATAGTATAATGTTACATAGTTAGATTGTTTAATTAATTCATATGGTTAATAAATTAATAAATTCACATGGTTAAAAATTAATAAATTAATAATTTTTTTTTTTTTTTCTTTTCTAGAAATTAAGCCTTGTGCAATGTCTATCTGAGTTAGTTTGGGCTCAAAACATAAGGCACAAAGTGTTTAATTGGTATGAAACCGAATGTCCAATGAATGTCAAACTAAAAACTAAAAATCCAGGGATGACCAAAGTTTTGTTCAAGTTAAAAAAGAGCTCAAAAAGACTTTAATCAAGCTCATGGGTTCTGCATTCTCACAGAAACTCTTTACAATCAAAGAAGCTACATTTTCTACACTTTGGTGGCTATAATGTTATAATGACAGTGTATGGGCCTATTTTTGCTTACATTCAGTAACAAATATTTTATATTACGTAGTGCATTTCAGCTTTTAATATTTTTGTTTTGGATTGTTTGTATTTGTAAACTTACTTTGTTCATTTTTACCATTTAGATAAATATTAGCTGGTACTGAAAATTTAATTTGCAGACTGCAGGTGTATCTCAAGTGCCTGACTCTTAAACCTCTCAATTTGACCCCTTTAGAAAAGATTAGGATTGTTTCCTAAAAATGTTATAATTTAATGTTGTTTAAAACAGACAGAAAAGTGTGAAGAGGAAATTGTGAGACAAGTTAGGAAGAAGATAATGCCCAACAAATTGCAGTTTGATCATCAGAAGAACAAGAAGATAATGAACAAACAGGAGGAGTCTCAAACTAAAGGGTCAAGAGATACAAACACAGTGAAACCTGTGAGATGCAACAGCATGGAGCGTCTTTCACCCACGCGTGAGTGTTGTATTAACTTAGATTATCTGTCACTGATGGGAAATTACAAAAAAAAGAGAATATTTCTTCCTTTATCACAACACCAACCTTTTCAATTATGAAGTTAATTTAAACCTGCTATGGGACATCGACATACTGTTGATTTCTTTTCCTCACTGATATCTCAGTCTCTGGTGATCAAGCTGAAGAGTCTCAGAGAAGCTCCAGGATGAGGTGAGTTTATGTTGCTCACAGTTATAATATACACTGAGAAAAATGACTTACTGAATGATTGTGGTATTCAATTAGTGCTGACTAATATTTGTGAATGAATATTTATGCTGTTTTAGAAAAGACCTAGACCTTGAACTTCAGAATGTGACGGGGGTTCAGTCAACATCCTGGACAACTTTATTTAGTATTTAAACATTTTGTGTGTCCTCCATGGCTGCACATTTGGAGCTGCGCTTGTGTTCCTCTAGCAAACGTACTGTACATTTGTATTCATCCTCAAATGTTTTATTTTTGTAGTTTTCTGTTGAGTTACTGAAAAATCATGTAAAATCATGTTTTAGTAAAATGTTAGCTCTATCTGTTTTCATATTGTTTTACAAATATAACCGACATTCTTTTTATGACTGTATTTTTCCAAAAAGGTGTCAAATGTGTGGCTGGCGAAACTGCAGTGGCTTTCGTATGCCGGCTGTTTTTTTCCGATTTCACTTTCATTTCAACCTATATGCGCTCTGGAGATGGCAAGCCTATGCTCCTCCAATTAATTATCCATTAACCGTTTAAATAAATAAGTTTGTTAGGAAAACTGAGGGGGCACAAATTCTTTCTGAGGGGGCATTGCCCACTTTTGATCTTCTTTTGATCTGTAAACAAAAACTTATCGCTTAACGTTTCTTCAGTTAGGCATGTCAAATCCCTCCGAAATCATATTTACTCTCATAACTATATTAATTTTAAGTAATTATTCAATAATTAGATCAATAAACGAGCGACTCAGTGAGTCAGTAAAACAAAATGGCTGTTCATTTTGAAATTCCGCGAGCACGTGGCTCAGTGGAAGACGAAAGCACGTGCTGCAGAAGCAGAACAGAGGCTCGCAGTAAATATGAACCAAACCCACGAAGTTATGATTTCTGTCATCACTCTATACTGAAACGTGTTTTAATTCATCTGATTTCTGTATTTTAATAAATGCTGCATTAAACGAATTTCAGGGCTTTCCTGATCCCATCAAAAAAGGTTCAAGTTCCCTTTCGTGTGTTTTGTTGAACTCATACTGAATATAATTTAACATCATTGTTACTGTTATTATTAAATCTCATTATTACAGTTGTTCACTTTTAAGCTAAAACCAGTCAATAAGGAGGGTGGCAAACAAAAGTCAAGCTCTGTTCTCTGTGGAGAGTGTTTCAATAATTCTGTCTATTAGATGGAGCTACTAGCTTGCATTTTATATGAAAACTTCAGCTGCTGACATGAGGGTGCATTATAGGAAAATCTCGTCAGATTCTGTTTTACGTTGATACTTCATAATGAGTTCCTAATAAACAAAGCTGGTCACCCACAATACTTACTTCCAATGCACTGCTAAAAGCCCAAAGTCATACAGGCTCTGTTTTCTTGTGATAGTCGTGCATGAAGATGCAGTCCACTTTGTATTCAATAAAACAGATTTTACTACACCACTGATGTGAATTGAGTTTTTTTCCACTATAAACTCGCATTATACTGCATGTCATGTAGTATTATTTTTATTAGTATTATTAAAGTGGCTATTATTACAATTATAATCAATATTTTCTTTTGAGCTGGGAACAATCATGCATTTTCTAAGGAAAAAATTAACAAATTTATGAAATAACCACAGAAATACAATTACACACTGAAACCTGTTTAATTTTACCCTGATCAGGAATCATTGCTCCATTACATATTCAGGTCAAGACTCCAGATCATCTTTTTTTCTCTGACAAAGAATGTGTCAAACAGACTTGATTGTATAGACAATGGACTTTTAAAAAGTATAGTGTTTAACCCTAATATTAGTAGTTTCAGAGCATTTATCTGCTCAAACTTTCTGCAACTGCTGCAAGAAAAGCAGGTATGTTTGTGTCTTGGCCATAAACAGAAACACGATCTTGTGAAAATAATAGCTAAAGCGAAAAAGTCCTAAGGTCATTTGTTTAAGCAAATTAAATGCCACCATCTCTAATGATTACATTAAAATGTCATTCTATTGCCCTATATTATAAAACCAAAAACTGTAACGTAAAAAATTAGTGATTTATTATCTGCTTAAATCATTTGTTGATCTCCCTGTTCTCTGCATACCGTTAGAAACATTAAAGCCATCTTTCCACAAGATGGCGATGCAAGCTTGTTTTTTTATTATTATTTTTTTTTTAATTAGATGACCTTTATCTGTAGCTGTCATTAATTTTCCAAACAATTAAGCCATACAAGTTTAACCAAAATGCCTATGCATTTACATAGGCCTACACTGAATTATACTTTACATTTAACATTTACTACTATACCCCATGACCCATGTGATATTTTTTACCACCCACCTGCCTAAAATGTTTTAATTCCTTTATTATACTTTTATATTCAAGCTTACCAGATCAAGAAAATATGATCATATTACCCCAATTTTACAGTCTCTGCACTGGCTACCTATTAAGTTCCGTCTCAGTTACAAAAAATATTACTTACCTATAAGGCCCTTAATGGTTTAGCTCCTGTGTACCTAACTAGTCTTCTACCACGCTACAATCCATCACGCTCCCTAAGGTCGCAAAACTCTGGACTTTTGGTAGTACCTAGGATAGCAAAGTCAACTAAAGGAGGTAGAGCTTTTTCACATTTGGCTCCCAAACTCTGGAATAGCCTTCCTGATAACGTTCAGGGTTCAGACATACTCTCTCTGTTTAAATCTAGATTAAAGACACATCTCTTTAGCCAAGCATTCACATAATGCATCTCATAATCTTGTACTGCAGTTATATCTGATCAAACACACATTATTGTTCTTTTGCTTGGGTTGAAAAAATCATTTTTGTTTGGATGGAACAGCAGCTACGCTAATTATGTCTCTATTTGTTTCTCTGTTTCTGCCGCGGGATTAACATGCCGTGGTAACTAGGAATTACACAAGCTTCAGTCTGGATCCAACCCTTAAATGATCTGAGATGACCAAACACCTGAGAAGAGATGATGCCAACCCCTCAGAGGACCTCAGATGATGCCAACCCTCAGACAACATACAGAACTACTAAATTTCGCCATAAGTTAAATATATTAAGTTTCTACAATATATAAATATATTGTAGAAACTTAATTTCCTGTAAAGCTGCTTTGCAACGATTTGTATTGTGAAAAGTGCTATACAGATAAACTTGAATTGAATATTCTGAACATGATCATTTATTTTTTTATTTTAAGAGATAAAACATTTTTTATAGATATATTCATATTTAGGACTTCTTATAGCTGTGTAAATTGTTATATTTTATTTAATCAAATGTCACATCAGAATGTCACAGCAAAAAATCATATCAACACACCAAAGATACATCAAACAGAGAAAGTACAAGCTCTCTATTCAGTACATCAGTGTGTCTGATTGTAGAGTGTGAAGAGCTGCTGGATTCAGTGCAGAAGGATGAAGGAGAGCAGAGAACAGCAGAGGAACAGGAAGCTCTGAGTGACGCTCTGAGCACCGTTACACAGGTCCCCCTCACAACAGGAGGCACCCTGAACATCTCTAACTGATGTTTCAGCATCACAAATAGATTTAGAGACACAGCCTTTTATAGCCAGCGACTGGCCTTCCAAAGTCCCTGATGAAAAGAAAGAAAACACAGGTTAGTCTAAACTTAGCTAAATGTGATCTGTATATGATCTCAAACATCAGAGAGATAATAATAATAATTTTTTTCTTTTCCAGATTCTCACCTGTTGCATTAAGGCAGCGGTCTTCACTTCCTGAACAGCTCAGTATGTTTGAGCAGCCCTTCTCATCACAAGAGTAACATTTCTTTTCATTGGGGACATCTGAGGGAACTACAGGATGAAAACATGTAGCCTATTATTTTATCTTCTGTACAAAAATATAACATATAATGGTATAACACTCTGTTAGCTGCTCCATTCAATCAATTCACAACTGACAAGCTGCACCCGTAATAAAGGTGCTTCAAAAGGTTCTTCACAGTGATGCCATAGAAGAACTATTTTTGGTTCCACAAAGAACCATTCAGTCAAAGGTTCTTTAAAGAACCATCTCTTTCTTATCTTTTTATAATCTGAAGAACCTTCTTTCGCCACAAAGTTTTGTTTTGTGAAACAGAAAGGTTCTTCAGATGTTAAAAGCTCTTTAAGGAACCATTTAGACAAAAAGGTTCTTCTATGGCATCGTGAAGCACCTTTATTTTTAAGAGTGTAGTGTATTTCCTGATGTCCTTTGGAAGTAAAATGAGTGTTGACCTTGAAGTTATTTTTTTGCATACAATACCTGGAGCATCCTGGACGTTACACTGGTCTGTGTTACAGCACGCAAAAGACGTCTTTACAGTGCCGATGTTCATAGACCCAGTTGCACAGTCAGCAGCACAATCTTTAAACTTCACTATACCTAAAACATGAATGATTCAGGAAAGACCAGTTCTCAACAATTTTCAAATATTGATTCAGTTTTAATACAAATTATACTGCTAGCATAACAATCTGAGAGAAACAAATTAAATAGCAGAAATCAAAAAGGAATATTCTGTGATTACATTTGTAAATTCTGTGAAGATATTAGCAGTTCTATGAGAAGTTACATTTCCAGTGAAGCAGCACCAGTAAAAAAGCATCTCCATCAGTCAAAAATAACTGAATATCAATCCATAATGTTGGACTTACCAGCTTGTGTCACTGTTGTAAAACTCATGCACTTGGAAGATCCACTGGGACATGTTTTTGGCTTTTGAGTTGCACAAGAACCTGTCAAACTCATACACTCATAACAGCTGAAGGAGTGTCCTTTAGTAATAAAAGAGAGATACAGTGAGAGACACACCAATAATTGTACTCATAACATAACAAACAGTTTGTACCTGCAGTGAAAAGAACGAACATAAGAAAAACTGAGATTTGTAGATCCATCTTTGATCAGGAGGTGAATGAAATGGCGTGCCTGTTTCAGTTCCCATTTTATAGCTTTGCAAAGGGGAGGGTCTTTATGAGAAAATGAAGGTTTAAGAGAAGTAGACATTACTAGAAAATGAAGCGTCAGATTACATCATTTACTTGCCAATGAATTATAAAGGGAGGTTTAAGAAATTACAAGGAATATATATGTCTACTTAAACCAACCATCTTAAAGTGAGTTTGTCCATAAAATGAAAGCCAGTGGGGTTCAATGTTGTTTGACTTACACCCACACACTGGGTTTTCTGTTAAGCTCCTAAATATTTTCTGAAGTTGAAAAATCAGGAGTTAGGCAAAAAAAAAAAAAAAAAGTGTGAAAGAGTTAGATTTCTGGAGTTTATTTTTTAACTCTGACTACAGTTTGTCTTTTGAGATACTCCCTGGCTGTGTTTTATTTATAGTAGCCTATAATATAATATAGTTCATTAATTGGTGTTCAAGAGCGTGTTTTAACACCACATCTGGAGTTAAATGTTGAGAAGACACGACCCTGGTTCTGAAGCACAAAGGACTAATGGAGTCATGTACTTCGTCGTGAGTAGGTAAAAGCGTATATATATATATATATATATATATATATATATATATATATAAACTACTTTAAAACATTCGATATTTTCAGACAGAAACACGTTTTGTCGTAGCTGTTACGTTATACACTGTTTACTAAGGTCAATGATCGTGGCGAACTTGGTGTTGAATGTAACTCGTTTCTCCGGTTTTCAGAGCATGTTTTTTTATTTTTTTTTTATTTATTTATTTATTTTTTTTAATGTTTTTTGGTCGATGTGAACGAGTTAACATTAGCTAACAGTCTATCCATTCACCGTGTTTCTGAGAAGCGGTGACTCAGCTCAAGAAAAACATCCTGTTCAACTTAGATAAACTAATGCGGACGAGATAATATATTTTATCAAGTAATGCAGCCTTATGTCTGTCAGATAGCTTTATATTTACCGATATAAAGTTTCGACGTTTGACGTTTTACATTTGTCAGTGATTCAGCCTCGGAAATCTTCAATAGTTCTTTAACGATTTAGCACAATGGCAAGAAAAAATACTGTGTTGTAATTGTTTCCAAATGTAGAAGAGAACACGCAGTGTGTTTTGTCCGTTTTAATCTGCCTTAAGGTATTGTAACTTGATAGACCTTATAATGTAATAATGCAGGATAGAGACCGTCTGCAAAGTGCAAAACGAAGAGCAAAACGCACAATTATTCCATCTAAATGCTTCACTTGTGAAATGTATAAAAAAATAAATCTAAGGGGTGTGTCTTATTGCTGGTTCATACAAGAACATTAGATGTTGTTGTTGAATGGATGTTAGATGTTGAAATGATGCTCCTAAAGCATGACAAAGATTGTGCAGTTTACCGCACCCTAGAGGAAGATATTTCACTTGTTTTGACCAAGTTTGACTTTCAGAAGTTTAAATAAATTAATTTATAATGCACACAGTTTGATATCTACACTTCAACGGGTGAGTCTTGTTACTTGTTCAAAGAACAATATTTACAGCCATCTTTTACTATCATATGTAAATCAGGATGCACGCTATTGAATTAAATTTGAATCTGTTAACACATTTATTTTTAAAACATTAAGTATTACATCTCAACTTTAAAGGGTGTTTAAATGTTGGTTTTATTCACAAAATTATAACACAGCACATGATACTGAAATGTCAATGAATACATCAATCAATGTAAAGTGAATATGCTCTTCTATCTAAACTTCAAAGGCTGTGTCTTGTTACTGGTTCATAGAATAGTTGTGCCCCCCTCCCTCAAATATTATGGAAGTTAAAAAAAAAAAACACCTACTATAGGGGTCAAAATAGAACTTTAATAAAATATAAAAGTAAATGAATAAATATATTATATTATTTACAAATTACAACTGTAGCTCAGACAGTTACCTATGGCTATGACTTTATTAATACAGTTGTCTGATTGATTTTATAGTCTTAAGCATTCAGAAATCACGCAAAAAGAAATTTAAGCATTTTTACTATGATAAAACCATGGTTAATTTTTGCAAGGGTTGTGATGTCCACATGTTTTTTTGTTGAATAAATTATAGAGGCTGTCATCTATAGCAAAAAGATGGCCAAAAATTAAAGATTAAGCGGATATTTGAATTAAATGTTTGGTCAATAGCCTATTAAACAAGGATTTGCTCGTCCTGTAAGTGTAACAGCAGCAATTACCAGGCCTTTGGCTCCCTTTGCAGGCATTTCTAATTACATGTAATGTACATAAATTGTTTATTTTGTATTAGTCTACATTATGTATTTTAACAGTGTCCTTTGATGAAACCATATAATTATTAATTAACCAATCATTATTGCCTCATTGTTTTATATAATGCATTTTAAGTCATTTTAAAGGCTATTGTTGGCTTAGGTCTGTTTTTATAACCACAAAAAAAGATTTTCTTACTACTTTGTAAATTATTATTTGAAGTAACAAAACCATGGTTAATTTGATTTTTGGTTTTATTCGTGTTACAACCATGGCTAATTTTCTTAAGGGAACATGGAAACTCAGAGAGAACATTAGATGCGTTGGTGGTGGTGAAATTATTTCTGTGATTAAAACACGTTAATAGTCAACAGCCAAAAAAGTTTCACAGGATTATGAAGTGATGCACGGGCTTCGTTTTCAATTTTTTTTTTCTTTTCTTGGCGCCGGATTGCTGATGTCTTTTCACTGGCATAGTTGTCCATCAATTATGATCATTTGCATTCAGCCGCAAACATGAGGTGGGAGCGGGATGAGAAAACGGAAGGATAGTAATCTTCAAGCAGCTCAGAGGAAACAGAGTTTCTTGCCAGAATCTCTGTTTTGTCGTACGTAAGTGCTTTGAAAGACCCATCCTGCATCACCTAAACTCATGACTGAACCATTCAAGACCCTCTGCAGTTTGCTTTCAGAGCCAGTGGTTCAGAGCGATGCCTTTTCCTGCAAAACTACTGGCTTTTAGTCTTTGCACCTGTTGTTTGCATGCATCTCAGGTGATAAAATTACAATTATATACAATTATAACAACTATACTTTGACAGCTATATAACTATAGTATTATAACAACTACAATCGTGAAAAAGTTAGGTCACCCTATTGAATTCCATATTTTTCTGTATCAGGAGATAATAAAAAATGATCTGGTCCTTGGAAAGTCTTAAAATTTGGAAATAAAGCCTCAGATGAACAATCACATGTCATATTGCACCGTGTCATTATTTGATTAACAAAAACAAAGCCAAGATGGACAAGCCATGTGTGACAATGTTAGGACAACCTATGATTCAATTGCCTTTAGATCCATTTTTTATTATAATAACAGTAATAACTTGAAGTAATCATTTTCTGTATGACTTTATAAGTCTCTCACATCGTTCTGGAAGAATTTTGGTCCACTCTTCTTTACAACGTTGCTCCAGTTTATTGAGGCTCTCACCACATGATTTCGGTCAGGATGAGGTCTGTACTTTGACTGGGCTATCAGAACCTTGATTCTTTTCTTTTCAGCCGTTCTGTTGTAGATTTGCTGGTGTGCTTGGGATCATTGTCCTGTTGGATCACCCAATCTTGGCCAAGTTTTAGCTGTCGGATGGATGTCCTCACATTTGACTCTAGAATACTTTGGTATACAGAGGAGTTCATGGTCGACTCAATGACTGCTCGTTAGATTTTCACCAAACATGCTGCTGTGCATTATGGCCAAACATCTCCACTTTGTTCTCATCTGTTCAAAGGTCATTGTTCTAGAAGACTTATGGTTTGTTCAGATGCAATTTTGCAAACCTAAACCGTGCTGCCATGCTTTTTTAGATAAAAGAAGCTTCTGGCAAGCCTTCCAAACATGCCATACTTGTCCCATATTTTTCTAACTGTACTGTCATGAATTTTATCATTTAACATGTTAACTGAGGCCTGTGGAGCCTGCGGTGAAGGTCTTGGGTTGTCTGCCATTTCTCTTTGAGTGTTACACAGTCTGATCTTGGGGTGAATTTGCTGAGATGTCCACTCCTGGGAGGATTGGTGTCTGTTTTGAATGTCTTCCACTTGTGAATAATCTTCCTCAGTGTAGAATGATGGACTTCAGATTGTTTGGAAATGGCCATATTACTCTTCCCAGATTGATGGCAGCAACAATTGCTTCTCTAAGATCATTGCTGATGTCGTACCTCCTTGGCATTGTGTTAACATACACCTGAAGGCTCCAGACCAGCAAACTGCTAAAACATCTGCTTTTATAGAGGTGCTCACACTTGCTGATGATCAGTTAATCGAAGGTATTTGATTAGCAGTGCCTGACTGCTGCTTAGCCTCTTAATTCTTATGTTAACTGTAAGGGTGTCCTAATTTTGTCACCCATGGCTTTTCCATTTTGGCTTTATTTTTGTTAAATAAACAATGATACGGTGCAATATGTCATGTGTTGTTGTTCATCTGATTTTCCAAAATTTAAGACCTCGAAAGAACCAGTTATTTTTTTATTATATCTTGATAAGGAAAACCATGGAATTCTATAGGGTGTCCTAACTTTTTCACATGACTGTATACTTGGTCTCAGCAGACTATCGTCTCAACTAAAACCAGTATTAATACCTGGTGTAAACAGGATGGTCTACAAGGCTAAAACAGCTAGGCCTACTTAGAGATGAAGAGAGTATTTATGTTGCCACCAGCGTCGAAATAAATTGAATGTATGTATGCATGAATTCAGTTTCTTGAGTATAAAGGCTAAACACATTCTCTGAGCAATACAATTACACTAAATAATATTTTTCTGCTTAAGGTGACAATGTTTGGACTTTATGCTGACATTTATTGATGTAGAGTCATGCACAAGCAAAGTCATTGTAGAAATGCTTCTTATTAGCAGGCTTATTTGTTTCCTGTGATTCATGGTCATGTGATCTCTGGTGGCTCTATGTAGAATAGAAGAGCTTTTGCTACTGTTTGGAGTCTATCGCATTTAAGCAGTGTTGAGGAAAGTTACTTTTAAAAGTAATGCATTACAATATTGCATTACTCCATAAAACGTTACTTATTGCATCACTTAATTACTTTTTATGTAAAGTAATGCTTTATGTTGCTTTTTCTCATATGGGCTGGGCTTGCTAGTTTGTTTTTAATATAAAAAAAGTTATATATTTAAATATAACTTATAACTTATGTAACTTATAAAACTTAAAATAAGTTATATTTCTGTGCTGCCATTCTGGATTGCAAAAAAAAAAAAAAAAAAAAAAAAAAAGTTTATCTAAAGTCTTTTTTGCTTTTTAGTGGTTGAATTGGATCATTGAAGGTCAGCAGAAAAGACACTAATAAACAAAACTACATATCTGTGTTATTTAACATTTTATTTATTGCAGGTTTGCATTATATTCTGAGTTTGCATTTCACTTTTTATTCATTTTGTGGAATAATGAATCAGTTTTTGTGCAGGTGAGATGAGTAAATACATGTTCACATTTAGTCTAGAACTAGAGTATGCATCATGTTCACACAGCACACAACGCCTCTGCACCTAAGTCACGATTTCTCTCAACATAGAGACAGGATAGCTGTCAGTCAATAAACAGGAGAAAAAAGTAACTTGCATTACTTATTTGAAAAAGTAAGATATTTTTAATTTTTTGTAAATTAAAAAGTAAAGCGTTACTTTACTAGTTACATGAAATAAGTAATCTGATTATGTAACTTGTGTTACTTGTAATGTGCTACATACAACCAACACTGCAGTTAAGTGCACATGATTTTAAACATAGCTTTTGAAAATACTGTGAATGTTTAACTTTTGTAACTGAAAAAGGTAAAAGGGTAGTAATTTATTTAAATTTTAATATCACTGCAAGTCTTTCCCTGCATTTTTTGTCCTGTGCACCCTGACAGTCCCACCAAAAAGGTTCAAGTTCTCGTTCATGCATTTCTTCTCATTCATACTGAATATAATTTAACATTATTATTATTATTATTATTATTATTATTATTATTATTATTATTATTATTATTATTATTATTATGAGGTCATTATTACAATTATTTACATTTAAGCTAAAACCAATCAGTAAGGAGAGTGGCAAACAGAAATCATACTCTGTTCTCTGTCCACTAGATGGAGCTGCTAGCTTGTATTTTATTCTGAAAGCTTCAGCTGCTGCTGCCAGTGTTCACTTTCTTCTGCCAAAATGACATTTAATCATTGTTTATGAGGGTGCATTAAAGACAGATCTCCTTTAGAGCAAATGGTCAGTCTAATGGTCTGTCTATCACTATTATTTCAGTACTGATGTGAATCTGATGTAGTTCATCCCGTAGCCTACATATGAATCCATTTTTAAAATGTGATATACCCGAGACTGTGCTGCTGCCAGTTATAAACTAAGCATCCTGTTGATAATATAAATATGTATTGGCTAATGTTTGTATTCAAATATAGTTACTATATAATTGGACTCTGCTCTCAACAGGACATTAAAATCATTTTATGTGTTATGTGGATAAAACCTCATAATGAGTTCCTAATCCTGAATTACTATTTGATCTTTTCATAATCAAAGTAGGTCACCCACACTACTCATTTCCAAGGCTGAATGGCCCAAGTCCAACAGGCTTTTTTGTTTTGTTGTGATGTCATGTTGTCATATTGCCAGACACCATGAAGATCTGTGTGCAATAAAACAGATTTTGCTACACCACTGATGTGAATAGAGGTTTTTTTTTTTTTTTTAAACCTCATACCCTCATACCACGTCATTTAGCAGCATTGTATTATTACAAAGATTTTCATGCATTTTCTCTGAGGAAAATTCATTCATAAATCAAACCCAGTTAATTTTTTCTCTCACAAAGAAAGTATCAAACACACTTGATTGTATAGACAAGGGACTTTTAAGAAGTATAGTAGTTTAATTATATTAATAATATTATTAGTTATAATATTAGTAGTTTCAGATCATTTGTCTGCTCAAATTTCTGCAGCTGCTATAACTTTGTGTATAATTTTGTGTCTTGCATGGCTGGCCATAATCAAATAAGATATTGTGAAAATAATAGCTAAAGTGAAAAAGAAAGTTCTAAGGTCATTTAAGTAGAAATGCCACCATATCAAATGATTACATTAAAATGTCATTCTATTGCCCTATATTACAAAACCAAAAACTGTAGATAATGCAAATTTGAATGATTTATTATTTGTTGAAATCATTTGTTGATCTTTGACATTAGCTATTCCCTGATCTCTGTAGACCATGAGAAAAACTGAATTCTTCTGTCCACAAGATTACAAGGCATTGCAAGCTTGTTTTTATTCTGATAAGCTTCGTCGGCAGCTGTCAGTATTCACGTGCTCCTGCCAAAATTACATTTCATCATTGTTTATGACGGTGCATTGCAGAGATGATTGCAAATATCTTTTAATAAAGTGAATATATATAAAGAATATAAAAAAATAGAAGAACAAACCTAAAATAAAAGAAAAACCTAATATAAGAGTGTTGCCATAATGCTGAGTTGATCTCTGAAAAAAAAAAAAAAACCCTGACAAAATCCAAAATGCATTCACATCACACTGAATCATACTTTACATTTAACATTTAGGCACTTCAGTACTTCATGTGATTTTTTTGTAGCCTACCATCCACTTACATAAATGTTTTAATTCCTTAATATATAGCCCTCATTATATTTTCAAGCTTTATATTTCTAATGTCTGTGAGGTAGGCTAGATGCGCATCCTGTTTGTTTTCTTTGTTTTAAAAAAGCACAACGTTTTGTTGATATTGTGTGTACACAAATAAAAGATCCTAAACAGTTTCGAATGATGTATTACTCTTATTTGTATGAGTAAAAATTATGCCGTATTTTAAGTTGTTTCCACTGTTATCAGGGAAAAAATGCTAGTGATCACGCCAGCACCTGATGTAGCCTAGCTAACAGCTTCCACGCTTCGCACGAATACTTGATAATGCACAAATCTAGGGCACATTTATCTATCTTAACGTTATATCGAAAAGCCATGTAAAGTTGCTACTGCTTTGTTTCACTTTCAAATGATAAGCCATATTTGAATGACATTTGAATAACAGACGAATGTTTTGATTTCCTGCGTGATATGTAGCCTATAATTACCTCAAGGACCAACGATCTGTCCGTGCGGACACAGACAGTTTTTTTTTTTCTGTGACTAACCGACAAAATGATTTTTTTTGTTGACTAAGCCTCTTCCCCTCGACTAACGTTTAGTCGACTGTTAGGGGGGCAGCCCTCCATAAAATATACTGAGTGAAAAATAATTGACAAAAGTATTTGCAAAATATTAGGCTTAGGGTAGACTGAGTACATTTGAGACGTGTACAGTTGAAACACCTTAAATAACTTGCGTACACAAGAACCCCGAGCTGTGATTTTTGCTCCACACATGTGTATTAGTGTTCTCTTTGATCGTGGGAAATTTGAAATGGGTGCATCTTTCCACTCCGAAGATATCGGCAAAAGTTTTTTTCCAAGGTGAGATGTTCATTTCACCATGTCCCTTCCACAATGAATAACTAATTATTCTTTTATTAAACTTAACATATATCATTGCAAATGTTACTCTGTGCTCTAAAAATAGACATATTTTATGACATTGTGCTATGCAAGGTCTTTTCATAATCTAGAGAACCGTGCGAGTATGTCAGTAGGGTACGGTTGAGACACAGTGTATCAACTGAACCTGGATTGGTGTCCTATTTCTTCACATGCTGTTTAGTTGTACAGTGTTATGATAATATGATAAAGGTCACATTTACACATATGCTATGCAAATTCTGTTAAAAAAAAATGATATTTGTGATATTTCATTGATTTTATTTTCTAACATGAATGTTAAAAGGATTACATAGCATTTTAAGAAATTTACAATGTGGTAAAGTGAGTACAGTTGAGACACCCTTTAGGTTGCTATATACTGTATACAGTAACAGTCCAATCATAGAAAATAAAATGCATACAGAGGCTGTGTGTGTTTGTGTGTACTGGTATTACCTACATTATGGGGACCAAATGTCCTCACAAGTATAATATACCAGTAAATTCTAACCTTATGAGAATATTTTTTAGGTATGTTTACATTTGTACTGTTTGCCATATATTTTCTAGTGTTAAATATTTGTTCCTGTTTTGCTTAACTGAATCTGGATTAAATAAAGGAAATACATTTATTTTTAAACTGTAATTATTTAAAACTGTAATTTTGTAATTTATTACATTTGCTATAAATGGTTAGCCAGCTTTAGAGCATTAAGAATGGGTTTCTCATCTGTACCATGCTACTGTTTCAACGGTACACCATATGCGTACAGCTGAGACAAAAATGCACCTCATGTTTATGAGCTAATTGTGGAAAATATAAACTACTAATGGCTATTATCAATTTATGATATTTTAGTACACAAGAAAAGAAGTATCATGTGAAAAATCACTTCATTTCAGCATCTAGTTTTTGTGCAGTGATGGAAAAGCAGAAAGTGTCTCTACTGTACTCAGTCTACCCTACTTCTCAACATCCAAATTTTTCTCTTATTTCTTTTAAGATCTGTAACTGAACAGGATTGGTAACACTTTACAATAAGGTTCATTAGTTAACATTAGTTAACTACTTTAGTTAACACGAACTAAGAATGAACAGTACTTCTACAGCATTTATTAATCTTAGTTAATATTAATTTCAACATTTACTAATGAATTATAAAAATCAAAAGCTGTGCTTTTTAACATTCATTCATGCACTGTGAACTAACATGAATAAACAATGAATGACTATTTTCATTAACTAACATTAATTAAGATTAATGAATACTAATAAAGTTATTGTTCACTGTTTGTTCATGTTAGTTAATACATTAACTAATGGAACCTTTTTGTAAAGTGGATTCCTAATAGTGGGAATGCAAATATTGTACAAACAAAAACACAACTCAGGAAAAACTAAAGAGTCCCCCCCATTTAAATAATTAAAGAATTATCACACATGCTTATTCTGAACATAATGATCATTTATTTTTTTATTTCAAGAAATAAAACATTAAAACAAAAACATTTTTTTTATAGATATATTCATATTTAGGACTTCTTATAGCTGTTTAAATTGTTATATTTTATTTAATCAAATGTCACATCAGAATGTCACAGCAAAAAATCATATCAACACACCAAAGATACATCATACAGAGAAAGTACAAGCTCTCTATTCAGTACATCAGTGTGTCTGATTGTAGAATGTGAAGAGCTGCTGGATTCAGTGCAGAAGGATGAAGGAGAGCAGAGAACAGCAGAGGAACAGGAAGTTCTGAGTGACGCTCTGAGCACCGTTACACAGGTCCCCCTCACAGCAGGAGGCACCCTCAACACCTCTAACTGATGTTTCAGCATCACAAATAGATTTAGAGACACAGCCTTTTATAGCCAGCGACTGGCCTTCCAAAGTCCCTGATGAAAAGAAAGAAAACACAGGTTAGTTTAAACTTAGGTAAATGTGATCTGTATATGATCTCAAACATCAGAGAGATAATAATAATAATTTTTTTCTTTTCCGGATTCTCACCTGTTGCTTTAAAGCAGTGGTCTTCACTCCCTGAACAGCTCAGTATGTTTGAGCAGCTGTTCTCATCACAAGAGTAACATTTCTTTCCATTGGGGACATCTGAGGGAGCTACAGGATGAAAACATGTAGCCTATTGTTTTATCTTCTGTACAAAATATAACATATAATGGTATAACACTCTACTTCATTCAATCAATTCACAACTGACAAGCTGCACTCTGTATTGTATTTCCTGATCTCATTTGGAAGTAAAAATGAGTGTTGACCTTTTTTTTGCATATGGTCAGTAAAGCACAATACCTGGAGCGTCTTGGACGTTACACCGGTCTGTGTTACAGCACGCTAAAGACATCTTTACACTGCCGAAGTTCATGGACCCACTTGGACAGTCAGCAGCACAATCTTTAACCTTAAGACTAATGCCACCTAAAAACATGAATGATTCAAGAAAAAAACATTTCAACACATTTCAAATATTGATTCAGTTTTAATACAAATTATACTTTTAGCATAACAATCTGAGAGAAACAAATTAAATAGCAGAAATCTATATAGAATATTCTGTTATTATAACTGTAAATTCTGTAAGGAAATCAGCAGTTCTGTGAGAAGTTACATTTCCAGTGAAGCAGCACCAGTAAAAAACACCAGCATCTCCATCAGTCAAATGTAACAGTGAATTTCAATCCATCATATTGGACTTACCAGCTTGTGTCACTGTTGTTAAACTCATGCACTTGGAAGATCCACTGGGACACGTTTTTACCTTTGAATCTGAACAAGGACTCGTCTGACCTGAGCACTCATAACAGCTGAGAGAGTGTCCTTTAGTAATAAGAGAGAGAGAGAGAGACAGTGAGAGAGACACCAATAATCTGTATTTGTACCCATACCATTACAAACACTGTTTGTACCTGCAGTGAAAAGAACAAACAGAAGAAAAACTGAGATTTGTAGATTCATCTTTGATCAGGAGGTGAATGAAATGGCGTGCCTGTTTCAGTGTTCATTTTATAGCTTTACAAAGGGGAGGGTCTTTATGAGCAAATGAAAGTTTAAGAGAAGTAGACATTACTAGAAAATGAAACATCAGATTACATCATTACTTGCCAATGAATTATAAAGGGAGGTTTAAGAAATTACAAGGAATATATCCTCTTAAACCAACCATCTTAAAGTGAGTTTGTCCATAAAATGAAAGCCAGTGGGGTTCAATGTTGTTTGGGCTCCAACATTCTTTAAATAATCTTTTTATGTTCTGCAGAAAGAAAGTCAGTCATACTTTGTTAAATGATTTAGGTATTACCTACATTTCGGGGGTGAGGATGAAATGTTATTGAAAAACCAGGCCAATATTAGTTTCTTTTCATTAAATACACTGTATTGTTACAATAAGCTAAACGTTAAAGGATTACAATAGATGCAGTTCATTAGCATGACCTTCACCCACACATTGTTTCTTAAGCTCCTAAATATTTTATAAGATCTCCTATATTTTGCCTTAAGTAAAGTATGACGTCTATATCAGTATTGTACATCTCTATTAAACGTAAGAGCAGGAAAGACCAGAAATACACAGATGATATGTGACATTACCATCAGATCTGAAAACAATCCCTATGGGTGAAGAGGAGGTTCGAACCACTGCTAGATTCATGTTTTTAGGTTTGTTCTTCTGTCACATTCAGGGAGTATTTGCTACATAGCTTTATTAAATGAAAACAAAACCCACACTGAAACACAGGAGTGCAGCAAGCCAAACCTTATAACAAGAAGAACTGACAAAGAACTGAACCAAACAGGGAAACATAAATACTAACTGAGGGAGGAAACAAGGAACAGATGACACTAAACAATGAATCAATGAGTAACTATAGTAACTAAGGAAACTAGGACTAAATACAGGTAAAGAACTAGACTCAAAGAACCAGAATACAGATGATACTGTATGTGGCAATTTCTTTTTCTATAATTAATTATTTTCAGCCCTGTTTTGCCCTGTATGTTAGTCAGTCATGCTGCAGTCAAACCAATTAAAAAAAACTTATCTTATCTTAACAAGTTATTCCAGACTCAAGGAAACGTTCAGTATCACATTTAAACTGACATTCTCCATGTTCATTAAAACTTTTGCAATGCAAACATGGACATGTAAATGTGTTGTAAATGTGTATTGCTATAGGGAAAACATTCATGATGTTTCTTGTAAGTCTCAAAGAGCATTTAAATATTGTAAATCTAATCATTTTTCAACATTTATGTTATCTTGTTAAATAAATCTGTGCATGCAAAAGACAAAAATACTGTACAATAAAAGTGTTTGTTGTGCAAATGTCAGTTGGAGTGTATGTTTTTTGAAGTGGTGTACATCATGCACATGACACAGATTTATTTGTGCATTAAATTACAGATACAAAATAACTGTGTGTTTGTGAATTGTAGCCTATTGTATAAGCATACAAAACAAAATATTGTGGATTTACAGTATCTCACGAAAATGAGTACACCCCTCACATTTCAGCAACAATTTTAGTATATCTTCTCAAGGGACAATACTATAGAAATGAAACTTGGATATATTTTAGAGTAGTCAATGTGCAACTTGTATAGCAGTAAAGATTTACTGTCCTCTGAAAATAACTCAACATACGGCCATTATTGTCAAAAAAGCTGGCAACAAAAGTGAGTACATCCTAAGTGATAACAGCTATACTTTGTTTAACCATGCAAAGCCACATGTCCTATTCATCATGTTCATGTTTTTGTCTGCTTGACAGGACTATACAATTTTGTGTATCTTGTATTAGAGCAGTTAAAATTTGGTGCTTTGAGTATAATTCTGTCATACTGACCACTGGATGTTCAACATGGCACCTCATGGCAAAGAACTCTCTGAGGATTTGAGAATTAGAATTGTTGCTCTCCACAAAGATGGGCTAGGTTATAAAAAGATCAGTAACACCCTGAAACTGAGTTACAGTACAGTGGCCAGTGTCACACAGAGGTTTTCCAAGACTGGTTCCACTTGGTACAGGCCTCGCAAGGGTCGATCAAAGAAGTTGAGTCCTCGTGGTGTGAATCAGGTGCAGAAGATGACTTCAAAAAACATATGCATGAGTGCTGCCAGCATTGCTTTAGAGGTTGCAGAAGCAGCTTGTATCAGTCTAACAGGACTTCTTATTTACACAGGTAAAATAACTGGAAGGGAATTACACCGGAAGCCTCGCACATTCAATTTACAAATGACCACGCCCACTCACATTAAAATGAACCTCTCTACCCCGTCAATATAGTTTAAAAACAACGAACATTTCAAAATGCTTCCTGACATTTTGACAGAAACAAACAAGAAATAACAGTGTTTAAACCTAGTGCATCAACTTTTATTTTACATTCTGGAGTGCCAAACTCAGCTCCTATAAGTCCACTGTCCTGTAGAATTTAGCTAATTAAACCAGCTTAAACCTATTAATCCAACTAATCAGTCTTTAGGATTTTTGCGACTTTAGAGCCTCCTACAGTTAAGTGAGTGGAAATCACTGTGTTAAATTTTCATTTCATTTCATTTCATTAGGTCTATTCATTTATAAAGCACATTTAAAAACAACCCAAGGTTGACCAAAGTGCTATTAGGCCTACAGATCAGGAAGCTCAAATAAAAAACAGAATCTATAACAATCTATAAAACAACATACATAAAATTAATAATTCATTAAAGACCCACAGAAGATGTGTTTTAAGTTTTGATTTAAAAGAGGAGAGTGATGACTCCATTCGGATCGATCCTGGGAGGCTATTCCAGAGTTTAGGGTCCACTATCGCGAAAGCACGGTCTCCACAATGTTTTAACCTCGATCTACGAACAGAAAGCACTCCAAGGTTAAGTGCCCTGTATGGATTATGACAACATAAAAGATCAGATAAATACGTTGGAGCTAGGCCATGTAATGCTTTAAAAACAAAAACTAACATTTTAAATTCTATTCTTAGTTTAGCCAGTGCAGAGAAGTTAAAATGGGAGAAATGCAGTTGAATTTACGACTACCAGTCAGCAGCCTGGCTGCAGCATTTTGAACCATTTGAAGGCATCCAATCGATGATTGGTTTGCTCCATAATAGAGTGAATTGCAGTAGTCAAGGTGCGAAGTAATAAATGCATGGAGGACTATTTCAAAGTTATTTAGAGAAAGAAAAGGTTTAACTTTTGCAAGAGGTCGTAAATGATAAAAACATGATAAATATATCGCTGTCGTAATTAAAGTGGATAGCTGTTCACCTGCGTTTGTTGCTGCAGTAAAGCAATCCACCATTTATAAATAGGGCCTATACTTTTAGCCTATCAAATGTTCTCATATTTATTTTTTACTTTTTAATGTGTTTTTGTAAACACATTAACTTTGTTATAATACTGTTTTGACAAGTTTGCTATGTGCAATATTATTATTTACTATTTTTCATACTGTAACTTTTGGTAAATTGTATTTAAAAACTAGGTAAGTTTGATACTCAAACATTACTGTAATTATTAATTATGATATTAATATATGGAACCCACATATATATTGTCCTCGTTTTTAAAATTCGTAGTTAATCACAAGTGAGATTTCAGTGATATTTTAATAATAATAATAATAATAATAATAATCATTAAAATATTTTAAATATAGTTTTGGAATGTTAAAATTAATTTATTTCTAATTTATTGGTTTAACTGAATTCAGAAACTGATTTGTAACTTGAGACTTCAGTACTTTAAACAACAGCATGATCTCAGAGACATGAACTAAAATGTCACTTTAGAGGACAAAACCGAAGGGACAGTTTAGTGATTCAGGGCGGAGTAAGTTGTTTACAAAGGTTGTGGATCCAGTGGATCAATCACACTAACTTCACTATGCTTTTTCTCTGCAGACCTTGAGAAACATTGAAGGCGTCTGTCCACTAGATGGTGTTGCAAGCTTGTTTTTATCCCGACAAGCTTCATCTGCAGCTGTCAGTATTCACGTGCTCCTGCCAAAATTACATTTCATCATCATTTATGACGGTGCACTGCAGAGATGATTGCAAATACCTGTTAATACTGTAAATATAAATATTCCAAACATTTATAAGAGTTTTGCCAAAATGTAGAGAGCTGATCTGTGAAATAAACTGACACAAACCAAACTGCATCACATCACACTGAATAATATTTTACATTTAACATTTATTACAATGTGTTAGGTGATTTTGTTTAGCCTACCAGCCACCTGCTTAACATATTTTAATTGTATAATTACGATGAGACAAGGCACTTTTTGTCAAACCACTAATTATAGGCTACATTATATGCTTACTATATTTAAATGCGAATATGTTACATGATCATAATATCACACTTTTTGAAATATTAATGAAATATTTATTTATGTATAAAGCACTTTTCAGCACCCAAAAGGGAACATGGCATACCATGAGAAATAAAAACTTGTAATAACAGCTCTTATTGTTTTGAACAAGCTCGCCATCTGTCCAGCGAGTGAATTATTATCACTTATCGATTTTTTCCCGATCCTTCTCCGTTCTCCGGCGTGCGCGCTCCCGCCAGTGCAGCTGTCACCGGGGCATCGAGGCGCGCTCCCGAGCTCTGCGTCTGTCTGTCAGAGAGCGCGCGCGCGTGAGAGAGAGAGAAAGTGTGTATTTGTGTATTTGAACATCATGCTTCTGAAGTTTCGTGCCGTTTTGAGGAAACGTGCGTGCAGAATCGCTGCTTTTTAGGTGCCTTTCTCATACCAGGAAGAAAGAGAGAGAGAGTCTGTGCAAGAAGCCTCCGGAGACACACACACCCACCCCCCACGCAAACACACACACACACACACACACACACACTGCGCCTTCACTCGCGCAGAAGCCGAGGAGCGAGAGACACAGACTCTGTTGCGCTGCTGTGGTTTGGAGTGCAAACACGCATCTGAACGCACGAATCGTGGATTATTACGCGAAGAACGCGCGGAAACCATGAGCTGGGGAACCGAGCTATGGGTGAGTTTGTACCGTGCGCGACGGGCTCGATTATCACGGCCACGGGCTCTGATAACGGGTTCATGGGCACTGTGAGTAAAGCCAAGCCGCTTTGAACGCCAGTGCATGTGAACAGCATCTGCATCTTATACTGAGAATGTTTCTAGAGGTATACAGAATGTGTCCGTGTATATATATATATATATATATATATATATATATATATATATATATATATATATATATATATATATATATATATATATATATGTATTGCACAGCAATCGCATAACTGGATCTCAGTGTATTTGTTTAGGTTTACATGTATAGATATAGGCTACAGTATTTTTATATGCACATTTATATATTATTATGCTGTATATTTAAATATTAGTAATATATTTTTTTACATAATATGTAAAAAGTGTGCATACATGTGACCCTGGACCACAAAACCAGTCATAAGGGTCTATTTTTGAAATTGAGATTTATACATCATCTGAAAGCTGAGTAAATAAGCTTTCCACTGATGTATGGTTTGTAAGGATAGGACAATATTTGATTATCTGAGGGTGCGAAAATTCAAAATATTGAGAAAATCGCCTTTAAAGTTTTCCAAATGAAGCTTTTAGCAATGCATATTACTTAGTTTTGATATATTTATGGTAGGAAATTTACAAAATATCTTCATGGAACATGATCTTTACTTAATATCCTAATGATTTTTGGCATAAAAGAAAAATCTATAATTTTGACACATACAGTGTATTTTTGGCTATTGCTACAAATATATCCGTGCTACTTATGAGTAGTTTTGTGGTCCAGGGTCACATATATGCATGGCTAAATACACTTTCTATGTAATTTTAGCAGAGGCAGACAGTAACTAAGTACATTTACTTGAGTATTGTATTTAAGTACACTTTTTGAGTATCTGTACTTTACTTGAGTATTATTTTTTCTGGAAACTTATGACTTTAACTTCACTACATTTGAAAGACAAATATTGTACTTTTCACTCCACTACATTTCTATCAATGTCCTCGAAGTAGAAAGTCGTTACTATGTAGCAACTTTGAAAGTCAGTGGGTGATTTTTATTCTTTTCTAAAACGTGACTTTCTTTTTTTCAGACAGTTTATCAGTAATCACTCTTGTAGGGCTACATTAAGTGATTTCCCAGCATTTTTTGAACACTGACCAGTTGCAAATGTTATATTTATTTACAACAATTCAATAATAAAAAGTTAATAATGTGGTATATATTAGATACAATATTGTCTGATTTTGCTAAATTGTGTGTGTGAAAATATTACCTATAAAGCCACAGAAGAACTGTTGTGTGTCTCCTAATAAAACACAATATAGGTGTTGGAGTTGAAGCAGCACTGCAGACCGTTCTGTGTGTGACATCAAAGTACTGCGAGAGCGATTAGACAGCATTTTTGAAATTTTTGTTTTGATGTCAAATAAGTCTTGCTGTTTTGCTGTTTTTGTTAAAGCAGTGTTGCTGTTGCAAAGTTATACAGCTACAGTTGTGTTGCTGGGTTTTAAAGCAGATTTGATTTTTTTTTTCTTCCTTATCACTCTGTATTTACATGATTTCACTGTCCACTCTGCTCAAATGTGGATGAATGGTTACACATAGATGTGTGCACACACTGTCAGAGCTGTGTGAGACCACTACCATCCTGCTTTTGTGGGGGTGGGTAGGGGTGTTAATAATATATATTTTTTTTCCCTTAGGTTTTTAACATTGTAAAAGCTCTTTATTCCAAAGATGCTACAAGCTATTCAGTGCATTCAGTAGGTATAATGTATTGTTAGTTGCTTCAGAGGTATTGCAAGTATTACGTACAACAATAAAACAGTGCATTGACATAAAAAAGGAAATTTGCTTTTAGTACTTAAGTACTTTTAAAAGCAAGTACTTCTGTACTTTTACTTAAGTAAAAATCTGTCTTTACAAGTTTTACTTGTAATGGAGTAATATTTGACCAGCAGTATCTGTACTTTCACTCAAGTAATGGAGTTGTGTACTTTGTCCGCCTCTGAATTTTAGATATGCATTCTAGACTAGAATGTCTAAATAATATTTTTTTTAGAAATTAAGTTGCATAGCCTATATAAATATATATCCTCTTTATAAAAAATATAAATATTCAGAAAATAGCAGATATATTCAGTAAATATAAATATGCATTGATGACCCCACTATGTGCACTTTTTAGTGTGTAGTTGTGATTGTGTGTATACTGTGATGTGATATCAATGCAGATGTTTAGATGGGTTATTTGTGTTTGTGTTATTGGAGGTGAACCATCTTGGCCTCATGACAGAAATTTTCATCTTCTTCAGCCTGCTGTTGCTTGTAACTTGTCACACTGGTGTCTGTGCATCATCTCTAGGGCCTGTACTTGTCCATGCATCTCAGGGTATTTTTAGTCCATAGCGGTTGTGGTGCGGAACTGTCAGCCACACTATCTTGTGTGTTGTGGTCCAATGCAATGCAAATATCGACATGAGAAGCAGATTCTGTAACAAATTATTTTAATAGGAGAGATCATAGCATGTCATAGATGCCCATAGCTACTTTAAGATATCAAAACCGGACGTAAAGCCTGAGACACACTGCATGATTTTGGGCTGTCCCAGATGAAAGATTGTCATCATGGAACAATCGTGGCGAATCAGAAATTGCCACGGTTGTTTCACGATGCCAGTCTTTCATCTGGGAAAGCCCAAAATTGTGCAGTGTGTCACGGGCTTTACACATAATAGTTATGAGTAATTCAGCTTATGAAGCCTAGGATGACCTGACATCTTAAATTTTTGTGTATGATTTAATATTTAGCATAAAATTATCAAGATTTTAAAGATTTCTAGGCTTTGACTTGGTTTATAAAGGTTAAACAACCTCTTTTTAAAGTACTGGTTTGTTTGATACAACATTGCATTAGTATGTGAAGTATATGCTATATTAATTGGCATCTATCTATCTATCTATCTATCTATCTATCTATCTATCTATCTATTTGTCTGTCTGTCTGTCTGTCTGTCTGTCTGTCTGTCTGTCTGTCTGTCTGTCTGTCTGTCATCTATTTAAGGCCATTCAATCTATCTGATAGATTGAATGGCCTTAAAACCTTGAGATTTCATGCTTATAAATCCACTTTAAACTTTCTTATAAACGTTTTATATATATTGTGAAAAGTGCTATACAGAAATATTTGTATTAATATTTGTTTTTCAAGAGTCTGATTTAATGGGCTTTTTGCAGGTCAGGCCGGAGAGACCCCTGATGCCAGGGGCCCGATTGATCGCTAACTGAATCCTCACAGTCTTTGTTTGTATTGATCAGCTTTTATAGACTGTATGACAGTGGCTCGGTGACCTGCGCTGAGCTGTGTAACGTGATTGCTGTGTATTTTACTGTCCTTCTGTTGTTATTCACAGAATGAGAATCAGTGACATTAGAAATCTAGAACTAGAGTTTGTTAAAGCAGTAAGACACTCAAGGTTAAGCATTACAGTGATTTTATCACGGATTAGGAGGGCGAAGTGTGGTTCATCCATAAGATTTAGAGTTGGATTTATAGTTCAGTTTTGGAATTGTTAAAAAAAAAGAAAAAAAAGGCGTTTATCTAGAGCCTGCGTTTCAACATTGGTGGTTAGAACATGTTGCATACTGGAAATTTAGCGGTACATTTACTATCTGACTAGTGCATGACTCACACACACACACACACACACACACACACACACACACACACACACAAAAAGACACTAAAGAGCCAAGTAACCGAGGAGGCCAGTATCATGCGTCACAACCGTAAGCTGCCGTCTGCCATGTTGTGGATGCCCACTGGCACCAAACCAGCATACACAAACACATAAACACAAACCTGCAGGACGTTCTCTTTATCTCATGCATACTCTAATCTTTCTTTTATTAGGTCCTGTTTATTGTATTTTCTTTATTCAGCAAACTAAACCTAAACCCTCAGCAAACATGTGATGACCCTTTCTTAAAATCAGCACAAATTTAAAACTAGCAACATCCTTTATGCTGTAGAGAGAAAGAAGAGACGAGCGGAATACTTTCATGACTTCTGGTATATAAAGATATGACGAAAATAGGAAGAGTAGCATGCATTTCATGACAAATTCAGCTAATGTGTATGTGCATTTATTGTGCCTGTGACTATGTCTAGAATAGCATGCAAAAATACTACTTTATCTCTTATCTTTGAAATATAGGAAGTACAGTACAGTATGCTGTTTTTTTTTTAGCATGCATGAGTCCAGAGTTGTTATCTGAAGTCATTTTCGGGAATCGAAATAATGCTATAAATATTAGATAAAAAAAACTAAAGACTTAAGCAAATTAGTAATTATGCTGTCTTGGCAGCTAACTGAATTAAAATAAGTTGCAAAGTAAACAAACTGAAAACAATTAAATTAAAACTATATTAAAAATTTTTTATAAAAATGACAACAGAAAACACACAAATTGACATGACTAAAACTAAAATTAAAACTGAAAAAAAAGATAATCTGAAATATCAATAAATACTAGTAATAGTATGTAAATAATATTAAAATATCACTTTACAACACACTCAAATGACAAATGTGCAGTATACTCTACAAGAAATACTGTATTCCATATGAATATGAGTTGCTAGTAACTTAAGCTGCAGTTTTTAACATTTACTGATTTGATATTTAAGATGAGCGACAAACGTTACAGCATTTTATGCTAAAATGCAATGCAAAATAAAAATAACATTGTAAACAAGGAAGCGTGTGACTGTTGTTGGATGCTCAGTGAAAGCCTGATAAAATCTCATAATGACTGCAAATTTTGTCTTTCCTGCTTGTATAAACACACGCACCCGGCTAATGAGATGTTGAGATGTTATCATTTCAACAGTTTCTCATTGTCTTTAATTTCCTCGTCTGTTTAGCAGGTGAGCTCTTTCCTACTTCAGCGTTTTTAGTTTTCTCCTCTTTCCCCCACATTTTCTCATTCTGTTTGATTCTTTCCTCTCTTTTGTCTGTCTTCTTTTGTCTTCAGATTGTGTGAACGACTCCCGCTGGGAGTCTCTGTTGTAGGAGAATCAGATCAAATGATTCATCCCTGCTGATCATTTAATCTCAGTGATTCAGAGGATCATCCCTGCTGATTCACTAGTGTTGACTCAGTGAATCAGCAGGGAGTCGATTCATACAGAGCAGTGAAAAACAAGTGGTACAGTGGCTGTGAGGAATGCTTGACTGTAATTGGCCACTTGGTTACAAAAATCTGGAATGCTATTGGCTGTTTTAAAGAGGAATGCTGGAATGTTATTAGCCCTTTCTTGCTTATTACAGCCACAAAATGGCAATCCATACCCTGTAATTTCACTTATTAGATTTTTGTGTATGTGTGTGTGTGTGTTGACTAGTTTTCTTACCCAACAGACCACAACTGAATGCAGTGTGACCAAAGTAGATCACTAAATCCTCCAAAATTGATCAGTATATTGTGCAGAATAACTATTTCAGTGCAATGCAAGTGAATGGGGACTGGAGTTTTTGAGCTACAAAATGACATAAAAAGCACAGTAAAAGTAGTCTATATGATGCATGTGGGATATTTGATCTCTTCTGAAGTCATACAGTACCTTTGTGTGAGGAAGTGACTGATATTTCAGCAATTATAAACTGCAAACATTTCCCTCCTCTGAAGTGGACAGTCTCATTTGCACTTGTGTTAAATTTAAATATCGTGCATCAAAACACATGACAAGAGTTTTTACTTCTATGTACTAAATTAATTAAACAAATTATTCTCATTTGTGTTGTGACTATTCATAATTGACATCAAACCTGGGTAATTTTTGAAGATGAAATGGGAATGGATCAGTCCCAATTTATTTTAGTTGTACGGGAAAAAAGAGCAGCATGAACATTCTGCAAAACTTCTCTTTTTGTGTTCAACATCATATAAAGTTTAGAATGACATTAGGTTGGGTAAATTATCACGAAATTGTCATTTTTGGGTGAACTAACCATTTAATGTTTGGAAACGCTGCACGTTTTGGGGGAAAATATGTGATTTTTATGCTAAAAATGAAGATTAAAATGTGTAATTTTATTAATTTAATTTAATTTAATTTAATTTAGGTTTCCTGTGTTTGCTTGTAGGGCTATAATATAAAATATATAATAGGGCTGGGTGATATATCGCATGTGATTGTCATTTGCATCTCGTCAGTAAAGCTAGTTCCATAATTAGCGGTAAATCTCCTTCACCTGCTTTCAGATGGAGCGGCATTTAATACACAGAGCTGTAGTTCACTGACAAGCTACACAATATCGCGTTCATTATCGAAGGCGATTCATCTGCGATAATGAACGCGATATTGTGTAGCTTGTCAGTGATCTACGGCTCTGTATATTAAATGCCGCTCCATCTGAAAGCAGGTGATGGAGATTTACTGCTAATTACGGAACTAGCTTTACTGACGAGATGCACATGATCATCGCGTTTGATATATACTATAATATAAAAATATTATGAATAAATATTAGATATAAATACTAAAATAATAATAATAATAAATTAGACAAAATAAATATTTCTATTGTAATATTCCAATGTAAAATATTTTAGAAAAATATTTAAGAAAAAATATTATCAACTTGATATTTATCAAGTATTCAAATTACACACTGTACCTTTAAATCTCTTCTCTCTCCTTTTACCCTTGAGTGTGTCGTCCTGCAGTGGCTCTATAATGAAGAAAGGTTCTACTGTATCTCCATCCTACTTTACAGTCCCTGTGTGTGTGTGTGTGTGCGTGAGAGATATATGGAGTGTAAGTCCTCAATCTCTTCAGTGTATGGAGAATGATTAGTGTGCGGTTAAATCCAGCGAGGGGGATGGGCTCGTCCTGTGAGGAGAAACAGGAATGTTAAAAGGGAGAGATAGATATGTTGGAGGTGAAGACTGTGTGTGTGTGTGTGTGTAGAAGGTGAACGCCGGTGCAGTCATGCTTTAGCAGTGACGTCATAGCAAATAATCACGCACAGCTCATTCTCGTGTCAGAGTGCTTACGTTAGTAACCGTTAGCACTGCTCTGCTCTTTCTTTATGTGAAACACTCGCAAAGATAAGAAGCCATGTGTGATTCACTTATACAGAAAAACATTTGGTGTAGAAACAGTTTTCACTCAGAATTTGCTAGCAAACTTCACAAACAATTACAAAGACTTTGGAAAACAATATCTGTTTTTTGGGCCTCTGTATCTGTGAGGCCCTGTATCTCTGTACTTACATTTCATGATTTCTTTCTGTGGTTAGGAGTCATGTTAGCGGAAGGAAGAGGCATGACAGGAAGTGATGTCGTACATCCTCATGAGAGGCACTGTTGCACTGAATTTGTGAAGTTGTGAGAGGCTCTGAATGACTCGCAGTGTTTAGCAGCAGAGGAGGTTTAGCTCTTAGTTTGTAAGCTTTATTATAGGTTCAAGCGTTTCCTCTGTGAGCCGCACCGCTGAAGAATGTGGTTCTGAGAAACAATACACCTCCAACCACACATAATGACTGTTTTCATCTCTCTCTGTAGCAGTAAACATGAATCATGAGCAGTCCTTTTGGCACTGGCTGATGACATCATCTCCGATACACAGTGGCACTTTCTAATGACATCATCCCTTTGAAATGCTGCTCTTAATGCTCACTTTTTTATCTTAAGATTATGTTATCTGCAATTTTATGAAACAACCTCTCAGGTGTCGTGAGTGTCTATCATTCCATATATCTGTTGCTCTATCTATCATTCTGTTGCTCTTTCTATCATTCTATTTATCTGTCTTTCTATCTGTGATTCTGTTGCTCTATCTATTGTTTTATCTATCAGTTTGTTGCTCTATTTATCGTTCTATATATCTTTCTATCTATCTGTTGTTCCATCTATGATTCTGTTGCTCTTTTGTTCTATTCTGTTGCTCTATTTATCATTCAGTTGTTCTATCTATCTATCTATCTATCTATCTATCTATCTATCTATCTATCTATCTATCTATCTATCTATCTATCTATCTATCTATCATTTTAGCTGTCGTTCTATCTGTTGTTCCATCTATCATTCTGTCGCTCTATCATTCTATTAATCGGTTTGTTGCTCTATTTATCGTTGTAACTATCTATCATTCTATATATTGTTCTATCTATCTGTTATTCTATCTATTGTTCTATCGCTCTATCATTCTACCTATTGTTCTGTTGCTCTATATATCATTCTGTTGCTCCATCTGTCATTCTAGCTATCATTCTATCTATCTGTTGTTCCATCTATTGTTCTATTGCTCCATCTATTGTTCTATCTATCGTTTTGTTGATCTATCTATCATTCTATTACTCTGTCTATTGTTCTGTCTATTTGTCATTCTGTCTATCACTGTCACTCTCGTTCAGTCTGTTGTTCTGTTGCTCTATCTGTCGTTCTATCTATCCATCATTCTATCTGTTGTTCTGTCTTTCTATCATTTTATCTATTGCTCTATTGCTGTATCGATCTGTCTGTTGTTCCATATATTGTTCTGTTGCTCTATCTATCGCTCTGTCTATCTGTCGTTCATCTATCATTCTATCTGTCGCTCTATCTGTCTGTCTATTGTTCTGTGTATCATTTTGTCACTGTCGTTTTAGATAGTTTTGGGTGATGCAATGTTGCAGGTAAACCTGTTTAATGTAAACAGTAATACATAATTATTAACATAATTATTAACAGAATATGTACAGGAATATCTATATATTATATCTATATGAGGACTTCCAATCAGTGTTGTTAATGTTAACTAAAACTAAAACTTCAAAATTTTTGTTAATTGAAATAAAGCTGAAATAAAATAAATTATAAATATTAGATGGAAATTTTGCAAGAAAAATGTTGCTTTGTTAACTAACTAAAATAAAATATAAGTTGAAGTATACTAAAATTACCAAAACTAAAATTTAATTAAAATTAAATTAAAGCTAAATAATATTAATTTTAATATATTTTATATATTTAAAAAAAAATAATAAGGATGACAAAAGCACATAAAATTACTCAAATTAAAAAAAAAAAAAAAAAAAAAAATATAAAAATAAAAGCTAATTCAAAATATTAATAAATAGTATAATAGTATATAAATAATTCTAAAATAACGCTGCTTCCCATTGACTTGAAGTGCTGGAAAAGTAGTCAAATTATCTTAACTGAGAAACCCTAACATTAATCAAAAATGCATCTTTTGGCATTTTTTGTATATTTGTATATTAATATGGATAAACCTTTTAGTAATGCTGAACCCAAAAGAATAGCTAGGTCATAACTATATAAGAGTAGTAAATGAAAAGCTGCGTATGACATGAGAGGCATAAATCTCTGTTCTGTTTTGAAACAGGAAATAAAACAATGAAAACCATTTATGACATAACTGATAACCTTTAATGCAACCTTTAGGGCTTTCACTTCTATTTGCATGTAAATGTCTGTGTTTGAACTACGAGCTCATTCGTGTGGGAATAAGGCAAGGTGGATGCTCACACACACACACACACACACACACACACACTGGCATACAGACACATATATGTCATAGTCACATTTGGACACACTGATCGGAGGTCTCAGCTGTCCCGCTTGGGTGTGGCTACTGTAATAGTGAAGGATATCAGCCTATTGACTTTTAGGGAGTCATGGACCCTATTAAGGGAGAGACGCTGTTAAAAGTCCAGCAGTTACGGGTAAGTTAAGTTGAAGTTGTTTATGTGTGTGCTTGTATTTGGTGCACTATATACTTTGACATGAAGTTAAAGTCATGTCACACTAAGGCAGGTTGCCTAGTACTGGTTGTCCTGACTGACTGAAACATGGCTAGGGCTTATAGTTAAGATTTAAATGAATTGAGATTGAAATGTAGACGATTATACATAAATCCTGTTCATTTCCTGGAAAAAGTGTAACACTTTGCTTTCAAAATATTGCTCTGTTTGAGAATCCCGAACAGCTTTAGCAAACTGACTGATTTAACCAATGGTTTTGGTTTGGGGGCGGGACTAACTGTTTACCTGACCAATGGATAACAGGGACAGTGTTGAGGGAAACCGGTTTGAAAACAATCATTATTTTTGCAATTTAGTTGGTGACAATGGCATAGAAATTGCAATAAAAAATAAATTGCAATTGCAATAAATTTGATGTATAAACAATTTTTATTCAGAAATTTCTACATTTCACAAATAGAAATTTTGAAGTAGAAGGCCTGAAATGGTATTTTATTGTAAATTTAATTTTATTTACAATTTTATTGCACTCAAATAATTTTTGTTTTATTTACAACTTTGCAAAATCATTTTTTTACAGTGTACCTCTGTTTAGAGAGTTGAGAAGTTGGGATGCACTGATATGTCAATTCTGGCTGATGTCAATATATTTTTTTAATATTATAGCCAGTATGAAAAATGAATACAATTTTGTATGAGCATAACGCGCTAAAAGCTAATTTGAATAGATTTTGTCAATGTCAAATCAATATTCTGTTGCTTAACTGAATTTAGCCATGACAGCATTATAATGTACAATATTAAAATTTGAATAAGTCATAACTCAAGTCGTTGATAAAAACATTTTACACTAAAAATGATATCAAAGTTGTAAATAAATCAAAGATTGAGTACCTTTTACAAAAAAAAAAATACTATTTCAATCTTTCTACTTCAAACTTTTAGCTTTTTTGTTTATTTCAACATGTTTCTTGCTGTTTCTTCATAATTATTTGTAAAATTTACTAGCAATTTTTGAGTTAAATTTCTTTCAAATAAATCCTAAACCATTTTTCTTTCAGTGTTGGAAAGCTTGTTTAAAAAAATATGGCTCTTAAAGTGTTACATTTTTGCTGTAGAAAGTAATGTAGAACTAATCAAAAGTAATCTAAAATATACAAATAGGCAAAATCCATAATTATCCATTGTCAGCCAATAGCTGATATGGTCAACAATAAAGTTACTGTACTGTATTGTTACTGTACTGTACAATAAAGTTACTGTACTGTATGTTGTATTTCTTCTTTGTGAAGAAATACAACATACAGTACATACATGGTGTGTGTTTTCTCTGCTTTTGTGTGTGTGTGTGTGAGCACACACACAGTGTGAAATTTGGAGAAAGTGAGATAGATTTGGTGTACCAATCAAGTTGTTTAACTGTAGCCACATGGCTGGTGTGTTAGACAGCAGCAGACCAATGAAACGCGCGGTCAGACAGGCACGTGGAGGTTAAATGTGTCCCGTATGGTGGACGTTTGCATCATCTGGATGTCGAGTTTCCGCTGAACCCAGACGATTGTTTCTGAAGACGGAAGATAAAATGATTCCCTGCTGCTTAACGCGACCTGCAAATAGACTGCGAGACTGGGACAGGCCTTCCCCTTCCATAAAAAAACACACACACCAGAGCCCAACCCAGGCCACCGGCCTCTGGAATGACAAGCAAATGTACACACACACACACACACACACACACACACACACACACACACACAGACACACAGACAGGCTGTCCTGCTGCTGGGGTCGCGTTCTGCCCTGTAACTGGAGCCAACATATTTCCTGCTGCATGTATGTGAATGTTTTGTGTGTGTAAGCATGTTACTGTGGTCACGCATAGACAACTTAAAAGTAGTGTTTTTAAATCAGAACAAGAGAAAATGACCAAGCACAAGTGGGAAATAATTAGACACATTCCCACAATGGATTGTGAGCTGTGCTAGAAGCAGCGAGTGTTCATGAGAGAAGTGTGCACCTGAAGTAGGTCACCTGATCTGAGAAACATTTATTTTTTTAAATTATCATTATCGTTGATGTTAAACATGAATGAAAAATGACACATGTGAGTTGTTATATTGCTTTTTTGTCATTTTTGGAGCTTAACAGTACCAGTCCCCATCCACTTACATTATATTAAAAAGAGTTGTGTGAACATTCTATAAAATGTCATCTTTTGTGTTTTATGTAAGAAACAAGCATCATACAGGTTTTAAAAGGCATGAAAGTAAGCAAATGAAGGCTTAGGTGAATTTTCATTTTTGGGGCAACTGTCCCTTTAAAAGTGAGTTTCAGCTGTTGAATACTGCAGATATTCCAACTACTGCTCAGTTATTAATGCTGTTTTGTCTGTGATGACATTTAGACCAAACTTAGACTTGTTTATCCACAAATTTGTTTGTGGGACTTTTTGTCAGGACATTTTAGATTCCCGACTTCCTTAAACATGTGAGTGTGTGTTTACCTGTAGAAATTACCTGTCCAGAGGCACCTCACGAATGTGTGTTTAAAATTACAGATGAGACAAATTACCATAATTTGTATCTGAGTGCCGCATGCAGTCGCAGAGCCTCTAATAAAACCTCGACAGCGTGACTCCTGTAGATAACATATGTGTTTTACAGCCAAATGCATGACGGCATGTTGTTACGCTTCTCTGGAATGAGTATACTAAGAATTTCTTGGTTTTCCAAATGGATTTTGTGCACAAAATAAAGAGCTATTTTTAAATTGTTGTTAAATCTAGCTCTGAACGGCAAATGAAAATTCTTAAGAGAAATAGCGATTTGTAAATGAATCAGTCTTTTGAATAGAATCTTTTTTTAATGAATCAGTTGATTCACTTCTGAATGATTCACTCATAAATCATTCTCTGTTGAGATCTACGGAAATAACTGTTTACTTCTTCCGTAAAAATAGTCTTGGTACTCAGCCACCAGAATGTCTCCTAGGACTCGATCTTTTCTTGTGTGTGTGTGTGCGCATCGCATTTGCATAACAGATTTTGAAGGTCTATTATCAGTGATGTGTTTGTAGCACTCAAAATCATTTTGGTGTTTCCTTCTTCCTTCACTGTTGCCTAGCGACCCTTGAGGTTGCTGAATAAATATTTGTGTGCGGTGCAAGCCCTGCTCCTAATTTATGCAAAGGTGAGAAAATGTGCATCGCTGTTTCGAATTAAAGAAAGAATCTTGAACTCATGACTGTCTGAGATTAGCATGCAAATCTATAATCAGATTTGTTCCATTCACAAAACGTACCATGATAATGCTGTATACACTACTGTTCAAAAGTGTGGGGTCAGCAAGATTTTTGTTTTTAAAAGAAATTTATACATTTTATTCAGAAGTGCATTAAATTGATCAAAAGTGACAGTAAAGAACTTCAAATAAATGCTCAGCATATTAGAATCATTTCTGAAGGATCATGTGACACTGAATACTGGAGTAATGATGCTGAAAATTCAGCATTGCATCACAGGAATAAATTATATTTTACAATACATTCAAATAGAAAACAGTTAATTTAAATTGTAAAACATTTCACAATTTTCACTGTATTTTTGATCAAATAAAAGCACCTTTGGTGAGCATCTTTCATGTAAATGCCATGTGAATAGGGTGTGCATTCAGTACCATGGTATATATCAATGTACCATTGTACTGCAGTTTGTAAGATCTGCTGCTGAGAGTTTGTTTTATTGGCAGTGATTGAGCTCGTCTGCTGGCAGCATTATATACCAATTTGCTCAGGTTTATAACGCAATGTGATCTTTCTGACGACACACATGAACAGCACGCATGAATAGCAGCTTTGTGAGTTGAGACACTCTGGGAAACTCTGATAAAACTGTCAGTGCCTCTCTTTAAGTGAACCCACATTCTATTCCCAAGCTGCTGCTGATTGGTTTATCATAGTTTCAGTCACTTTCGTCCTCGTGCTTTGCTTCAAGAATTAAAATAGATTTGGAAAATGGGACCTTTCTACTTGCTAAATACTATTGCAGTATATACTCTTTAATACCTTCTTTGTAACAAAAATAGCACGTGAAACAGTATGCATCATAAAGTCCTTGCTGTCACATGACCTCGTCACATTGCATAAGAGTGGCGTCCGGTTTCCATCTTGAAATAAATATGGTTATTCTGCATTTTTGATTAGGCTACATTTTGTGTAAATGTTTTTACTTTCATCAGTCTGATTAAATAATGAGCAAAAACAGAGACGTAGAGATGCATTGCATTATGGGAAACAGTATTCCATGCAGTGTGTGTTCCGTTGTTCTTACTGCAGATTTATATATATTTATGCATAGCTATTCTATAACTGTGTATATTTGCATATTATACACACCAGTGTAATTTTTGTATCATTTAGTACTATTATAGTTTTTATATTAGAAATATTTTGAATTAGTATTTCTATTATTAAAACAGTAGTTGTAATATTTTGAATTAGTTATTTTTTTCTATTTATATTATATTTAAATTAGTATATTTAATTTTAAAGTTTTAGTATTTTTAGTTGTTTGTTCTTTTTATTAGTTTTATTTATTTATTTTTAAACAGCTCTGTGGCTTTTATTATTATTATTTTTTTTTCAAATTGTTTTGGAACATCAAATTACTAGTACTACATATACTGCAGAAATAGTAAGTATTATATTAGTATAGTTATTTTTTTATAAGGGTTGCCAGTGCACCCTTACAAAAAAAAAAAAATAATAAATTAAAAAAATTAAAGTGTGACATGCATGCACGTGTACATTTGACCCTTTTTTAGAGAAAAAACTTCTCATTTCTCAGTTCCATGTTTGTCCTTGTTATGGACTCAATGACTTCCTCTTTCATAACCTGACATTCCATCCTGTCCTCTTCTCATCCAATCACAGAGTGGCCCATTATTGTGGAAAACTCAAACCAGGCTCCGTTTATGGCCATGGCAACCATGCTGTTTTGGCAGCGCCAATAAAAACAGCGCAAGTGATGATTTTAGTCACTTAACTGACACAAAATATGGTATTTACAAATTTACTGTGCAATGTGACAAATATACTGTTATAAGTTTTAACTTATTTCAATATTCAGAATGATTCTTAGTGGTTTAATTTTAATTTTGTGGTCAAATGGAAGGCAGAGATTATGTTTTTTGTGTCGTTGTGGGAGGGGAAGTGAGAGGCAGAAACAGGAAGCAGTTAAAAGTGCCCATTTCAGTTTATTAGGCATAGAAAGAACTAGAAGACAAGTGGTTTATGGGCTTTCAGTCTTAATCTGATGTAGATTTACAGGCAAACTCTCTAAATGTGAGAGAGAAAGTGTTGGCCAACTATAAAACTTACCATTGCTAGCTGTAGTTTCTGCAAATTAAGAACGTGGTGAATCACCGTTACTGTGAAAATATGCTTTTTAAAAGATGCTTAAAGCTTCTAACATTCCCTTATGAATTTATTTTGATTTTACTTTTGGTTATTTTGGCGGCAAAAATGGTTACCATGGTAAATCTTTTTACTTTTCTTTCACATTCACAGCTGCGGTGAGCGTGGGGTTAATAGGGTTGCCAGATGTTGGTTATTTGATGAGCGAGTTGCCAGATGTGATTGTGGTGTGCGATGTGAGTTGCAGGTGGAGTGGTGGATGGAGCTTTATTGATTTTTCTTCACTAAAATTTCCCTTCATTAAAACAGCTGAACAATAGATTACCTCAGCCTACATGACTTTCTTCCTTCTGTCTGGCGAATCCCTTTACCTTTTTTCTCTTTTCATTTTGGTCATTCTAAATCATTAGTACTTTAGTTCTTTAGACAAATTCTCTGAGGAAGTAAATGTGACACTGGACCACAAAACCAGTGTTGTCAATTTTTCGAAATTGAGATTTATACATCATCTGAAAGCTGAATAAATAAGCTTTCCATTGATGTATGGTTTGTTAGGATCGGACAATATTTGACTGAGATACAACTATTTGAAAATCTGGAATCTGAGGGTGCAAAAAAATCTAAATATTGAGAAAATCGCCTTTAAAGTTGTCCAAATTAAGTTCTTAGCAATGCATATTACTAATCAAAAATTAAGTTTTGGTATATTTACGGTGAGAAATTTACAAAATATCTTCATGGAACATGATCTTTACTTAATATCCTAATGATTTTAGGCATAAAAGAAAAATTTATCATTTTGACCCATACAATGTATTTTTGGCTATTGCTACAAATATACCCCAGCGACTTAAGACTGGTTTTGTGGTCCAGGGTCACAAATGACCTCTGTATAAAAGTGAGTTTGGAGAATATGGTTTGTATTTTAGGCATGCACTACTATTTAAAAGTTTGAGCTTTTTGAAAATATCTTCTGCTCACCAAAGCTGCATAATTTAAAATAGCTGTTTTCTATTGTAATATATTTTAAAATATAATTTATTCCTGTGATGCAAAGCTGAATTATCAGCATCATTACTCCAGTCTTCAATGAAACTTGCACTTTCACTGCATCATCAACTCATTTAGTTCAGTAGGATGTAAACAGCGCCCTCTCTGGTCTGGGTGATTTGGTGATTTAACAGTGACTTGACATCTTCCATTCAGCATAAATAAGCATTCGTTGCTCTTCTCTTAATGTATACTTGTTTTTAAATCTGATTACTAGCAATCTATGCCCTGAACGGAAGAGGAGTTTACTTTCCATCTTGTGTATCTAAGTGCTTGTGATAATCTGAGTACTCTGTGTGTGTGTGTGTGTGTGTGTGTGTGTGTGTGTGTGTGTGTGTGTGCGCGTCTAAATTTAGTATTTCACTCTCACCTCTTTAGGTCTGTGAGTTGAATCCTTGGATTACCATCCAACCTTTGATCTTTAAGCATTCCTGCCCAAACTTCAGCCAATGGCCATCGCTATCAGTGCAAATGCAGTGTTGTGTGTGTGTGTGTGTGTGTGTGTGTGTGTGTGTGTGTTCAGGATGGAGAGGCACTAAACCTGAGAAGGCTTCTCTTCTCTCATCACACTCTGAACATAAGCAACCTATTTATGAAGACAGAAACAGGAAGAAGTGTGTGTGTGTGTGCGCGTGTGTGAAATGATTGTGAATAATCAATATCAGTTTGTTAGTTTGTCATTGACGGGATGCAATTTCGATCACAGGATATGTGTGTATGAATTTAAACTGTTTAACTGACTTGATGTCAATATCAGAATTGACCCTCTTCACTTTATCAGTACACATTTCCGGTTTTATTGTTTGCGATTTGTTGCATGTTATTCCAAAGAAACAACGTTTATATCAAGATTATATATGATATTTTTAAATATAATTTAGCTATAATTAATAATATATATTTCTAAAATATTCTATAAATTAAAATTATTTTACAAAAATAATTATGTAATTAAATTAGAATTACATTTTTTTAAATTATATTTTAAACGTGTATTTTTTCAGTTTAGAAGTTCCTTTATCATTGGTAGTTTTATTTTATTTTATTTTTATTTTATTTTAAATTATTTTATTATTTTTGGTATGTTTTCTACTTTCAATATATGTAATTTTTATTTTGGTTTTAATATTTTAGTGCACAAAATTGTATCATTTGAAAATATTTCAAATTCGGTTTCTCACAGCACGGTAGTGTTATTGCTAAATTGTGAACATTTTTTATTTTTTAATATAAATTGTGGCCATTTTTATTTCAGCTGAATTTAGTTTTGAAGTTTTAGTTACATTAGTTCATTATTTTTCAGATAATTAACTCTTTTTTGTTTCATTTAGTTTTAATTTTAGTTTTCATAAACAATAACAACACTGGTTGGTTTTCAGAATCTTCTATCACTATTTTTCTCCGCCACTAAAACAACTTTCCTTTTCCGCTGACATCATTGAGCCCCCTTATGTTTTAACCCCTCCCCCTAAACTGCTTTTCACAAAGAGCCACTTCCAATCAATTCTCAAACGAATTCTCATTGAATATCCCGTTTCACTTGGAATTCTGTAACATTATGGAGGTAAAATGAGTTTCAAACTTTGACTTAAAATTCTTCACCTTTTAATAGTTCAGAACACATGTAGGAAGTGCCTGTGTATTTGGCACATGGATCTGCGTGTGTGTATCAGGTTTCCGCTGGCACACATACCTCACATACCCGGTATACTTTCCCTGTCACTATTAAACACACTCGCACACACACATTCAAGCATGCTGTGCATCCCCTGAGCGTGCCACTGTTAAAGAAACACACATAAATGTGCACTGTGCTCCAGCAGCTGTCTGTCTGTTTGTATTTTCTGAAGGCTGGGCAACCTTCTATAAAGATGTATTTCCAGAAGACGACAGAACAGATACCAGCTAGCAGCACGCCGACAGACCAGATCCATAAAATCTGGCCACTTCTAGTCCTGCCAAGCCAGACTTTTCACTGTCAAAGTCAAGTCTAGGCCAATTTTGAAGCTTTTTCTGGTCAAGAACTGCCCGCTTAGACAGGAAGAGACTGTCTGTATGTTTTATCAACATGTTAAGTGACCAACCAATGGAGTGTGTTTGGTCAAAAGTTTGGAATAATTGATTTTTAAAATATTTTTTGAAAGTCTCTCATCCAAGGCAAGTAAAAACAGTAATATTGTGAAATATTTTTACGGTTTATAATAACTGTTTTCTTTGAATATGTCGTAAAATGCAATTTATGATGCAAAGACGAATTTTCAGCATCATTACTCAAGTCTTCAGTGTCACATGATCCTTCTGAAATCATTCTAATATGCTGTTTTGCTGCTCAGGAAATGTTTCTTATTGTTTTCAATGTTGAAAACAGTTGTGCTGCTTCATATGATGCTGAAAATTCAGTTTGACATCACAGGAATGAATTATTATTTTTTTAATTGCAATAATATTTCATAATATTACTCTTTTTACTGTATATTTGATTAAATAAATGCAGCCTTGGTGAGCAGAAGAGACTTCAAAAATCATAATTGTTACAAACTTTTGTCCGGTAGGGAGTAATATCACGTCATGACCCACAACATCTTCATAATTTCATTTCTGCATTTCATTACCTGTGAAACTCTCAGTTTTAAGATCCTCAGAGGTGAAGTCGGAACTCGTCTTATGTAACATAATAAAAAGGATCATTAGGCAGGAGAACAAAATGGATAAAAGCTGGAAATTCAACAATGAGTGAAGTGTGTTTGAGTTGCACAAATCAGTCTGGGGATTGGGTTTTTGAAGGTGTGTGGGGATGAAAGTGCATTGTTGATGGAACTTCACAATGTTTGTGTGTTTCTTTGAGCCTAATTCTAGCCAGTAATCAGCTTAATAACAAAAACGGCATCAAGCAAAGTTCACTGCGTCGCTTAATCTCCCAGTGCATGTTGGGTAATCGGCCACATTCCACAGTGGCTCAGAGCTGGAACTCATTTCTTTTCCTTCATCTCAACTTTGTAGACGTTTTGTTTGTCTGTCCGTGTAATTTTTACCTATATTTTAGTTTCTCACAATATTTTCTCAGACTGCGCTGTTTTTGCGTGTTAGCTCATGATGATTCATGAAGAGCTGTATGATTTCTTGAACAGACGGCGGTCGGTGGGTTCGCTCCGTTGGTTCCTGGAGGAACCGGACCCTCCGGCCCCTCTGCCTCTCACTCCGTTGCAGGAGTACCTGCAGAAGCTCCTGGAGATGAAGATGCACATCAGTGTGAGTAGTCATAGCGAACGCATCCCTCAAAGACCAGACTGGACATACAATTACTACAGTTTATTAAATGGCTCTTTGGAATATTTTATTCTGATTGGTCTAATGTGGCATTCTGTGTTAAAATATTTTGTATGATGGCTTCAAAACTACATAATTAATTGTTGTCTTAGGATACTGATTTCTTAGTGTTATGTCTCTTGTATCACTCTGTAATATTTTGAAACCAAATATTTCATTTTTATTTATTTATTTGGTAAGTAGCCGTGCAGTAAAGTCCAGTCAGCTTTACGTCGGAGTCCTGAGACTGGATTCATGAAACAATTTTTAAGAATTAAATTCCTCCTACTTTTTGATTTCGTATTAATTTTAAGCTAGGAAAAATATTTTGTACCTAAGAATTTAATAAAATTTAAAACAAATTCACATTTTTGAAAAAAACAAAACAAAAAAAACTAATATTCTAATATTCTATATAACTAAGATTCTAAATAAATCATTCTAAATAACCTCTTAAAGTTGATCTCTCAAAGTAAGCCTACGCTTCTTAAACCCCAAAAGTTAAGATGTTTAAGTTATTCTAATATAATTAAATAATAATACAACTATGAATAATATATTAATAAATTATTATTTTATAGTATTTTAAAATAAATATTTTATAATATTAAAAATAATTAAACTTTTTTTTTTTTTTTTTTTTAGATAAAATTGATCCATATTGAATTATTATTATAAGGATAAAATGCAAGTTTGTAAGAGTGTTCATAAAACCCTTTTATAACTGTGATGAATTTTGCCCCCCGTGTTTTTGACCTGAGTACTTGAGTACTAAAACTATTTAAAGTTATTAGAGTTTGTAATTTACCTCTATGATATTAGCTTATGGAAAGGTTTCACTAGTTTGTGTAGGATTTTCTATTACCAAATTTAACACACAAGCTTCAATGAAGGCTTAATCAACAATGACTAATTAATTATTCATCAGTAGCTATAGGCTAGTTATCAGGGTGGTTTGTCCTGTGTCAGCTTGGACTCTTGACTTTCCAGCACACATCAGCAAAGCTTGAAAGTGAGTTTGTGTGGCTGAGATCATACAGGATGAGCATACGAGTGCGTGTGTGTTAATGTGTCATCCTTCCAGTCAAAGTTACTCAAATTCCAGCTCTCACTTGTGGGTGGGACTTTGATTGTGACAGACAGATGGACTCCATCCAAAACCACTTCATTTATGTTTTTTAAGAACTGAAGCTTTTACATGAGGAAACACGTAAAAATGCAAATCACTTTCATGCAATTCTCTCTCGATCTCTCTCACTACAGTTAAAGAAACCCTAGCAACCACCAAGAAGTATAAGTGTACTTTTTGCCGATGACACATCTAAAAAAGCTATGTCAGAACAAATATTTTAAACATTTTACATTTTATACATGCTTTTATAACAAATATTTAATACATATTCAGTATCTTTCACTGACCAGTACTGATCATCAACCACTCAGATCTCCCCAGCAACCTCATAGCAACACATCATCAACCACTAAGATCCCCTTAACAACTTCATAGCATCTCACTATCAACCATTCAGATCTCCCCAGCAACCTCATAGCAACACATTATCAACCACTAAGATCCCCTTAACAACTTCATAGCATCTCACTATCAACCATTCAGATCACCCCAGCAACCTCATAGCAACGCATTATCAGTCACTAAGATCCCCTTAGCAACTGCATAGCAACACACTATCAAGCACTCAGATCACCCCAGCAACCGCATAGCAATGCACTATCAATCACTCAGATCACCCCAGCAACCGCATAGAAACGTGCTATCAAATTCTCAGATCCCCTCAGCAACCACATAGCAACGTGCTATCAAATGCGCAGAGCACCCCAGCAACCGCATAGCAACGTGCTATCAAACGCTAAGATCACGCCAGCAACTGCATAGCAATACACTATCAACCACTCAGATCCCCTTTGCAACCGCATAGCAACGCGCTTTCAAGTGCTAAAATCTCCCCAGCAACTGCATAGCAACGCACTATCACCCCAGTAGTGCCCTATCCACCACTCATCCACCCTAGCAACCACATAGCAACACTCAAAATACCCTTTGCAACCGCTCTGAACTATTTGGCACAAGTGGTAACTTTATAAGTCTAAAATCTCAAAGTTTTTCATTGTGTTATGCGTTTGTGTGTGTTTATGAGCATGTGAGACCTTCTCTCAGGTAGCGGAAAGGGATTTTTATGTTAGCATTTGAGATTTATGATGCTAGTGTTATTATGGAGTGGTTGGGGTGATGTTCTCTTGGATGTTTTAAATCGTTGGGATATTTCGGAGCAGTGTACTTGTTATGATGCCCTACTGTGCGAAGAGAAGTAGTTTAAGTTTATTTTGGATGTTTTCATGTCACAAAGACAAATGTTGGTTATAGGACCATCCAAGTGTGTGTGACCCTTCTGTGTATCATGACTAAGAGGTTACAGTAGCTCTGTTCTGCATTTTCTGCAGCACAAAGACCCTGTGTGAAAGACCAATGGACTGGCATTTGTACAAACACACACACACACACACACACACACACACAGAGAAACACACACAAACTGCTCAACATCTCACACAAATATTTCTCCCTGAATGTAAACCGCCTACAAGCGCCAACCACAATGAACAGAGGCTATTGAACGAAGAGAGAGACGCTTCTATTTTCTACAATGAGCATAACTTCAAAACATCTCATGACGATTGAAAAACCCCTACCAAACACACTCATAATGGACAATAGCTATGTTCACATGCACACATTTTCAGTCCGTTTTGAGATCCTGAAAGTTCTGTTTATATGAATCCTAACTTTGAAATCTGATTAATGTATTTGTTTACATGTGCAGTTCTTAAAATCCAAACAAAACGTCTGCATGATAACTTAGCCGGAGCGACTGTGAGTATAAGTGTATTTATTGCCTTGATGACACATCTAAAAAAAACTGATATGTCAGAAGAGCTTTTGCAACAAATATATATTCAGGGTCCTCCACTGACCAGTACTGATCATTAACCACTCACATCATCCCAGCAACTGCATAGCAACGCACCATCAACCACTCCAATCCCCTCAGCAACCGCACAGCAACACACTTAGACCATCCCAGCAACTGCATAGTAATGCACCATCATCCACACAGATCACCCCAGCAACTACATAGCAATGCACTATTAACAACTCAAATCACCCCAGCAACCGCATAGCAATGCACTATCAACCATTCAGATCACCCCTGCAACCGCATAGCAACACACTATCAAGCAGTCTGATAACCCAGCAACTCCATAGCAACGTGTTATCAAGCACTCAGATCAACCCAGCAACCATATAGCAACACACTATCAACTACTCAGATCCCCTCAGCAACTGCATAGCAATGCACTATCAAGCACTTAGATAAGCCCAGAAACTGCATAGCAACTCACCATCAACTACTCTAATCACCCCAGTAACCGAATAGCAACGTGTTATCAAGCACTTAGATCACCCCAGCAACCGCATAGCAACGCACCATCAACCATTCAGATCACTCCAGCAACTGCATAGCAACGCAGCATCAGTCACTCAAATCACCCCAGCAACCGCAGAGCAACGTGCTATCAAACAATTAGATCACCCCAGCAATGCACTTACGACGAACAGTTCGTAAGACGGAAATGAACATGCGCGTTCATATGAAGTAGGAATGGCTCGATACCATAATTTCGTCTTCGGTACGATACCAGAATGTAATACCTCGGTATCGATACTAAATCGATACCATAGGTGACAAATAACCAGCCTCAAAAGATAAGTCAATTGAAAACAATTTTATTAAAGTAATAATAATCAAAATTCATATCTTAATACCTTTGTATCAAACTGTAACAAAAAACCTAAAGGGAACATAGGTTACATTTTGATGTTGGAGAAAAAAAATGTATTACTGAAGTAATACAATGAAAATATATTCAAATCTTCTTATCTTTTCAGTGCAAACACATAGTGAAAACAAAATGTCTCAAATACAAGCAACCTACATAACAAAAATAAAAAAAAAACCTACCGGGAACATAGGTTACATTTTGACCGAGTTTGAAGAAAAAAATACAGCTGAAGTAACGCAATTGATGCAACAAATGTTGCTTTATTGTAAAGTGTTATTCTAACAGTCAAAGTAATATTCAAAATCACGTTATTATCTCTCTCTCTCTCTCAGATTATTTTCAGATTTCAGACTCAGATAGCCAAAGAAAAAGCAAAAATATAAATCTCACTCTCTCGGCTGCTTCATATTAGCGGTCGGCAGCGCGGCAGAAACATTCCCTTCATAGTGATACTAAAATTAATATAGCAAAACTCTTGCTCAATTCAAATTCAATTAACATTCGATTGTATGAAATGCAAGGATATTACGTGACCAAAACTTCACTGGTTCTAGCGTGTCACACATGCACATTTGAGCTTGCTGTATCACATCTGTATGTGCGTTGATCAGTTGTAAATAAAAATTAAAATTAAATCTGAATTTATGAATGAATCACTCACCTGTCGATCTCTTAATTCTTTGAAAACATCAGGATGAGCAAGCGGCAAATGCATAAAAAGGTTTGATTTATATTTTTTATGATTTATAGCAACGCTTGCATACAGGTGCAGTAAGGTCAGTTCGTTCACCTTTGTCATCTGTTTTGTATGCAAAGTAATGCCATATTTCACTTCTACTGTTCTCTTTATTTATTAATTTCAGGTGCGTTGATAGAGTTTCATCTGTTTGATCCATCGCATTGTTCTGTTGTCACGTTTACTGGTTGTGCAGCAATTTGGGAAGCACTGCCACCTTCAGGTGCACTTTGCAACAGCAGCGTATGAAATACTGAATTGAGCAAAATTATGATATCGTACCGTTTCAAATATAATATATACTGGTATTTTTCCAGTACCGGTATACCGCGCATCCCTAATATGAAGTAAATTGCATGTAAACATACATATAACTGCATTGAAAGTGTGCTGAAGGCATTTCTGAATCCGATTTAAGAAATCGTCAGATTCAATCATTTTCTTGCTTAATTTTTTTCCTATTAGTTGGATTCCTATTGACCATTTCTTCCAATCTAGTTGAAATTTCATTTGGATCAAGCTCAATTGGATATATTGAGGTGTTTACGTGAAGGCTTTTCAATCTGATTGAGCTGCCAAACAGATTACTCGGTTGCATGCAAACATGGCTAATGTGTGTGTGCTGAAACTGTCAAGCCTAACTGGACTAACTTCTCAGCAGGCTGCGTTATTCGAGGAATCACTGTTGAGCAAACGGCGCTAATAAGATCATCACACTGACCCCATGTGTTCAGTAGCACATCCGTCACCACAGCGCTCTACATCTGCACCTTCGCTAAGCCACTTCCTGTGTCAGCTGTTTTTAGGTCAGCAGGAATCTGTCAAACGTTTTTAACGCTCCTCAGGGCAGAAAACTAAAATAGAACAAATTAATAATCTAATTTACCATGTGATAATATTTCATTCTGACTAGAAGTTCAGGAGAGATAGAGATGTTATAAGGCGCTTGTAATGTCTGTGACCGTTTGTTGCATGCAAAAACGAAAACCATGCTAACTACGTTGGTATCTTTGGATGAATGTTGTGAACCAGCCTTTGATAATGTGTATGATACTGTTCACTTTTTGTTCCCTCAAAGCAGTTTTTACAGTTATTTGTCTACTTGTGTGACTCAGACTTTGGATATGAGTGTATTTTGGGGAATTTCATGTTGATGATGTTTTATGGTGTTTCGGTTTCATGGTGTCAACTGATGAACAGAAACAGACCCCTTGATGTGTGAGTGTGTTTGGAGTTTTGGAAACTTTCCTTTTATTGGTAATTAAATAAAAAAAGCTCACAACAAAGACTTTTAGACTTTTTTTGGTTTATTGGCAGTACAGAGGTTACACAAGTAACTCTCTACTGCTCCAAGAGGTTGGCTGTGATACTGCAGGCCTCACATTTATTTCCTGTTTCCTAATGAGCAGAATATGGCTGACTTCTCATTTCATTCACTTCCATTTTAACTTCCTAAATTATGTTCAAATTAAATGCTATCACATTATATGTTCCCTTTATTGTTTTATTTTATTTTATTTTATTTTCTGTCTGTCTGTAACATCCTAGAAATTACCATAATATTTTACCCTGTACTATTTTATTTTATTTTTTAACTTTCTAGAAGTGACCATTATTTCTTATCTTATCTTATCTTATCTTATCTTATCTTATCTTATCTTATCTTATCTTATCTTATCTTATCTTATCTTATCTTATCTTATCTTATCTTATCTTATCTTATCTTATCATGTGCCCCTTACTATTTTTACAAAGAGTTTTGGCCTATTAGTGCTTATAGCCTATCTGTGCCAGTAGTAGCATCTCTGCGTGTGTGTTTGTGCAAAACGTGTCCAGTTTACTCAGAGGTCAGGCTTGAGTAAACCATTTACAACCTGTAATAAAACGATCTGCTTATCTTCAGACTGAGGTTTACTTATCTCAAAGTTACAAAAACAGAAAAACTATAAATGTAATAAACTTTATCAGCAGTGCTCTGGTCTTGTGCATAGTATACTTTATCAATTTTAGAAGAAATACTGACCTGGGATCAGATCACCCTGTTCTTATTAACCGTGTTCCACCTGAGACAAAGCAGCAGACTGATCTGAGGTCAGTAGTTTGGGCTCATAAATTCAGCTCCAGATGTGTTAAGGTTTGTGTTCTAGTTAAGTTTTGTCTCATCAGTGATATATTTAGCGTTTCCTCTCTTTCGTTCTCTGTGATTTGTGCAAATGAGTGGAGCTCTTCATTAGTGTAGCGGTTAATTGGCCCGTCCCAAAGTACCAAAGCAGAAGCCTGATGAAGCTGGTCTCTCTGGCTAAATTAAGGCCAGAATTCTCAAGGATGGAGAGTGAATCATGTTGTGTGGATGTTGAGGGTTTGTTGAGTTCATAGCAGGAGGGTAAATTAAAAACACATTTACTGATTTCAGAAATGCTGAGAGAAAAACCCTTACAAAAGTGTTTCTACTGTAAAAGTAAAAGTAAAAATAAATTTATATAAAGTCTTCTTAAAACAGTGTGAAAACCTTTTAGAATCTTTTAATTTCTATATTTTTTGTAAATGGTTGCTAGAGAACCATCCTGTGCAAAGGCTTGGGGCAGTCGTGGCCTAATGGATAGAGAGTCGGACTTGTAACCCGAAGGTCGCGGGTTCGAGTCTCAGGTCTGGCAGGAATTGTCGGTGGGGGGAGTGAATAACCAGCGCTCTCTCCACCTTCAATACCATGACTGAGGTGAGACCCTTGAGCAAAGCACTAGGGCATCCTGAAAAGTTGCTATACAGTTACTAGGGCCTTCTGGGTGATTGCTAGGTTTTATTGGCTGGTTGCTATGCGGCTGCTGGGCATTCAGTTACTAGGGCGTTCTGGGTGGTTGCTATGCAGTTGCTAGGGTGTTTCTGGGTGGTGGCTGTGCAGTGGCTACTAGGAGCTGCATAGCAACCACCCAGAACTCCTTAGCAACTGCATAAGAGCAACCCAGAAAATGTGATTACTGTTTTTTTCTGGATGGTTGCTATGCAGTTGCTAGGGCGTTCTGAAGAGTTGCTGTGCAGTTACTAGGGCCTTCTGGGTGATTACTAGGATTTTCTGGCTGGTTGCTATGGAGTTGCTAGGGCATTCTGGGTGATTACCAGGGTTTTCTGGCTGGTTAAAATGTGGTCGCTAGGGCATTCAGTTACTACGGCATTCTGAGTAGTTGCTATGCAGTTGCTTGGTCGTTCTGGGTGATTACTGAGTTTTCTGGGTGGTTGGTGTACAGTTGCTAGGGTGTTCCTGGGTGGTGGCTATGCAGTGGCTACTAGGAGCTGCATAGCAACCACCCAGAACTCCTTAGCAACTGCATAGCAACAACGCAGAAAATGTAATTACTTTTTTTTCTGGATGGTTGCTATGCAGTTGCTAGGGCATACTAAAGGGTTGCTATGCAGTTACTAGGGCATTTTGGGTGGTTGCTATGCAGTTGCTAAGGTATTTTGGGTGGTTCTGCTCACATGATTAGAGGAATAACATAAACAGTTTAAACACGGCAAAGTTTAAGAGTATTACATGTGTAATGGCGATGATTGTCAGCTCTCCTGTGTTTACAGTGTCTGACTAGTGCTCTGCTCTTCAGAGTCTTTGGATTTAATGAGTTCATGAGAGACGAGTGAACTCTAGGATTTCTGGGTGTCCCATCAGAGCACGCAGTGCCTATTTATAGAGAGAGAGGAGGCGTGTGTGCATGTGTTTCTGGATGATGGAATATATGTCATACAGCTATTCTCATGCTCATGTTTTTGTGCAGTTGTGTGTGTTTTATTTCAGGCTGAATTACAGCATTCTGCCGTGCTCACAAGAATTATTATTATGAAAAATTGTTGTTTCTTCCATATATAGACTAAAGTATGACCTAATTTTATTCAGATTCCATGGTGACGTCATAACATTGATCATAATAGTGCATTTCTGTGTATATAGGAATAGTGTACTTTAGAGGGTGTTATTAGGAGCTACCACTGCATGTCAACCACCAAGAACACCCTAAGCAACTGCATAGCGATGACCCAGAAAGGGTGATTAATGTTTATTTTTTCTGTGGTTGCTATGCAGTTGCTAGGGTGTTCTTGGTGGTTATAGGTGCTAACTAGAGAGTTCTGGGTGTTTCCTATGTGGTTGCTAGGGCGTTCTGAGGGGTTGATATGCAGTTACTAGGGCATTTTAGGTGGTTTCTACGCAGTTGCTTGGGTGTTCTGGGTGGTTGCTGTTTTTTTTGTGTTGTTACTGTGCGGTTTTTTGGGTGTTCTGGGTGGTTGCTGGGGTCTTGATAGGTGCTTACTAGAGAATTCTGGGTGTTTCCTATGGTTGCTAGAGTGTTCTGTGTGGTTGCTAGGGTGTTCTGGGTGGCTGCTGGGGCATTGATAGGTGCTTACTAGAGAGTTCTGTGTGTTTCCTGTGTGGTTGCTAGGGCATTCTGAGGGGTTGCTATGCAGTTACTAAGGCATTCTGGGTGGTTTATATGCAGTTACTTGGGTGTTCTGGGTGCTTACTGGGTTTTCTGGGTGGTGGCTATTCAGTTGCTACTAGGAATTACAAGAACACCCTAGCAGTGGCATAGCAACCACTAAGAAAGGACAATTACTGTTTTTTTCTGGGTAGTTGCTGTGCAATTTGCTTCTTGTGATCACTTAGTAGTCCATATGACTTGTGCAATCTATTCCACTCTAGTCAAGAGCGAGTAAATAATAAATAACCTTTTAGGTATGTACTTGCATGAAAGTGTGCTTGTGTTTCTTTGTATTACGGATAAAAGTCACCAGGGGGGTTTTGAATATCAGACGTCTTTTAAATTCCTTTCTTTCTCTCTCTCACTCTGAGTCATTCTCTCCAGTTTTCCCTCCAGTTGCTCAGTCACCACCTGGCAGAGCTTTGATTTTTACATGCGTGCAGCTCAGACGCCTACAGTCCAGCATGAATGTATGCTCAGCCTCTCCCCGATCCCTCGTTTCCATCCAGTGGACGAGTTCACAGCGGATGCAGGTGCTCTGCAATCTGTTCGCTCTCTGTTCAGGGTCGGCTGGTGGCCCTTCGTGACCCTCATTAATCCACGACAACTCGCCGCACACGGCGGGATGTTATTGCAGATGTCGATATTCTGGAGTACAGCGGATATAATGACTCCATCACCTCTATCCCCTAACAGAGAACGTTACAATGTAAACACTGTGAAAATGTTATGAACAAATGTTCCATATCATGTTAATAGTATTTGATAAATGTTCTCACAGTGTTTGGAGGAAACGGTCTGGTTGCAACATTGTTTGAATGTCCGTTGGAGCCGAAATTTGCAAATTGGGCCTAATTTATGAAACATATAAACTGTCATTCATATGTGATCTTTTTTTTTTAAGATTTTGCCTTTATTATGATAGGACAGTGTAGAGATGACAAGTGGGAGAGAGAGCGGGGCGGGATCTGGAAAGGTCCTCGAGCTGGGATTCGAACTCGGTACACCTGCAATTGATATTTTGATATTTTGATTTAATTATTAGGCCTATTTGTTAATTATTAGCTTTTCATCACCTCACGAACCCCAGTATGGGAAACCTTGACGTAATGTAATGTTTAATGCACTTTTTGACGATAACAAAGAATGGAAAATATTTTCTTACGAGTTAGTTCAAAAGTAATCCAAAAGTACTCAGAACACATTACCTAATATGTGTTATTAAACAGATTATGTTACTAACTACAATTTCCATTATGCAATTTGTAATCAGTAATGGACTACAATTTATAAGTAATGTACCCAGTACTGGATACAGCACAGATTAAGCAATATTATATAAGAGAGCATAATTCTAAACTTTTTTTTATGAAACAGTATTAATGAATTCTATAACGATTTCAAGCCAACATTCCCATAATATTAAATTGTTACGAATGACATCATTATACTAAGTTTATGTAACATTAACACAATTACATTAAGACGTACATTAAGAAAACTGGAATTTTAACATTTGAACAACCAAAGTGGAATGTTTAGAAAACGTTTTAATGTTTATAAACTTCTAACCTAAATTCTATGCACCGAATCGGTTATTTTGTGAATCACCTATTGTTGTTGTGTTCCTCATTTGTATGCTGCTTTAAATAGAAAGTTCTGCTAAATGACTGGATGTAAATATGAATGTAAATTCCTCATGAGGTAGTGTGTTACTTGCTTGCGGGAGCTGTGCTGGATCTTTCTGGTGCTCTTTGGTCGTTGATAATGTCTGGGCTTGAATTAAGAAGTAGAACTACTGAACTGCTGTAAATCTGGCGCCCAGACGCTCGTTGGATCAGCTCCAGATGTGAAGTATGTCTGCTTTATGCTGGTTTGAGGGGTTTAATCTGTGGATAAAGACAGAATCTGGATTATAATCCACCATTATAACACTGGAATCAGCATTTGATACTGGCGGACGGACTGGTTTTGATTGGAGAATTGTGCTGGTTTGAATCGGACAGGCGGTCTTGGTCCTGGTTTTGATTTTAGAACTGGTTTGGGCGCAAGAGATGGGGGCTGCTTCATCATTTAAAGAACCATGGACTAAAGTGTTGTCAACTCAGAGGGTAAATGAATATGCTAATGCTTTTGTGTTGCTATACTGCACCAAACAATCATATTATATGGAGTTTTAATAAGAAACATTGAATTCTGTATAGTTTGTGGTTGCATGATATTTCTCAGTGAAATTGCTTGGTTTGTTGTTTAATGGTGGTATCTGTTAATACATCAATACATTAACTTGCCATTATAACACTATACTACCGTTTATGGTAACTGTTCTTGGATGAGTCGCTTTTGTTGTACTGTTCCTCATTTTTAAGTCACTTTGGATGTGCGTGTCTGCTAAATATATAACTGCACATGTAAATTAGATGATACCAACCCTAACCTTTACTTTAATGTTAAACCAAATGAGCCAAAAGTACATTCGTACTATTCTTAGACGTGAAATAACACATTATTTAGTCCCTCTTAGAAGAAGTTTTCCATGTGGGGATGTCCCTACAAGGTGACGTCAAGTTTTGATGTTTTCAATACTTTGTTGCCTCAAGAATTGCAAAATCTGCCCACGTGAACAGCGACACAAAGCGTCTTTACTGCTGGTTGCAGTTTCAAAGATGAGGACTTTGGCTTTCATAGAGCTAGTTTAGTTTAGTCTGGATTTCTCTTGCACCTCATAGACATCTTTGCATTGCTGAAGATGTCAGACAACCAAGCATCCGTTTGTCACATAATACGGCGTCTCACTGATCAAAACCACAAGACGATCACACAGCAGATTTTCAATTTGCCTTCTTTAAACCTTCAGCTGCTACTCTTCTAGTGTTTCTTGTCTCTGCAGTGTGGACTAAAGACTGTGTTGTGTAAGAGGAGGTGATCTGTGTTTAAATGAGGCCGGCTAATCGTATTAGGTCATTTGAATTACCCAGATGCTGACAGGGGACTTTGGCACGGTGTGTGTTTCTTAGCTCTATTCTTCCATTGCTAGTTTTAATAGGACCAGAAATGAAAATTCAGTCATTGTTTACTCACCCTCGTGTCGTTCCAAACCCAAATGGTGTTATTTTTTTCCCTTGGATCACAAAAGTAGGAATTTTTGAAGATTTCCGTGTGGTTCTTTACATGTATTGATCATTTATAGTGACCACAAAACAAAAAAACACAATAAAGATAGAATAAATGTAGTCCATACGATTTATGTGGGGGTGTTTAATAATGTTGTTCATTGAAATTTGTACAAAATTTCAGTCTGTTCCTCATGCAAAGCTATTTTTTGAGAAGACATGGAATTTAGCATGGAAGTTGTTTGGACTTTTTTACTGTACATTTATAATGCTTTTTGGTTTCATTTAGTTTATATTTAACTGGCATTATATGAAAATAGCTGCATGAAGGTTTCTCCTCAAGAAATTCATGTCGGTTTGGAATGACATAATGGTGAGAAAATAATGACCAAATTTTTATGTTTTTGTGAACTGTACCTTTAAATAATAGACCGAAAGTTCTAATATGTCGTGCAGAAAAGAAACTTAGACACCCACATGTACATCCTGTGTGCACAAACACACAAGGTTTGAGCGTTCATCCTGTCTGCTGGCTGAATGCATGCTAACAGTTTGCACGAACAGGAATTGAACAGTGGTGTCTTCTTTCATGAGGAGAAAGTGAAATGGTTTTGTGTATCTAATGCTTGTTCGGACGGAGGGAGTGTGTGAGCGAATATTTGACTGGATTCTTCTGACTTCGAGATGGTTGAAGAGAAAATGGGGGGATGCTGGAGTCAAACGAAGGTGATCGAAACGTTACTACGATACCATTTACTTGTTGAATTCAGAGTGGTTTCTGTCTAATGTACCAAGTAAAGTTGATGATGTGATTTTATTGTGCACTGTAAAGATTTTAAATGGTTCTTCGGTTCAGCAAAGCAATGTTTTGTTATCAAGAAGCATTTTGGCTGTGTAGGATTTTTGAGTTGCTGCTGTTTTTTTTTTAGCAGTGTAAAAATTTCTTGATTTTCATTGTAGGTTCTTAAGATCAGTGTTTTGATTTATGGGTTTTCATTAAACGGAAGAAAAAAAATACTATGGATACTGTTTGGTTTGGTTTGGGTTTATGTTATGAAGAAAAATTCATATAAGTTTGGAACAATTTGAACCTTCAAACAGGTGCTTTTATGACAATAGACTTAAAAGAAGTTTTGGTTCTAAATGGAATTTTTATTATCAATAGTCATGTAATTTGAAAAGATTCTAGAATGCATTAGAGGGACGTTAGCTAGAACATCCTGTTGTGTTTCCTAATGCATGGCATGTTTTGGGTTGTTTTTGCACAATCCAATTACATATGCTTCATAGGTTGTTAGTACAGTATATAGGATTTCTTTCTTGTCAGATACCGATATTGGATCAAATTCAAGTCTAAGTATCTTCTGTCATATTTTACCCAACATGCACCAGGCTCTTAAACTGAGCCCGTCACATCTCAAATGTGTGATCAGTGTTAGTTGAGGTGTAAAAATGGATTGCGTCTGCTTCTGGGACTCATTTCTGTGGTGTGTTTGTGTGTTGTAAAGAGGTTTTACCAGAAATTGTCTGCAAATGGAAAATTAAAACCCTACACACACACCTCATCCAACCTGTATGTAATCGGCAATAGATGACCACAACACAAGATATTAATAAAACTTTCAGGGCCAGTAACTTGAGCACTACAAACGTAATGTGGGCACATGCGTTTCTGAATGTGGTTTAAGTGGTTGGATCACAAAATATTGTTTTATTTTTTTTTAGTATTTATGTATCCTGGAAACATAAAAACACCTTTTTTCACTTCCAGATTTCAGTTTTTAATACAACTTGGACTGTTCAGTCTATAAAACTGGTTCCTTGTGTTTTTCTGATAAGAAACCTTCAGAAACATCTTGAACTTGATACAGTAGATGATCCTGGCTTTAATTTGTGAATTGTGCAGTTTACAATTTATGTACAATGTACAATGATTTGTGCTTTATGCTTTGACTTAAAAACCTGGCAAATTTCAAAGTTGCATGTAAAACTGATACTTTTTTTTTTGACCTCATACTGTTTAGTTTGCACTTAGTACTTTAGTAACATCACTTTCGCAAATTAAGTGAAAATAGCTCATGCATTTATTAGAAAGGTCACTATTTTTGACAGTACTAGCTTTCATGTCAGTATCAGGGTGGGCTTTTCCTGTCCGCTTCCTTTTGGCTTAATAGAATGTCACCTTTACTTGTGACGCCCTGCGGTGTCTGTTTGGTGAACCTTTCTTGCTGTGGTACCTTTTTTTTAAAAATTTTTTTATTTCAACAACTGAATTAGGATGTCGAAACAGTCTGCACTGTTATTGTGCCAGCTTTAACATATTTCTCTCTCTCTCTTTCTCTTAGGATCAGTTTGATAACCTGGAAAAGCACACGCAGTGGGGAATCGACTTTGTGGAAAAATACACCAAATTTGTGAAGGAAAGGTCTGAAATCGAGCTTAACTATGCAAGACAGATCAGGTGAGTGTTGCATCAGCCTCTGTGATTAATACAACTGCACTAAATATTTTAGTTTGCATAAACTTTATACATGAAGACTTTTTAATGATGTATACAGGCTTTCATCATGGGTTATTTTCAGTTGCAGAATAAATAACAAAAAAGCAGTACATCCTTAAATATGCATATTATACTGATTATACTGCAGAATTAGGAAGAGTAATATGCTGTGTGACTGATGCATACACAGGTGATCATAAGAGGCCAATGTCTGTGAAAGTGATATTTCTATCATGCAGATGTAACCAAAAGATATACAAAAAAGCATGGTGTACATTAAAAAAAATATATATATATTACAACAAATATTTATGCTTATAGACTGCAAAGAGGACTTTTGAAATTACTTTTCTAAAAACATTTTTTAAAGTAATTTAAAAATTTGAATGACTTTTTAAAAACAATGAGTGACATGATTCATGAGAAAATGCTGTTCCTACTATTTCTACTATTTCTACTTCAAAATTTCAGTGTTATTTCCATTTTAATGTAATTAATTGTGAAATTTACTAGCAATTTCTGAGTGAAAATCGTTCAGAAATAAAACCTACTCCATTCTTTTCAGTGTATATGTATTTATTTAGCTTTCTAATGAATATATGTATTTATTAGTGCTGTGAAACGATTAATCGCGATTAATCGCATCCAAAGTAAAAGTTTTTGTTTACATAATATATGTATGTGTACTGTTTATTTATTATGTATATATAAATGCACACACATTCAGTATATATTTTGAAAATATTTACATGTATATACATTTATATATTTGTATTATTATATTTTATATTCTATATAAATATATTTAATATATAAACATGTTTTTCTTAAATATATACATGCATGTGTTTGTATTTATATATACATAATAAATATACAAAGTACACACTCATATATTATGTAAACAAAAACTCTTATTTTGGATGCGATTAATCGTTTGACAGCACTAGTATATACCCTGACAGATTACCATTTTAAGCTAGTTTGCTGGTTTTAGCTGGTTTAATCTAGACTCTCAGCCTTGCCAAGCCTGTGAAAACCTCTTTAAAATCAGTCAACAGATAAGTCTTATCAAGCTTGGAGACGTTTTTAAGCTGTTTTTCAACACGGGTAATTAGGTAGAATACTTTTGTGGCTTGATAGGTCAGAGGTCATGTCTTATCTCGCCTATGCCACCAGGATCACCATCAGATCTTAGGGTTCCTTCACCCAAAACTCCACTTCAACCCCTGACATGCATCTGTCATGTCTGTGTAAATAAAGACAGGTGCAGCTGCTTGTACTTCATTGTGTATTCATTTAAAAATAGACTAGACAGTTAAACACACACGTACACTAATTACACATGTGATGTTGCTGCCGACAGCTCAAGGATACAGGAAGAAAGGGCAACATTTGTGTTTTCTGTGTGTGTAAGTTTGGGAAGAAAATTCAGGTTTCCGTGGTAACAAGGTGCCAGCATGGTGTTCCTCGTTGGTGACCTACATTTTCAGGAGCCAATCATGAGCCACGACCCCGCCCCCCATTCCAGTGATAGGATTTAAAACACACACACACACACACACACACACACACTGACTGTACATCAACCCCCTCCAGATAGCAGTGGGAAACCCCTTTAATTCCCAGACACAACAGGGGGTTCAGCCATCTAACACACACACACACACACAGTCATACCAGACTGTTACTGGATGTGATGAACTGTACTTATAACCTCAGATACACTGCGTGATAGAATGGCATTCTGTGGTCAGATGGTATTAACAAATGATCATGTTTTCATCCTTTACAAGACAGTACATTTGGCAGTACCATGATTCTTTAATATATACACATTTGAATTTCCTTTTTTTTTTTTTTTGCCATGGTATATATTTATGATAATACCATTCCAGTTTTTGTATGGGATACAGCTTCAGTTGCATCTATATACATACATTATCACATGCACACTTACAGTTTTTGATAAACATGCATGCATATATGCGCACACACACATATACACACGCACTCCCAGATATCCTGATCCAGACAGGGACTTGCATGCATGAAAAGCGAATTAGCCAAGATTATAGTCAATATTGAGAGTGTGTGTGTGTGTGTGTGTGTGTGTGTGTGTGTGTGTGAAAGACAGGAACAGAGTAAATTTTATTTATCTTCAGGAAAGGAAATTGCAGTGTTGCAGAAACAGTCACATAATGTTGTGCAGTCGAAAACACATCCAGATGTGATAGATAGATAGATAGATAGATAGATAGATAGATAGATAGATAGATAGGTAGGTAGGTAGATTAAAAGACAGATATGTAGATAGGTGAGTTGGTAAACAGTTTTTTTTTTAAATTAAGAAATTAATAGATAAATAGATTATTTTTTATACATTCATAGATTAAAGTATACATAAAGTTATAGATTTAATTTATTCGTATTTATAGATAGATAGGTAGATGGTATATTCATAAATGTATAAATTAATGTATTAATTAATAGATGAATGTATTCAAATTCATAGATACATTTATCTAAGAATTTATATATTTATAATCTATGATTATAAATGCATAATCTATACATTTATATTTATAGATTAGTTTATTCATTGATTAAATATGATTAATTGACTAATCAAATTCATAGAAAGGTAGGTAGATTATTTATTCATTGTTCATTGATTAATTTATTCAAATTCATAGATAAATTTATTTCTTCATTTATTGATTAGTGTATTCAATAATTCATTAAGTATTCATTAATATGAATGTATTCAAATTCATAGATTATTCAAATTTATAGATATTTATTCATTCATAGATTAGTTTATTTATGAATGAATAGATAGATAGGCAGACTATTTATTCATACAATTATTGATAGATTAATACATTAATAGATAGATAGCTATTCATAATTTATTAATTAATTCATGAATGGATGAATGCATGGGAAATAAGAACTTTATAGCATCTTTTAAATTCAGTTTTAACTAAATTTCCTATCAAATATTTACATTATTTGAGTCACAAATGTTAAAAATTATGGTTGTTATTACTTCCATGTCATTTATTACACTGGAAAAGAAATGTCAAGTCGAGTGCATTGCATCGTGGTATACAGTGCTGCATGTAGTGTGTGACAGTTGTGTGGTACATCACGTGTGTGTGTGTGTTAAACGTGTGCTGAGAATACAGTGCAATATTAATATTAGTATGTTAACGTGCTATTCTGAAGAATATGCAGAAAACAGTGACAGAGAGACTGAAGGGGGCTGAGAGGTGTTTGTCTCACTGTGGGCGTGTGCGTGAGTGTGTGTTTAATTTAGTGTGTTTTTTTAGCCTTTGGCAAGGTGCAGTATGAACAAACACACACACACACACACACACCTGCCCTGAGGTGGTGACCATGAGCAGACGCTCTGTATTTATAGCTGGTGATAATAGAACACACAGAGAAACATCTGACAGTGACAAGAAAGGTTACAATGAAAGAAAGACAGCCTTTGTGTCACAATTTCCACACACACACACACACACACACACACACACACACACACACACACACAGACACTGAGCCTCACATTCATTTTAAATACATGTAGGAAGACAAGAGACAAAAAGTCCAAGAGTTCTGTGAAGTTTATATTTGAATTTCCACTTTCGATTGTTTCTTTGCATTTTGATTGGTTGCTTTTCTCATTTGGGCTCTCTGATTGGTTTATAAACTTTCTTTAACATTGCATCTCTGCAATGGAATACTAGCACACTGTTTCTGCATACTGCACTGAAGTATACACTGAATGTAGCCAACTGTTTAATGGTTTATTTAATTTTATAGTATGTTAAACCGCATATATGGTTATCATTTCAAACAGTAGTATGTTGCATGTTTGATTCGGCAATATTACCTTTTTTCATATTTAATTTAACCTTTTTTCTTCTAAATAAAATGGTTATTTTACTTTTTTGTTATGGTTTTGCATAACTTGTGGCAGTCAGAACAAGAATCAAGTTAAAATATTACTTATAGTTAATGTTCATTTAGTAAAAATGAAAAGTCATGTCAAGCACATAGGGGTGTAACGGTACACATATTCGTACCGAACTGGTTCGGTACGCATGTGTACCGAACGAATACAGTTTTTTTTTTTTTTTTTTTTTTTTCAGGAAATTCAAATAATAACAGTCTTTGATGTGGCATGACAGATCGCTGAATCAACACCTTGGAGAGCCACTTCTGGAACGGTTCAGAAACGTGCTAATATAATCCCAACACAAGCATTGACTCGAGCGGCCGCGATCAGCTCCGGTTCCCGTGTCTGAGCCGTGACGCGCCGCAGACTCGTGCAGAGCGGAGCGCGAGTGAACGCGATCATTCCTTCCTCTTTACTACTAGTTTTAAGGCGAATAAACATGACTGAACATCTCATGCCTCATGTAATTGCTCAGTCAGTGTTTCAACCATGGAAAGACATCAACAACACAGCATGGAAATAAAAAGTCATGTAGCATTTCATGTACCTCAGGAAGTCATCAGTGTCCACAGCTCGTTAGTTTACTAGAGAAATGAAGTCTAGAGAGGAGCATTTTGCGAAATATTACACCATATTGCCTACTCGTTATATTTTACTAAACTTGTTAGTCTTAATTATTTAAATTAATCTGTTATGAAATATGCTATGACATCCAGTGTGTAATTGAGTATATTTTAACAAATAGCCTAGAAATTTTATTATTAAGTTAATTTAAAAACTGCATTATGTGCAATTTACATGTTTACATACAATTTTTTTTTTAAAGTTGAGTGTTGATCATCTATTTAAAAATAAATAGTAATTAAATTTAAGTTTGAGTTAAGTTGTTAGGCCTAATTGTAACCTTATAATGTAAAAGAGCTCGCTATAGTTTCAAGCATAATGAGGTAGATTTTTATCACTAAGAAAATTTATACTATAGCTGAATGTATTTAAAGAAAGAGCAACTTGTTCAGTAAACCACTGTTTATTTAAAAAAAAAAAAGAAAAAGAAAAAAAGTTTAATTTTTTTCCCCCTGCTGTACCGAAATCATACCGAACCGTGACGTTTAAACCGAGGTACGTACTGAACCGTCATATTTGTACACATTGCATTGTGCGATACAGTATTGCACACACAGGGCTCAACAGTGCAAGCGATTTAGGTGCATTTGCAACTAAAAATAAAAGAGTGCAAACTGTAAAATGAATTTAGGAGCGTGTGTGAATAAAAAACATCCCAGTGGGTCCTTAAAAAGTCTAAAAATTCAGTTTCCTAGATAAATGTATTCCTTCATTCATGGATTGATTTATTCATTAATTCATTGATAAATAGGTAGATTATTTATTCTTAAAATCTTAGATTAATTTGTTCTTATATTTATAGATAAATTTTTAATTAATATTTAATTTTATTTTACCTTTTTGCCATAGTTTTGCATAGAAACAATAATTGAGCCAATAAAAATATGTGAGACTAAAAATAGTGTGCAAACTATAAATGTATTTAGGAGCATGTGTGTGAATAAAAAAAGTTGTAAAAAAATGTAAGGTCATGAAATATGTTTTTAATTTAATATCTTAAATAGGCCTTAAATTTGGTGATGGAAAAAACAGGAATTGTCATATAGCTTAATGTGATTATTAAAAGGTGATGATTTTATTAAATACATGCAAGTGCTGCATTTTTCAATGTAAAAATGTGGTGCTTTTGCACATTGTAAAGGCTCGCAGTTTCATAGCATTTCACTATCAATGATACTGCATATTTCTGCTAATAAATTGCTTATGATGGCCAGTTGAGGTATTCTGACAATGTTTACGTAATGGTGTTTATATTGTAATATGTTGTAGATATTTATGAATTTGTGCATATTTTTGAATGAGCATCCTGTCACAGTGCGCTCCGGTTGCATACTGCACAGTTAAAAATATAGTATATCAGTATGTATTGTATATAAATAGGATTGCCGGATGTAGTGTATCTTGTAGAAGTACTTACAGTATAATGTACTAGAAATAGTATGAGAAGTATGGTAGTACTGCAAACATGTCAGTGCAGTCATTGGTTTCTCTTGTTTTTAATTTTGCACAGGAATCTGTCCAAGAAATACCAGCCTAAGAAGAAAGAGGAAGATGAGAATAAGTACGTTTCATTTATCTCATTTGTTTCATGATTGATTATTAGATTTGTTTGGTCTAAATCTAGTTGTCTGAATCAGCATTTAACCCACTTAAATTAGCTGATGGATTCAGATACATTCATGTTTGTATATGATGATGTCCCTTCCCGTCCTGTCCTAGGTACACATGGTGTCGCGCGTTTCATTCGACGCTAAACGAGCTGAACGATTACGCCGGACAGCATGAGCTCATCGCAGAGAACATGATGTCACAGATCATCACCGAACTCACGCGATACGCACAGGAAATCAAAACAGAGAGGAAACTGGTGAGTGAACGAACATTTAGATAAAGTTACGACTGTGAAACGTGCAATTTGGTTAAAATAATGTCTTCTATTCAAGTTTAATACACACAGAGGATAAGTCAGTCATTGGTGGGATGATTTTCTGAAGAGTATGGCACATTTTAATTACATATAAACACACATACATAAACACACTTTTTCAACCAGATCTTAGGTGTTTAACTTGCTAATTGTAAATATGTAAATAAATATGCAATATAGTATTTATATCATAATGAAATTTGGTGAAATAGAGAGATATACTGTATATTAAACCCTCAATTTTTAGATAAGTTTTACTTAATGATCAAGGATAATTAATTTGATTTGTTCTTATTGTATTGATAATATAATTTAAGACTTGGATTTATGACTTGCAGAATGTTGCTTTTTATTTTTATGAATTCATAAGTTCATTATCAGGCCATTTTCTCTTCTAAATGATGATATTTGGCAGAATTATAGCTAGGGCCGGGCGATAATTTGATAACGATAATTATCGCGATATAATTTTCCTCGATAAAACGATATGAAGAGTTCGATAAATGTTCGATATAATGTTTATGTGCCAAAAGCGGAACGAAACGGAGCGACTCATTTGAATCGCGCCACACGGACCGTTTATCCGCTCGGATCAAAGTCAAACTGCCACGCGGCGCGAGCTCACTAGAGCAGATGTGTTTACTCGCTGATGAGACGGTCAAGCGAAAAAACAGAAAAAAACTGCGCTGTGAGATCCAGTGTGAAGCGCTTGCATTCAGCGAGCAACACAAATGACTTGGTGATTTAAACTAGTTTAAAGCCAAACAGGAGAAACAGTCAGAACAAGACAGTCAGAAGGCTTTTCAATCTACACATCGCCATCATTTACCATGGATTTACTGTAGTAACACTCACTGCACCATAGTATTGTGACACAAATGTGGGATATTCACATTGAATTTTATTACAGGAGTAATGGTATATAATTATAGTGCATGCATTTGTGATTAAGCTATAGTATGTGTGCATTTATACTGAATGTTTTTAGACTACTGTTTTTCATACAAATAGGCTACCTGAAAACCATATAGTTATATTTTTACCATGGTATTGAGGTGTAATATGTGTGGTTTTAACTTTGTTTATCATGATTTAAATGTATGCTACTATGGGAGACCAATGCTTAATCAAAAAAAATAATAAATAAAAAATACTTGGTCAGAATAAATTTAACCATGCTACAATTTTTACATGTGTTACGGATTTTAAAAATGAACAAAAAATTACCTCTGCATCCTAACTCAAGCTACTATCAAATGTGAGTTTCTAAGAGAAAAAAAATTATATTATTATTATTATTATTATTATTATTATTATTATTATTATTAATATTATCAGGCAACTCAAACCTGTTTCTTGATTTGAAAAAATATCACTCATTAGAACATGAAGAATCTAAGAAATTAATTTTTCTAGTTAGATATTTATTTTGTTAAGAAAAATTAATGGTCTGGTTTCTACAACTTTCACTTTGGAGCAAAATTCTGGCTTTAAACTTGAAAGAAATAAAGATTTGACATTTATTGTGATAATTATCGATATCGACTGATATGAAAAAAATAATCGAGATAATTATTTTGGCCATATCGTCCCAGCCCTAATTATAGCACATCTCTCTCTTTTTTCCATAAATAGAGATGCTGTTGTGTGTTTAGACTGAAAGTTTCTAGTGTGTGCATATGAATTACACTCATCGTGCGTGTGTATGTGTGTGTTTCATCATTCCACATAAACACACACACACACACACACACACACACACACACACAGATGAGACATTGAGCTCTTGAGGTCATCGACTGTATGATTTATATGTCCAGACAGCACTGAACTAATGACCAGAGTGGCATCCGAATACAACGTGCATCTTTCATTTAGCAAATAAGTTGAAGGCATTTAGGTATCAACCTGAAGAACGCAGATTTCCCAGCATTCAACAATCAAACACACACACTGAGCAGGGCTCCATGGTGTCTGTCTGGCCGATTTCCCAGAATGCTGCTTCTCTCCTGTTTCATAAACCTCTTCTTTCTCTCTCTTTATCTGTCTGTCTATCCATCTCGATCTTTTGTCTACCTCAGTTCATTGTTTCATTCTGCTGATTTGATACACGTGTGCCATTTTTGGATGTATTTGTACACGTATATATGTATATTTGCAGACTTATAGTTTATTCTTTAGTTAATGCATTTTGCAATAGAGAATTAATTAAGAACAGTCTTGCTCCGTTTTCCCGCGTTTAATCCAGACAGCATATGGTGTGGTGCTGTAATTCTCTATTAAACCCATTGTTGAAGAAGCTTTACGCTGACTGGGCCTGTAACGTGTGTTTGAGACATGCTCCATCTGTAGGCCTCGCTCAGTAATTCAGGTTATTATTCTGAGATGTGATAAATCCTGAACCTGAGAGCTGCTGCTTCATATCACCACACTCATCCAGATCCAGAAATCACTAGCTGAGCTTCTGCAGGGAAAACCAGAAACAAGAGGAGAACGAAAAACCAAAGCACATCAATTTATGACAAAGACCAGACTGGTTTCGTGTAGCCATAACAGCATAAAGCCGTATTCAGGCCAGGAACCGCCTACTTAGGAAGAGACTGTCTTACAGACATGTAAGGCAACCAGATGCAGTTAGTTTCATTTTTATGTCGTTTAGGAGCAAGTTTCTCTGAAATTGATATCTAGTAGTTGCAGTGATTTCAGCCAGTGCTCTCAGTTCCAAGAAAATAATACTTTTATTTTATTTTTTTATTTTTTTTTTATTTTATTTATTTGTGTTATGTTTTGTTGTATTTTAATTTGATTGTTTTTAATTTTTTTTGTCATTTTACTTTAATTTTCTGTATAATCATATTTTTATGTTCATTTTGATTTATTATAAAATTTGTATTGAATTTTTATTTAATGTTTTTATTTTGTTTTATTAATTTTTATTTTATTTTAATTATTATTTTATTTATAGTGGAAAGAAGTCTAATGTCAGTGTAGTTGCTTGCTATATTATTTTATTTTTATATTTTATTTTATTTTGTTTTTTAAGTTTATTGTGTTTTTAATTTAATAAAATTTTTATGTTTATTTAATTTAATTTAATATTTTAAGTTTTATTAAAAATTTTTTTTATAAAAATGTTATTAATAGTGGAAAAAATTCTAATGCAGTGCATTTGCTATTGTGCTGTTAAGGTAGACCAGTTGCTTTGTTTTTGATCCGTGGAAAACAAGTCTGCATTTATCTCTTGTATGTGTGTGTATGAAGCATGAATGATTCAAATCATCTCTAAAGCACTGTCAGTAAGTATTGTTCAGTCTTGTCTCTTTCATCTGTTCATCAGGTCATGTTTTTCTCTGTTATTTATTTTCTTGTTTTTTTCTCAGCTGTTCTAACGGAAAAGTTCTCAGTGAAGCTTTGTTTTTAAAAAACAACTAGAGGTCAACTTCCTCTTTGAGGACAGGTGGACTTCCTCTGATTGGATGAAACTATAAAGACTGATTCCAGATCAGCTGTGAGCTTAGATTTCACTTTATTGGTTTGTTCTAATGGGCCGCAAAAAGCAGAAGAATTGGACGGTTGTTGAACACTTTCGCCCTTTGTGTGTGTGTGTGTGTGTGTGTGTGTGTGTGTGTGCGTGTTTTCATGTTTATCTGTTTTTAAAGAACTGAGAGGCTCAATAAAGCTCAACAGCAGTAGAAAAATGCTTTAAATACTATAATTAAGTGAGAAATATACTATCTTCTGTATGTGTTTGTTCAATCGTTCATTAAAACTCTGGATCACTATGCGAGACACAACTGGACTCCTTCAGCATTGACTGACTGTGTGGTTTTGTACCCATAATGCTTTCTGCTCTATAGGGTTTTATTCACACGCTGCGTGCCGGCATTCCTTATTCAGCCCAGAAACTCAGTGATGAATACTAAACACATTCACACACTTTCATTCATTCATTCACTCATTTTCTCACTGTCCAGTCTTTCTGTTCGGTCTAAACACATCTCACTGATTCCGGTTCAGTCACCACAGAGAAACAGCAGTAACTCGTGATACACAGACCCTAACTTAAACTTTGTGAAAATGTTTTGTAGTACCTGTATGTGATTCAGAAATATAAGTGTTTGTGTGTGTGTGTGTATATATATATATATATATATATATATATATATATGTATATATATATATATATACATACATATATATTTATATATATATATATATATATATATATATATATATATATGTATGTATATATATATATATATATATATATATATATATATATATACATACAGTGCCGTGAAAAGGTTTTTGCCCCCTTCCTGTTTTTTTTATTTTTTTTTTATTTTTGCATATTTGTCACATTTAAAAGATTCAGATCATCAAACTAATTTTAATATTACACAAAGATAATGCAAGTAAATACAAAATGCAGTTTTTAAATGATGATTTCATTTATTAAGGGAAAAAAGCTGTCCAAACCTGCCTGGCCCTAAGTGAAAAATTAATTGCCCCCTCCTGTTAAATCATGAAGAACTGTGATTAAACACATTATTTTAGAAAACTGAGTTAAAGGGATAGTTACCCAAAAATGAAAATTTGATGTTTATCTGCTTACCCCAAGGGCATCCAAGATGTAGGTGACTTTGTTTCTTCAGTAGAACACAAAAGGTGACTTTGTTTCTTCAGTAGAACACAAACGAAGATTTTTAACTCAAACCGTTGCAGTCTGTCAGTCATATAATGCCAGTCAATGGTACTCACGGCTTTGAGAGAAAAAAAACATACACAGACAAAACCAAATTAAACCCTGCGACTTGTGACGATACATTGAGGTCTAAAGACATGAAATGATCGGTCTGTCCAAGAAATAACAGTATTTACATAGTTTTTTTTACCTCTGATCCACCGCATGGTCCAACTGTCCTGAGCACGTTCACATAACAGCCGGCGCCTGACGCGTCTTCTTCTTCTTCTTGCTTTACGGCGGATCGCAGACTTATAAGTGCATTATCGCCACCTATCTCTCAAATGGACCATTGACACTCTATCTACAATCTCAATTAGGAGTGTCAATGAATTCTGCACTCTATCAGAAAATCCTGAAGGAAGATGTCTGGCCGTCAGTTTGTGACCTCAAGCTCAAGCGCACTTGGATTATGCGGCAGGACAATGATCACAAACTCACCAGCAAGTCCACCTCTGAATGGCTCAAGAAAAATAAAATTAAGGTTTTGGAGTGGCCAAGTCAAAGTCCGGACTTAAATTTGATTGAGATGCTGTGGCATGACCTTAAACAGTCCTTTCATGCTTGAAAACCCTCCAATGTGGCTGAATTAAAACAATTCTGCAAAGAAGAGTGGGCCAAAATTCCTCCACAGCGATGTGAAAGACTCATTGCCAGTTATCGCAAACGATTGATTGCAGTTGTTGCTGCAAAGGGTGGCACGACCAGTTAGTAGATTTAGGGGGCAATTATTATTTCGCGTAGCACCAGGCAGGATTGGACAGCTTTTTTCCCTTAATAAATGAAATCATTATTTCAAAACTGCATTTTGTATTTACTCTGTTATCTTTGTGTATTATTAAAATTAGTTTGATAATCTGAATCATTCAAGTGTGACAAATATGCAAAAAAAAAAACAAAAAAAAAAACAGGAAGAGGGCAAAAACGTTTTCACACCACTGTGTGTGTATATATATATGAGCAATATCACATGAGTAGAAGTGCAATATGGCTGTATATCGCATGGCTGTGATTCGGCCGTAGGTAATCACAGCTGTGCAATATACAGCCATATCGTACATCTACGAGTGTAATATTGCGTTTATACAACAGTTTGACGGCACGAGTGTGAAAATAAATTAGAAACAACAACGAAGTGTATTTAAAAACCATCTTTTGTGCAGAACTACTTCCTTCCCCCACAGATTTAAATCTAAAGTTGACAGTTTAACAGCTGAGCCCAAGCCTCTGTTACTAATTCCAAAAGGTCACTTTAGAATTAGTAATGGAACGTTGAGTTGCTTCATTGAAAACTTATTGTATTACTGCAGTAAAAGCTTGTATTATGTAGAGTGAAGTAGTATGAGAGAGAGATGGACTGAGCGACTGTGATTTCCTGTATCTGATACAGCATCTCCTACAGACAATAAAACATAAGTCTGAATGTCCACTGAGGAAAGCATTATCTTTGTCGTATCCTCAATATCCTTTCATCCGTTGAGCGTGATTTGTGATGACAGCACTGCTCATTTGTTAGCCGCGTTGTTGTTGAAAGTAAAAATAACTTATGTTCACAAAAGTGTTTATTTTTCAAAGTAAAAGTCTTTACTGCAGCGCTGACTCATAAAAACAGTCTCTTGTCGCCATCTAATGGTGGAACAACGTAATTAAAATCACCATCACGAACACGCACCATGCCCCTCCGTACTAAACACTATTATTAAATACTATTTTTACTTATATAAAATATTATTTATTGAATAATCATATTTACTGTAATAAACAACAACAGCCATCATAAAAGTTGCTAGGCAGTTCAGCCAGCCGTACAAAGACAGCGCTATATAAGCATTGAATTTAAATAAACATGCTAATATTTTGCCAAAACTATTTGCTCTGGAACAAATAATAGTTTAATGAGACCAAAGACTGGCCGTTAGATTTACCCACTATAGAGACATCAGAGCCAGCGGTAAATTCCAGAAGATCTGGCCGCGGTCAGGCACTCTCTGTGGGTGTAATGAGTGCTGAACGGCCGCTGAACCAATGGATCTCCCGTCTCCGAAAACGTCGAAGCAAATTTTGAAATAGACCTTATCTTTATTAACAAACCGCATATTTGAAGTCCAAGCAAGCACATTCTCGCCTAAAAAACTGCATTCCGTGACACAAAACAGTATTATTTTTAAAATTATAGTGGATTTGGCCGTCCGCCATGACACTCGCTGTGAGAAATATGGCAACTTCGGCAAGCGGAGTGATACAAACGGTGAAGAGGATGAGGAGCTCTGTTGGAGCTCCTGTCGCATACCTATCAGCCAATGAGATTCGAGAACCAGAAAGAACTGTTGTATAAATAAATATATATATATATATATATATAACAAAAACCCACCAATTCACTATCTCAACAAATTAGAATATGGTGACAGGCCAATCAGCTAATCAACTCAAAACACCTGCAAAAGGTTTCCTGAGCCTTCAAAATGGTCTCTCAGTTTGGTTCACTAGGCTATACAATCATGGGGAAGACTGCTGATCTGACAGTTGTCCAGAAGACAATCATTGACACCCTTCACAAGGAGGGTAAGCCACAAACATTCATTGCCAAAGAAGCTGGCTGTTCACAGAGTGCTGTATCCAAGCATGTTAACAGAAAGTTGAGTGGAAGGAAAAAGTGTGGAAGATAAAGATGCACAACCAACCGAGAGAACTGCAGCCTTATGAGGATTGTCAAGCAAAATCGATTCAAGAATTTGGGTGAACTTTACAAGGAATGGACTGAGGCTGGGATCAAGGCATTAAGAGCCACCACACACAGATGTGTCAAGGAATTTGGCTACAGTTGTCGTATTCCTCTTGTTAAGCCACTCCTGAACCACAGACAACGTCAGAGGCGTCTTACCTGGGCTAAGGAGAAGAAGAACTGGACTGTTGCCCAGTGGTCCAAAGTCCTCTTTTCAGATGAGAGCAAGTTTTGTATTTCATTTGGAAACCAAGGTCCTAGAGTCTGGAGGAAGGGTGGAGAAGCTCATAGCCCAAGTTGCTTGAAGTCCAGTGTTAAGTTTCCACAGTCTGTGATGATTTGGGGTGCAATGTCATCTGCTGGTGTTGGTCCATTGTGTTTTTTGAAAACCAAAGTCACTGCACCCGTTTACCAAGAAATTTTGGAGCACTTCATGCTTCTTTCTGCTGACCAGCTTTTTAAAGATGCTGATTTCATTTTCCATCAGGATTTGGCACCTGCCCACACTGCCAAAAGCACCAAAAGTTGGTTAAATGACCATGGTGTTGGTGTGCTTGACTGGCCAGCAAACTCACCAGACCTAAACCCCATAGAGAATCTATGGAGTATTGTCAAGAGGAAAATGAGAAACAAGAGACCAAAAAATGCAGATGAGCTGAAGGCCACTGTCAAAGAAACCTGGGCTTCCATACCACCTCAGCAGTGCCACAAACTGATCACCTCCATGCCACACCAAATTGAGGCAGTAATTAAAGCAAAAGGAGCCCCTACCAAGTATTGAGTACATATACAGTAAATGAACATACTTTCCAGAAGGCCAACAATTCACAAAAAATGTTTTTTTTTTTTTTATTGGTCTTATGAAGTATTCTAATTTGTTGAGATAGTGAATTGGTGAGTTTTTGTTAAATGTGAGCCAAAATCATCACAATTAAAAGAACCAAAGACTTAAACTACTTCAGTCTGTGTGCACTGAATTTATTTAATACACGAGTTTCACAATTTGAGTTGAATTACTGAAATAAATGAACTTTTTCTAATTTATTGAGATGCACCTGTATGTATGTGTGTGTGTGCACACGTGTATAAAATGTATTTATATTTAATGTAAATATTTAACATTTAATTTTACATAATTTGATTTAATCTTAATATATGAATCTAATTTTAGGATTATTTTAAATTTTCTCAAATTCAGAAAATTAAATAGATAATAATTATATAAATATATTTAAATACAAAATACATGGAAATATATTTATATAAGTATCTAAATAAATATACATTTTAAAACCATTTTTATAAATTTTAACCCTAACCCATTTTTATTTTATAAATGTTAAGTATTTTATACATTTTACAAATATTTTAAATTTATCCAAAAAATATATGAATTATATATATAATATCTATATATTACTTATATATTTATATATTAATTTTTAATATATTATATATTTATGTTTTATTTATTTAAATGTGTTTATATATTATATGTAATTTTCTAAATTTGAGAAAATAAATTTTCAATAAATTTATGCATCAAATAAACATCAGAGTTTTGAAAGTGTCACATAACTGTAGTATTTACACTCTTCAGACAGTCAAACACCACATGACTTGCTCATTTATCTGGAAAATATTTTACATTTTTCTCCTTTTAAAAAGAATAAATTAGGATCCATGTACACTCTGCTATTCAAATACAGTAAAATACATTCAACCAAGTAAAATGGACAGTGAGCTGTTTGTGTAGTGAGATTGCACTGATATGAACGGTCTGCTGATGTTTGATGCTGTCTTACTCTGTCTGTGTAGTAAACAGGATATTGAGTCTAATCTGTGTCATTACAACAGATCTGACCGTCTGACATTCACTACAGGTGTCCATGTGTTTCACAGACAGCAGCTGAGACTCGACTCAAACTTATTACAAGCATTAATGTTACAGCAATTAATCAGGAATGTTAATCATCAGTAATATCAGTCTGTGATATTTTGTCAATTACAACAGAAAATAATTTAGACAGGCAAAAATCACATTTACAGTAATGCACTATAAGTAATTATAGCAAATGACCATGTTTATTGTTACACAATTATTATTATTTTTTAATTAATTTAGATTAAAATAAATATAAACAGACACTTTTATCCAAAGTGACTTACAAATAAGCAATATTTATAGTATCTCTTATATTAAAATAAATAATAAAATAAAATAAATTAACTTATATGAAAGATGATATAAGTGCATGATATAAGTGAATGATATAATCGGAAATATAAATAAATATAAAAAATAAAATTTTAAATTTATACAAATACTTATTTATATACATATAAATAATAATTATTATAATTTATAATTAATAACAATTGTTAATAAATAAAAAATACATTTAACATTTAATGATAATAATAATGAATATAATAATATTAATATAAATACTATCAATTAAATAATAAAATCAAATAATATTATTAATGACGTCATTTAGATTTATCATTTATTTATACATCTCTTTGTGTGTCTATCTATATGTCTATCTGTCTTTTGTTATGTCAATAGATTATATGTGAATTATAAGTGATTTTTGTTTTCATTAATATAGAAATTTTAAATTAAAAGCAATTTGATCACTATAAGAAACAGAGTATCTTTCAACACGTAATTTAGTATGTTTCATGCCTGTTTAAATTGATCTGGTTGAAGCTGTCACGTGTTGTTGAAGCTCTGAATGCTGCTCATACGGTCGTCTTCAGCTGATCTCAGACCTGCTCTTTATCTGTGTGTGACACTGAGCTCTTTGTGAGGGAGATGTTTGAGTGTTGGCCAAACGAACACTTTCCTGGAGTGCTCAGGCCGAGAGGAGCCGTCGAGAGAAACACACAGACGGCCTGGAGTGTGACGACACACACAGGATACACACAGAACACGGCAATATGGCTTCCTGGCAGCTCACACACATGCAAACACACACACTTCCTCTCGGGTTCAGGCTTACATGCACTCAGATAATCCTGATTGTATTTTTCAGTTATTCATATTTTATTTAACTGCAAAGAGCTCCTCAATCAGTTGTTCCCTCTTGACAGTAATAAGATTAAATTTGCCTTTATGTATGCAAAACTATGTTTAATCTTAATAAATTAGTGATTCATTTCTTCATCCTTCTCTCTCACAGTATTTCCATGATGGACGGAAGGCACAGCAACAGGTCGAAGCCAGTTGGAAACAGCTGGAATCGGTGAGTTCGGTCAACATCAATAATCAATCAGTAATCCATAAAATAAATGAGCACTGGAATCTCAATGTTATTAGGTGGTAATACTATGGTACTTTGATATACAATGGTCTCCAAAAGTCTGGGAGCACAAGTGAATAGGCTTTTATTTTGCATTATTTAATACAACATGTCAATACAGATTAAATAATTAAATATTGAAGTTATTTAAAACTTAAAACAGTATTTATTTTATTTATTTTTATATATTTTTGTAATTTTAAAAATTAAACACATTACGCAATACATTTTAATACAAATTAAATTATTAAATTAATTTAAAACTTAAGTATTTGTTTTATTTATTTTTGTAATTTTAAAAATAAAGTTTTCATCATTCAGTAAAACATTTCATATATTATTAAATTAAAATAGTATATATTAATATTTTATTAATATTATATATTAATATATTATTATAATATTAAAATTTTATTTTTATATATTTTTAAAATGTAATTAAACTTGCATTATTCAATACAACATTTAAATACATATTAAATTATCAAAATATTACAATTATTTAAAACCTGAAAGAGTATTTTAAAGATTCATTTCATTTATTTTTTTTAACTTTTTTCAATTTATATTTTTATTTTATTTTAATTTATTTCTGTTTTTTAAACTTTTTTTAATTTGATTTTAAAATTAAAATATATTATTAATATTTTCATCAATGCAACATTTTAATACAAATTTAATTATTAAAATATTACAATTAAATATTTTACAAATAAAATAAACTATAATTACTATTTTATTTATAATTTTAAGATTCAGTTAAACTTAAACTAGCTGTATTCCATGCTGTTGAGTGATTGCCATATTCATATACCATGCTATGCGTCAAACTATACAATGGTATTATCATAGTAAATGTACAAAAAGCTAAGATAATCACTTAGTATATTAGATAGTGTGTGTGTGTGTGTGTGTGTGTGTGAGATCAGAGGGATGTCTCACACACGCACACACACACACACAAACTGAAGCAGACAGGATATATCAGGACATTCCTCTGTACACCCACTGTCTCAGAGTGTGTGGTGTTAGAGATGGATTGTGTCGTTGTTAGCAGAGTCTTCTGGCTGTTTGTTGATTCAGTGTGTGTGTGTGTGTGTGTGTGTGTGTGAGAGAACGAGAGAGCACTGCCTGTGTGTGTCCGTCTGTAAGAATGAGCTCATTGTGTGTGTTTGTGTGATCGGGTGATTCAGTGGTCAGTGCGGACACAAATGTTGATTGTCCCTTCAAATAAATGAGCGCGAGAGCGAGATGAAGGATAAACAGTGTGATAATGGATGAGTGTTTATTATACTGCAGAACTTCACACATCTGTTCATGTGTGAGTGTGCTAATTAAACTCTTGAGTGTTCTGCATCTGAACATCTGTGTGTACATGAATCTAGAGCAGTGTGTTCTGCCATGCTTTAACACACGTGTGTGTGTGTGTGTGTGCGCAGTGTAAGAGGAAGTTTGAGCGAGACTGTAAGGAAGCAGATCGAGCCCAGCAGCACTTTGAGAAGATGGACGCAGACATCAACGTGACGAAAGCAGACGTGGAGAAGGTAAGAGCGTCTGATCAGACATCATCCAGGATTCTTGAAGAAAAAATATCTATCTATCTATCTATCTATCTGTCTATCTGTCTATCTGTCTGTCTGTCTGTCTGTCTGTCTGTCTGTTCTTCCATCTGTTCTGTCTACCATATGCTTAATAAAAATGATAGATAGATAGATAGATAGATAGATAGATAGATAGATAGATAGTGTGTCAGCTGAATGAAACTAAATTTTAATCATGATTTCATTGCTGTCATCATCTCACTTAGTTTTATTTAGGTTCAGTTTGGTTTATATAAGATGAAAAAGTGATAAACTGATACAGCCTGAGTGATTCACATGTGTCTGTTTTTCCCTTCACTTCATCTTAACACATCCATCACTGTCTCACACTGCTGCCGTGGCACTGTGTGGAAACTCGACCTGTGTGTGTGTGTGTGTAGGACTGTGGAGTCACACAGGACAGGCAACATCGCCTACGTTCTCTTTACTCATTTTTAATCATTCCTTGTTCCAGAGCGAGTGCTGGGCAGATGTCTCTGTGATGGCTTGAGTTGAACAAAAAGAAATTTCCAAAGTATTCAGATGTGGAAAAGAGCTCCTGCTTCCAGGAGTCCAGAGAGCATTTTTTTTTTGTCATTTAACGGTCAGATAGTGAAGAACTCCAGAGATATTTCAGGTAGCATGCGTGAGAGTCCAAAAAGTCCAATGCAAAGCCAAAGCCAATCTTTCAGATCTCTTCCGTTAGTGAAAAACTCAGATGTTTCAGGGTCAGTAAAGGTACAACAGCTGCGTTGGCTCAATTAGTGAGTGACTGCATTTAGAGTAGCATACTATTTCTGCAGTTTACAGTATGTATACTATGTACAGTATTTGTATTATGAATGCATGGAATACCTGGACGATGCATATAACCAGAGTACTGCATCCCACAATGCAATGCATCTTGACTTCCTCTTTTATTTACACTGAGACACAAACCACACTTTTTATCTCTTTCATGACTCATTTTTTGATTTGCCAAAGCTCAGAATGCCAAAAGTCTGACATTTCTTTACACAATACTGATTTAAACATGCGGAGATGATGACTAGACGTCAGTTACTGAAATAAACATGCAATATAATGAGGTTGTTTGACAACAACAAGGCAGTTTGCAAGTTACTATATGATAGATTTAGTTACAATTGCATACTAATACACTGTTTAACATATTTTTGTTTTTTTAAATAGTGTATTAAGCAGTATGCTTGTATGTCATGAACGCAGCCGGTCTGTTTATGTGTTCAAGGGTCGTGTGGTTTTGACACATGTTGGTTTGTTTGCCTTCATTTGATGTGTTGTCGAGCGGTTTGTGTCTGATATTACTGTCATGTTAAAGTGTAGATTTAAGTACTAACGAGTGGCCTAAGCTAACTAATGTGTATGTGTTTTTTTTTAAATCATGCCTTGAAGCGATGTTACCATAAGGTAGGTGCACGGCGGCAGGTCTGTGTGTGTGCGTGTGTGTCTGTGTTTCGGGACACTGTTGCTTCCTGTCCAGCCATGGCCACGCCCACATGACACACCTGCAGAATGGCCACCCAATCACAGGCTTGATTGAAGTTTGTCTGCGCTGCTGCTCCACCAGTCACATCGCTCCAGGCATGAATATTTAAACTTGTAAACCTCAAAGCTTCCTGTTCTGCTGGTTCATATATAAATGTCAGCTCACCATATCACAGTTTATTAAGGAGGTGTGTGTTTGTGCGTGTTTAGGACTTATCAGTATCTGGTGGTTGCAATGTGTCCAAGGTTTACAAAATATTTAAAATAATATAATATAATATAATATAATATATAATATAATATAATATAATATAATATAATTATATACATATGTATTGTATAATATAATAATAAAACTGCTGTAGTATTTTCTATCTATCTATCTACCTATCTATCTATCTATCTATCTAGCTATCTATGTGTAATTTGTTTATATTATATTATTTATAATTAGATTATTTAAATATAATGAACTGTATCATCACTCACTGCTTGTCCATTATATTTTTTCTTAAATATAAGAATATTTAAATGTTTGAATTTTACATATTTAATAGTAATATTTAGTTAGTGAATATAATATTTATGATATACAATATGAAATGTGCATTTTTAATATAAAATAAAAATAATATATGATTATATTATATTTATTTATATTTTGTATGTTATTTTTTATTTTGTATGAAGTTATATCACTCACTGCTTGAATTTTTTCTTAAATATAAGAATATTAAAATGTAAGAATAGCTCATTTAAATATTTGAATAATACTTCTAATTTATAATATGAAATGTACATTTTCATTACAAAAAAATACAATTAAAAAAATAGAAATAATTCAAAATATATTATTGTATTATACTTATTTATATATTGTAGATTTTATTTATTTCATTTTGCATGAAATAAAAAAAATACATAAAAACTAAATGAATATATGTTATATATTCTAAATATTACGTAAATATTTGAATGCAATATTCTTACATTTAAGAAAAAAATTGTATCAGTGATTTGTGCACAAACAGTGATATTAAGACACAGATCACTCTAATCTAATCAAATACAACTACAAATCTGCTCCAAATTATTTTGATACATTTTCATTCAGTGCAAATGTAATTTTGGGGGGTATTTTTCTGAACTTCCCGTCGGCTCATGCACATGTCTGCTGCTGCTGAGGTGCTGGTGAAGTTTGAGTGTTTCCATGGCAACACTGAACCACAGGTTAACCAGAGTGATTTCCTGGAATTGGATCAGGATGTGGTTAACATGACACTGCTTTCTCTGTATCGTCCTCTCACTTAAACAATGTGCATTAAAATGCATTAGTATACTTTAGAATCGCATTTACTTCAGCAGCATTCATTTGTGTGTTTCTTCAACGCACAAAAACTCCTGAGTGTTGTGTAAGGTGTTTATATCTTGTAGTTTTCTTTTAGATTTTCATATGTATGTAATATCTGGCATTTGACACACAAGTGTGTATTATAGATATAAACACATCTGTATGAATCAGGCTAAAGGTGTTTATATTCTGATGTGAGTCAGTGCGGATGGATTTTGAGGTTGGTGAGTGAATTTAGGGGAAGTCATTGAGTGTGAAAACAAAAGTGTTATTTTAAGTGCTCTACATTCCCTAGTCACAGCGATAAAAGTATGTCTTCCATTTAAATGAGAGTTTTTGTATTTTTTTATTGATTTCTGCATCATTGCACCAGGTAGCCCTGCCTACAATGAACTCTCGTTGGTTAAAAATCTCATTCCGCATAACTGAATATTCAACATAAGACATGTTTGAGTTGGTTACAACTTTAGAAAATCATGCAAATGCATGATTATTTTGAATGTGAATGTTGTTGCAAGGATGTAGGAAGATGCAAAAAATTGTGAAATCGTGTGTAGGCTTGCATGTGTTTAAGTTTGTGTGTTTTTAGGGTATAATTAATAAAATGATATTGCATAATCAGTAATATTTCATCCTCTCTCTTTTAGGCACGGCAGCAGGCTCAGATGAGACACCAGATGGCTTCTGACAGCAAGAATGAATATTCCTCATACCTGCAGAAGTTCAACCAGGAACAGAACGAACATTATTACACCATCATCCCTAATATTTTCCAGGTGCACACACGCACATAAACATCCACTGAGAATGAATAGCTTCTAATATCATCATTTATTTGCATGCACCGGCTGCATTATTTCTGAATTCACTATTGTGAATTATGCAAATGAGGTAACAGCATAAACACACCCCAAAAGGCAATTTGCATGGTGCGATTCATGATCTCGATTCAGAAATACACACACTAACTCTGTATGTGTGTGCCGTGAGCAGAAGATCCAGGTGATGGAGGAGAAGAGGATAGAGCGAATGGGCGAGTCGCTGAAGACGTTTGCAGAGGTCGACCGACAGATTCTGCCTATCATCGGGAAATGCCTGGATGGAATAACACAAGCGGCCGAGTCCATCGAACCTAAGAATGTTAGTAACACACTCATACAGACTCATTCGTGACGGGTCTAGCACCCCTCTCTGTCTGAAATACCTCTCATTCTCGCATAGAAACTCAATCTGGGTTGAACAAGACCCTATTATTGTTTCTAACACTGGTCCAGGATCAGTCTCTGGCTGTTTATTCAAATGGAATAGATTATCATAAATCACTGATACCCAATCCTTCATATGACGCAAGTAGCATAATTTTCATGGAAGAGGAAATGCAGAAAACAAGGCTGTGAAATGTCTAAAACTGCTGTTTAAAAGTTTGGAGTTAGTAAGATTTTTTAATGTTTTTGAAAGAAGTCTCTTTGTGCGCATCAAGGCTGCATTTATTTGATTAGAAATACAGTAAAACTGTACATTTGAATATATTGTAAAATGTCATTTATTTTACTCCAGTCTTCAGTGTCACATGATCCTTCAGAAATCATTCCAATATGCTGATTTGCTACTCAAGAAACATTTATTATCATCATCAATGTTGAAAACAGTTGTGCTGCAACTGTTTTTTTTACTTAATTTTTTCATGATTTTTTTGCTGAAAAGAAAGTTCAAAAGAACAGCATTTATTTGAAATCGAAATCTTTTGTAACATTAAAAATGTTGTTTTTGATCAATTTAATGGGTTCTTGGCAAATAAAAAAAAAAGGATTAAAAAAAGAAAAAGATTTTACTGACTCCAAACTTAGCTCACGTTTAGATTTATGTTCTAGAAATTTGTGGAAACAATAATATAATTTTGAAATAAGGATATAAGTAATAGTGACACAATATGACATATTGAAGGCTTTGCACTTTATGTGTCCTTTACAGCTTTATTATCGTTGAGACAAATTAAATATGCAGTCTATAAAAACTCTTAAATCTCCTCTAATGTAGTCCTGAAATGCAATGTTTTTATCATATATTTTCTGTCTTTTTAATTATTTACTTACAATGCAATTGCAGAAATTACGTATCTAGATATAGATATAATATTCTATATATGAAACTGCAAGTGGTTGTTGTCTATCCTATACAGTAGCTTTTTAGGACAAAACATCTCCAGAAATGATCTAAATCTGACAAAACCTCCTTTTAGAGGCATCCTCAAAAAGAAAAATGTCAAAAGACATATTTTTGGGAAGGGTTTGTTTTGTAGCAATACTAATGAGCATATTTTCAGGTTATTATCATTAACTAAAACTGAAATCATTTTTGTTACTTGAAATAAAATGAAATATATATTATATATAAATATATATAAAAATATATCAATTAATTATGTATATATAACTAACTATATTTTAACTAGTTGCTAAGACAACATTTTTTAAGTGCTAAAACGTTTGAAGTACAAGTGTAAGTAGTAAAAAAAATATAAATAAAAAAAAGGAACAAAAACAATAAAATTACAAAAATTGTAACTAAAATAAAGCAAATACAAAAAAAAAAGAGTAAAAATCGAATCTAATTCAAAATATTAATATAAACTAAAATCACACAGTAAGACTATCTGTGCTTTTTCCCCGCAGGACTCCTCTCAGGTCATAGAGTCATATAAGTCTGGGTTCGAGCCTCCTGGCGATGTGGAGTTTGAAGACTATGGTCAGGCGATGAAGAGGACGGTGTCTGAGACCAGCCTCAGTAACTCACGCTCGGACAACAAAGCGGACCGTTCCAGCAAGGGCAAGAGCAAAACTCTCTGGCCTTTCATTAAGAAAAACAAGGTAACACACACCGGCGTCACATTCACTCGCAATTACTTCGATCTGACTGAAAACAAAACTCAAGTAAATATGAACAGCACAGACTGATCTGATACTTCATGAGAGTGATTGTTTCATGTGTTTTTGTTTTAGTTTGTGCTTGTTTATTAGTTTGAATTTGTGCAGTTTTACTGTAGTATTAGTAGATGCTGTTATTCGTTTGCCACCATCGTTCTCCTTTCCTTTCCCTTCCCTGTGTTCACCTGCACGAAAATACGCTCCACGTTCATCCTGACGCTCCACCGATAACATACTAATGCACTGGCCTGAGAGGCCTCACCTTTGACCTTTGCAGAGAAATGTAACTCTAAAGCCTTTATTCCTGTGTCGTCCTTTCAAACCGAGAGTAACTTCCTTCTCCGGCCGCCCATCAGTGCTGTGCTCATGGTAACCACATTCTTCTTCCTTTTCCTCGTCTTCCTCTGTCTTCTTGTGACCTTTGACGTTTGTGTCAAAGGCTCCGCTCTTACTGAGCATGCTCAGTCCAAACCCCGCCTAACCTCGCAGGACCAGGATGTGAGCATTAACACTGTCATACGTATTTAATGAGGTGTGTCTGTGTGGCTATGGGCGGAATGGAAAACTAGTTCATACTATGCCGTATATACTGTATAGTTAGTTTTGGATCAATACAAGAGAAATGAAAACTTTTTGTCAGCAAGGATGCATTAAATTGATTAAAAGTGATAGTAAAGACATTTATAATGTTATATTTTAAAATAAATGCTGTTATTTTGAACTTTCTATTCATTCAGAAAACACAAAATATTAAGAAAACACCAAAATATGAAGCAGCACAACTGTTTTCGACCTGAATAATAGTAAGAATTGTTGCTTGAGCAACAAACCAGCATATTAGAATGATTTCTGAAGGATCATATGACACTGAAGACTAGAGTAATGATGCTGAAAATTCAGCTTTGTATTAAAGCAATAAATTATATTTTAAAATATATTACAGTAGAAAGCATTTATTTTAAATTGTAATAATATTGTACAATGTTATTATTTTTACTGTATTTTTTATCAAATAAATGCTGCCTTGGTGAGCATAAGAGACTTTCAAATACATGAATACATAATATATTTATTTTAATTTATGCAAAACATTACAATATATATTGTGCTCATATGATCTGATCACATCAAATTTAATTCAGCAAGTTGCATCCAGATTGTATATGAGAATTAAATATGGTTATTTGCATTTTTAGTGCATTTTATTGCACTTCGGTTTTGTGTAAAAATGTGGCAATCTGTGAAATACTGCAATTTATATTCTCTTCACACTGGAAATGGAACTTTTGCGCATTGCATTTTGGGATATCATGTTCCATGTGGTGTGTTTTGTTGTATACTGTGCATTTTGGCAAATGTACGGTTGTAGGACAACTGCATATGGCGCATAGTGCCTAAATAGTAATAGAAGTATGTAGTATGCTGTTCCAATCATAGCCTGTGTTTGTCAGTTCATGTCTATCCTGTGTGTGTTTTGTGTGTGTAACGTGTCTGTTTGTGGTCAGGAATAACACAAAACATTATTAGGAGGCTTTACTTAGAAACCACATTCAATAATATTCGTCTAAACACTAAACGCACACACATCTCATGCAGAACTGTATCTGATTAATGGTGTTTATGCATGAAAGCAGATGATATTGACAAAATTAGAATGTGTTTATGTTCTTGTGTTTATGTATGATGGTAAAGATTATAGGAATCTTCTGGGTTCAGTATGAGTTAAGCTGTGTTGGCAGCATCTGTGACATGCTGTTGATTACCACTGGAAATCAGCTCAACTTTGGAAAAACAAGGAGAAATGCTGTTTACAGTAATGCTCTTACATTGGAAGTCTGTGGGCCAGAAGTGTTGTTTAGGAGAACTTAAATATTAAAAATCATTTTTGTTAAGTAAAATAAAGCTGAAATAAAACAAAATATAAATATTAAATATATTACACCTAAATTAAAAAGAAAATTGCCTTGGGAACTAACTGAAATAAAACAGGTTGACATACTTAAATTACTAAAACTAAATAATAATATTAAAAAATTAAAGTAATCAAATAATTAATTAAATTAATTACATTTTTGGGAGTGTAATAGAACAGTCAGAGATTTATTTATTTTTATTTATTATTACCTTTATTATTATTGTTGTTATTGTTATTACTATTATTATTTAATTATTTTTTATAGATTTAGCTATTTTAATTGCCAATTAAAATGACAGTAGCACATAAAATTAATCAAAAATTGAAATGAAAATATCAAAATGACAGCTAATTCAAAATATTAATTAATACTTTAATGCTGTAATAGTATATAAATAATACTAAAATAGGGCAAGACATTCTGGGAGGGTTAAAAGCAAAAATGTGCAGCTCATATGTATGCTGAAGCAGTTATTTATTTTGTACAAAATATTTTATTTGAGCTGTAAAGTTGTGTAAATCATCCTTTTAGTGGTAGGACTACTTCTGGTTATGCAACACATTGCTCAATAGACTTCCATTGTAAGTGCATTATTGCACACATAATTTTGCTTTCCTGTGGTATTGGGCACACTTGTGTAGATTTTGACTTATCTCGGTTTTTCCTAATGCATGGAGGGTAGATTTTGTCTGTGATGTTTTAGCAGGTTGTCTAGTCTGTTGGGAACTGAACCGTTAATGTGAGCTCTCCCAGAACGCACGTTCATTAATTTCTGCATTACGCTTTGGGGAGCTTGCTAATAAGAAAGTGAAAGAGAGAGAGAAAAAGAGCGAATGGTTGACCTGAAATCAGTTTTTGTGCTTTAGAGGAGTGTGTGCGCGTGTGTGTGTGTGTGCGCGCTGTGCATGCAACGTTTGTTAAAGGGACAGTTCAGCCAGAAATTAAAACGCTGTCAGCATTTGCTCACCCTCATTGACTGACTTTCTTCCATGGAGCACAAAAAGAAAAAAGGAATATTTATGCTGCTCTTTTGCCATACAATGAAAGTGGATGGTGGGCATGGCTGTCAAACTTCAAAAAGTGACAAAAAGGCAAGAAATACTTTGACAAACTGCTAGAGATTTATAGTTCTTAAAAAACAGATCAAATGCAGATGTTACTGATGGAAGACAGTTCATCAACTGTAGCAAAAATTAATTTTTCAGCTACACACTGTCAGAAACCAACTACTGCCTTGATCAATATAATCAAAGTCCGTCCATGTGCATATATTACATTTTTTTATTTGTAATGTATTGATTGTTTAAATCTTATTTTTATTGTATTTATTTTTTATTGTTTTCTTCATAATGTATTGAAAAATGACTAATACACACAAACACACACGCACACTTGTTAATTTTTATTTACATTTTATTTTATAATTTCAGAATTTTTTCTAATATATATTTTTTTATAATATAATTTTTAAAAATTGCTCAACTAATATTTCTATTTTTAAATAAGTAAATAAATGTATTATTTTGTTTGTTTCTTTCTTCATAATATATTGATCAATGACTACATATATAGATATACTGTATATAAAATGAATTATTTCAGTAATATTTATTTATTTATTGTTATTGTTATATTTTTCTTGTCATGTAAACACAATCCTACCAATAAAGTACTTAAAATTTAAACTTAACTGACAAAAAGGTGAATTATCGGTGACAGATTATTAGTGAATCATTACTTTAAGTCTTTTTCTCACACAAATCTATTGTTTGGTTTCAGAAGACCTGGAATATAGTCATATGTACTAGTTTTACAGAGCTGTTTGTCATTTTCGAAGCTTGACAGCCCATGGTCCCCATCCGCTTCCATTACACTGAAAAAGCAGCTTAAACATCCGCTTTTATGTTCCACGGAAGACCGACAGCCATTGGCGTGGTTTATTTTTGGGTGACCGTCCCTTTAAATGGTTCTGCAGTGATCTGACCCCTGCATGTGACCCCTGATGTACAGGATAGAGTTTAACGCACTAACTGTCTCGCTCACTGGGATAATAACACCACAGCTGCAGCGTGTTTCTTTCAGTTGCCGTTTCTTTTACGTTCTGTTAAGTTTGCGTTCTCCTTTGTTCAATTAATTGATTAATTGATTAATTCGTTTCATTTTTGGGTCCTTATTTCTCTTGTTTTGTGTTCCCCCTCCTTTTTGTTTACCTCTTTCCGGATCGATTTGGTCCCCACCCTCTCTCTCTCTCTCGCTCTCTCCCTCTTGCTCTCTCTCTCTCTCTCTCTCTCGCTCTCTCTCTCTTGCTCTCTCTCTCTCTCTCTCTCTCTCTCTCTCTCTCTCTCTCTGCTCTCTCTCTCTCTCTCTCTCTCTCTCTCTCGCTCTCTTGCTCTCTCTCTCTCTTGCTCTCTCTCTCTCTCTCTCTCGCTCGCTCTCTCTCTCGCTCTCTTGCTCTCTTGCTCTCTCTCTCTCTCGCTCTCTCGCTCTCTTGCTCTCTCTCTCTCTCTCTCTGTCTCTCACTCTCTTGCTCTCTCTCTCGCTCTCGCTCTCTCGCTCTCTCTCTCTCTCTCTCTCTCTCTCTCTCTCTCGCCCTCTCTCTTTCTCTCGCTCTCGCTCTCTCTCTCTCTCTCTCTCTCTCTCTCGCTTGCTCTCTCTCTTGCTCTCTCTCTCTCTCTCTCTCTCTCGCCCTCTCTCTCTCTCTCTCTCTCTCTCTCTCTCTCGCTTGCTCTCTCTCTTGCTCTCTCTCTCTCTCTCTCTCTCGCCCTCTCTCTCTCTCTCTCTCTCTCTCTCTGTAAACCTCTCTCACTCACTGGTCGCTGCTCTGTGGCTCGTGTCTTACCGTTAGCTTATGTCCCTGTTAACGTCCCCCGTACCTCGCCAGCCCCCCCCTGACCCTCCCTCACCTTCTGCTGTGACCCCTGACCCCTGCCCCACTCCCCAGACCCCTAAACAGTCCAAGGAGCCCCTGTCCCACCGATTCAACGACCTCATGACCTCCAAGCCCAAAATGCACTGCCTCAGGAGCCTCCGGCGCGGGGTAAGTATCCGTGCATGCTGGTGAACCACATCTTCCACATGCGTGTTCATGTGAGTGTGTGTGTGTGTGTGTGTGCCGCTCTCTGCCTGTAATCGCCTGTGCTGTCATGTCAGTGTTCATTTTCATAAAGAAAAAGGAGCCGAATTATCATTTTGAGGTGTTTTTTGCATTATTGTAAATGCAAAACAACCCATTGATTTGTCTAATGCTGCTTTTAAGTCATGACTGAATAATCATATTTAGGTGATTCTTCAGTTAGGGGGATTTTTCTGTGCCCTAAGATGATTTCATATGGAAAAAAAGTTTTTATTAATTTATTTCTTTATTTTATGTTATTTATTTGGCAGTAATTCTGGTTTTAATGGATAGGATACAGTGGTTATATTATAAAATGTTTATTTTTTTATATTGATCTATAATATATCTATAATATTATAGACATAACAATAATATTTATTTATTTATATTTATTCATTTTTAATACTGTTAATAATTGTAAATTTGAATAAAATAGATTTTGAATAGATTTGGTATTCATGTTTACAATTTGTATTTTTTATAACCAAGAATCACTTCCCCAATCAGTGTTATTTTAGTATTATTAGTATTAATATTTTATATTTTTATTTTAAATTTTTTCTTTTTCAATTTTTACTTTTTTATTTTTAATATTTATGTGCTTTTGTTATTATTATTATTTTTTAAATATTTGTATTTAGCTTTGTTTTATTTCAGTTTTAATTTTAGTAATGCTATATTTTTAATTAGATTTTATATTTACACTTTCATTTTCAATTTAAATTTTTACTTTATTTTATGTTTTGTTTTGTTTTGTTTACGTTTTAGTAATTTTGTTATGTTCTTTTGTTTTTATATTAGTTTTTTCATTTTCTATTTAGCTTTAATTTATTTCAGTTTCAGGTTTTGTAATTTTATATTTTGAATTTTTTTATTTTATTGTAATATTTATTTTAATATTTTTATATTTTTAATGTATTTTCGTTTACGTTTTAGTAATTTTGTTATGTTTGTTATTTTTATTATTATTTATATATATATTTCTATTTAGCTTTTATTTATTTTATTTCAGTTTTAGGTTTAGTAACTTTAATACTTAAACTTATTATTTCAGTTAGCTGCTAAGGAAATATATTTGTTTACAATTTTTAAGTTGAACTTTTCCATATTTATGTTATTATGCTATTTCCATATTTATGTTATTTCATTTTTTAATAGTTTTATTTTTAGTTAACAAAACAGAGGCCCCAATATGGCCTGCCATCACCATCACAGCAAGCATTTTAGAAAACAACTGACTTTTTACAAAAAAAAAAAAAATTTGAATATTGTGTTATATTAAATTATGCTAAATAAAATTATATTATTCCTTGCCCTTTATTTTGTTGCGCTACTGCTAAAAACTCTTCCTGTCTTTGTGGAAATGTGAGAATGAAATATGAAATTGAAATAGTTTGACTAAATATCGGCTTAGAAGGACTTGAAGGCAGCATTGGCTTCTGAAGCGATGATGTCACAGTGCGACTCAGATTCCGCAGGCGATGATGTCATGCAGTAACTTGGATTCTGGAAGCTTCAGTGGAATTGTTGATATCTTTCGGCTCCTTTTCCTCCTCCTCACTCAGCCGATGAAATCCACTCTGCCTCTCTTTCTCTCTCTCTGTCAGTCTGTCTCTCTCTCTCTCTCGTTTATGTTTCGTTGTTTGCGTTTACCATGGTTTCACTGTCTCACGTTTTCAGATACGTGCAAACACAATTACGCACTCAGCACACGGGGCGCCAGTCGAAGGCACCCTGCGGTGACAGATCAAATAAAAACGGGTGCTCAAACATACAGGTTTATCCTGAGTAATGCGATTACACACACACAAACTCTCAGAAACAATGTTTTCTATTTTCACACACTCTGACATGTGACTCTCTGATAAAGTCAGACCAGATTCACCTTCCTTTCAGGAAGGCCGTCCGCGTGTTTCCGCATGTGCGAGCTGAGATTCGGACTTTTGAATGACTTTGCAAGATAACAGACACAAAACACAGCAGATAACGGAGCAAATCCCGCTTTCCCATGTCCCTGTGCAAATCTCACATTTTTTTTATCTTTTCAAAGGATTGATGGTCAGTGAACAAAAAAACAGATTTATCATTTCCTATTTTTGGCCATTCATGCGTCAAACAGGAAGGTTCATCATGCTGACAGAGCTCTATGAAGCTTATTGTCCATATTTTTAGCATATACAGACTCAACAGTGATGCCTGTATCAGATCACAGTTGAAGGATGTTATAGACACAAATGATTAAAAATAGAGGAATAAACTTGAACATATGAAGGTCTTTGACACTTTCATTGTCTTCATTTGTGCTTCCGGCTTATTTATAATATATGTGTTTATGGTTTATATGATTTGATGTACACTACTCTTTGAAGGTTTGAGGTCAGAATAAAATGAAGGCTTATATTCAGAAAGAATGCATTAAATTGATCAAAAGTGATAGTAAATGTATTTATTATGTTACAGAAGATTTTCACAACTGTTTTCAACATTGATAATAATAATAATAAATGTTTCTTAAACAGCGAATCAGCTTGAATGATTTGAATGGCATGAGTAATGATGCTGAAAATTCTTCTTTGCATCACAGGAATAAATTACATTTTACAATATATTCAAATAGAAGACAGTTATTTTAAATTGTAATAATATTTCACAATATTACTGTTTTTTTCTGTATTTTTAATTAAATAAATGCAGCCTTGGTGAACATAAGGGACTTCTTTCAAAAACATTTAAAAAAATCTTACTGACCCCAAACTTTAGTGGTAGTGTTTTAGAGTATTGTTATTGAAGAAGTTGGATTTGTTTTAATAATGTATGTTATTTTTTTGCTGGCTGCTCTAGTAGACTGTAATTTACACACTAGAGCATGTCACATACTTATTTATGTAAGACTATAATAATCAGAGAACATCTTGAAGAATAATGTCAGTGTGTCTGTGAGTTTGATTTGGTGCCTGATAGTCAGTTAGGTGTTTGTGTGTTTGAATTATATATGTATGCAGGTTTATTGATACAAAACTGTGTATGTGTGTTTGTCTTATAGTGTACAAATGATTTTATTGTATATTTTTGTATTAAAGTGTGTTTGTAGAGTGATGGAGTGTGTGCGAGTGTGTGTTTGTATAGTTACGCGTGAGTGTGTGTGTGTGTTTAATTAGGGTTTATTCTTTGCTGCAGTCTGCCCAGTCTCTCTATTATAATAAAGAAATCATGAAGAGGACTCTCGGTCGGCCTACGTATGCTTTCGAGGCCAGGCAATATGTCGTAAGTGTGTGAGAGGAGGCAAGAGTGTGTGTGGGTTTACTTAGACATAATTAGATATACAAATTTATCCATAAAAGTGAGCTAAATTTGACAAAAACCTCTTTTTGGGGACACGTTCCCCAAGTAAATTATGTATATGATTTTTAAATATATAATTGCAATATTTTAAAATCAATTTATTATATTTTTATTAAAATATTATAATTAATTTGCTGTTTGGGTTAGTTTTTGGTTATTACTATTATTATTATTAAAACATTTAGAGGTGTGTGTGTGTGCTTGAATGATAGCTGAATGATAGAGTAAATATGTTTAACAGACTTAACCTCATTTAGTGTTTTTTTTTTTCTTAATTAATGTGATATTGTTAAAAAATCTGAATTTCTTCATTAATTTATATCTCTTTGAATTCTTCCCATGAATGAGGTTAATGTCTGATATTCGGTATTAAAATCCATTTGTAATTGAGAAAAGTTACATCATCACCAACTGACTCTCTCATTGGCTCTTCTGGCTTTTGACCCCGCCTCCCATGTGCAACAAATGTAGCCTGGCTCCGCCCCTGCGCTCTGGCAGCAAATCAGCTTGTGTGGGAGGGGTTAATTCTCAAAGTGTCACAAGTGCGACTTCTGAATGCCTTGCGCATTCATGATCATCTTTGACCATTCTGGTGCTCATAACACTTTCTCACACACAAAGATACGTTCAGAATTCACCCCTTTTGATGTCATTTCGCTGCTTTGATATATTGGATGTTTATCTCTATATGTACATCACGTTCACACAAACAGTCCCGTCTGTATTCACTATTTATGTCCGTTACAAACGCGTTGAATTCTACATCCTGTTGGCGCATTCATGAGTTTGAAAAGTCTTTAAACACGTTACGTCTTGTCAGTGCATTTATACATTTGTCAAAACCTCAGAAAGTAGGTCCATAGTTTGAGCACCCTAAAATATGAAGAAGTCCAGAGAAAAGTCTTCACAGAAATAGTTTTCACGAAATCAGAGGTTGTTGCTCTCACAGCTTCATAATAATTTTTTTTTCATAATCAGTATGCTTTATTCCAAAGTGCAGTCAATAAATAAACAAACTAACTAACTAGCTATTTTTATATATTTTAATTCATTTTTATTATTTTGTTTTTATACTCTGTTGTTTTTTATTTGCATAGGTAATTATACGTTTTTTTTTTTAAATAACATTTTTTGCATGATCACCATGCTTTATTCCAAAGTCCACAAAATAAATATATAAATAAATATACTTCCTAATTTTCATGTATTTTGCATATTTTAATACATTTTAATATATATATATATATATATATATATATATATATATATATATATATATATATATATATATATATATTTTTTTTTTTTTTTTTTTTTTTTTTACCAATTCTGTATTTTGCACAATCATACTTTTTTAAAATTATATTTACATTTACATTTCATTATGTTTAATATTGTGTTTTTAAATGATATATTAACATTTTTTATTTTCATAGTTATTTATGTCTCATTTTATGTCATGTTTTTTGTTTAAATAATCTCTTATTAATCTCTTATGATTATAAAAATCATTTAGTAATCTCAAGTGTTCAGTCAAAACTAGTTGGTCACTTCACATTTTTACCACACTTCTACTTTTCCTCCATGAATTGCTTTGTTTTTTGAGATCCCCTCTCAGGTACGATTACCTAGAATCCTCTCTGGTGTGGTGGCTGCCTCAAAAACAAGCCCATTTATTGAGAATATTTTCATTTTTGCTTCTCTTTCTCTTTCCTCTGTCTTCTCTCTTGTACACCCATCCCTGATGTGTTCTGTTTATTGGCTGACTATTGCTGATGATGTCATTCTCATGTGACCCTGTAACATTGTGTGTAATAACTGGTTCATTGGTACCTGCTGAAGTTCACTGCATCAAAAGAAAATGTCAATCAATTCCTGATGGATGAAATCAAATTGCACCCTATTTTTTCTCCTTGTATGCAAATGCATCAAGCTACAGCAGTAAAACGGTTTTGTTGAATGTTGCAACATTAGGGTACAATATTGCTAAAAATTGCAACATTACAATATTGAATTTATCAACTTAACCTTAAAGAGACAGTCCACCCAAAATGAAAATTCTGTCATGTCATTCCAAGCCGTATGCATTTCTCTGAAGAATGTTGGTAACAAAGAGTTTTACTTCCCATTAACTCCCTTAGTATTTTATAGTCTATATAATGGAAGTCAAGGGGAACGGAAACCATTTGGTTACCAACATTCTTCAAAATATCTTCTATTGTGTTCCACAGAAGAAATAAATGCATACAGGTCTTTAATGACATGAGGGTAAGTAAATGATGACAGAATTTTCATTTTTTAGTGGACTGTCCCTTTAAATGTTTAGAACATTCTGGAAAATTTCAAGGTTCTGGAATATAAAGGCCTGTACTTCCGCTAATGTGACATTTTTTCTGCTTAAGTGCCAAAGTGAGGCTTTCAACTTAATTTCCCATGGCTCTGCCAGCAGAAATCTGTCTTATGACGGAGCACAAAATACTGACGGCTGGCCAAAAGTGAACTGTGATGTAGTGAGCTTCATCAATGTCATCATAAGGCATGAACACACTTGCATGCTTGTGTATGACGTGTATAGTGGTCTGATGTTGCTCCCTCTGATGTTTTCTCTCTTCTCTCGGTTCATTCCCTCGATCGCTCTCTCTTTTCGTCCGTGAGAAGCTCTCTCTAAAGCTGGTAAGCATGACCTCAGTAGCATGTCGGTAGCGGCATGACCGTAGCATGTCCGTCGCTGTAGTAACACATGGTCCTTTAACATCACTTTGTTCCTTGGTGTTCAACCCTTATGGTTATTTTTGTTTACAAGGATAGTTCACCCAAAAATAAAAATTTGCTTTTAATTTACTCACCCTTAGGTAATCCATGATGTTTTTTTCAGTAGAACAGTAAAGAAGATTTTTAGCTGAAAATGTGGTGCTTGGTGATTCATAAAATGCAAGTCAATGGCTAGTGGCACTATGAGAGTAAAAAAAAAAAAGAAGCATATCAGGCAATGTAGAATTAATCCCTGTGCCTCCTGACGACGTATTGAGGTCTTATGAAGCAAAACGATCAGTCTGTGCAAGAAACTGAACTTTATTTACAGTATTATTACCTGTAATCAAAGTCTCAGGCAAATGGTCCAGAGTGATGTCCAGTTTGCGAACGAGTCATTCTTTTGAACTGATTCTTTTTAGTGAACTGAATAAACCAGTTCACCAAATTGTACTGAACCGTCTGAAACAGTTCACGACTCGAGCAGCACAGATCTACAAGTTACTCAACCAAAACTCACTTTCAGACTAAAATATCAGTGTATATGATCCTATAATGCTGGTTTTTGGCAACTCATTCATGGCCTCAGATCTGACTCAGCTTGACTCGGAGTGAGCCGCTGATATGCGCATACGTGAACTGAGCACTTGAATGAAGGGGTTAAATTAAAGTTTTTGTGGTTTCTCATTGTTTATGTAAAAAGGTGAGCTGATGAAGACAAGTTTATTCACTTTATATGCTCTGGACATGTAAAACATCCATGTTTCACATTATTATTGGGTACTTTAATAATATAATTGCATATACGTTATGTCATTGTGTGATTACATAAACGAAGTAGTGAATTGAACCAGTTCATTTAAACGAACTATCCGAAAGATGCAGTTTGTGGAAAAGAATCTAATTTCCCCGTTTGAATGAGGCTATGTATTAGTAATGTTAGAAATAATGTTCAGTTTCTTGCACAGACCAATCGTTTTGGTTCATAAGACCTCAATATATCGTCAGGAGACACGGGTATTCATTTGGTCTTGCCTGTATATGCTGTATATTTTTGACTCTCAAAGTGACGGTAGCCATTGACTTGCATTTTACGATTCACCAAGGACCACAGTTTGAGCTAAAAATCTTCTTTACTCTTCTACTCAAAAAAAAAATAATAATAATAATAAAAAAAAAACGGTCGCCTACATCTTGGATGGCCTGAGGGTGAGTAATGAACAGCACATTTTCATTTTTAGGTGAACTATCCCTTTAACAACACTTTTGGTATTGCTTTGTTATATAATTTTACCTTTGTGTGTATTTAAGTTCAAAACCATGTTGTTGTCTGATTTATCTTTTTGTTGATGTCTGTTTTGTTTTGTCTTGTTGCTGTGGTGACTGTCCCTCTGTGTAGCTCTCACTCAATGCCCACGTGCGGAACCTTATTGAGGTGATCTGAAACCCGTTTTTTGTCCCTGTGTTTATTTATCTGTCCCTTATTCGGTCTTTATATGTTTCAAACAACATGATTAATTTGATCCCTAACCAGATGTGTGGCATAATATGGTGAAATGTCATCATTTTGAATGTAGTTTTAGTGTAAGTTAAAAGGATAGTTCACATGCAAAATTAATATGTAGTCTTTATTTTATGTCATTCTAAACCTTTGGCTTGATTTTGTTTCTGTGGGACATACTTAATTTTACATTTCACTTTCATTAAATGGAAAAGAGCAGCATGCAAATTTTGCTAAATATCTTATTTCATGTTTCACTGAAGAAATTAAGTCAAATTGGTTTTGAATGACATGAGGGTGAAAAAATAATCTAAAATAAATTATTATAATTATCAGTGATTAGAATAGATCAAATATCTTAACCAATCACAGTGTGTCTTGCTATTTTAGCCCAGCCCAATTTTTTTTTACATGTGATTATTGAATCACTGATGGTGTAGTGTGATTTATAGTTGACTGTTATACTGCAGGTACTGTTTGGTTATATTTAAACATCAATCTGTTTATAGATATGTGTATTTTGATCCATATAATTTCTTTAAGTTGATTTCTGAGATTTATTTTATTTAGATCTATTTTTATTTGTAAAGAATCAAAATGTTACATAATTAACATTTTATTTTAACAACTTGTCTTTGTTTTGAAGAGGGTGAGTACAACAGTGAGTGTAGCATGTATATTGTGCTTGTGTAGATCTTGATTATTAATTTTTATGAAGTTTGCTTGGACTGATTTTGTGGTTTTATTTAACTGTATTTTGAGTGACAGTTCAATGCATGCTCAGAAAAATCTGGTTGTTTATTGTTGCATGACAGTATGGGGATATGGAAGAAGGGGTAAGGTTGATGTGCCTGTCTTGTGACCTTTGACCTTTTAGCATTTGCACTGACCTGTAGGCAGGACTTTAGAAAGATACAGTCATCCACCTATTCAGTCCAAACTCAAATTCTAGAAATTAATGAATAATATCCAATTTTAGGCTAAGATAAGTATGATTTTTCAGGATGCCTACTTTAACCCTGTAAAGCCAGACATGAAATAGTCAAAAAATAATCTTTTTTTTTTTTTTTTTTTTTTTTGAAAAGTTTATTGAACGTGCTATTTATTGCTGTTTATCATATTTGATAACTCAGTCTCTTATGGCTCATATAGATGATATATAGATCATAATATGGAGCTCATACACGAGGAAGAAAAAAATTCATTTAGACACTCAAACTGAGCAAAAAATATGCAATTTGGTACAGCTTCTGATATTTATATGGCCAAAAGTAAGATGAAATTCTGATAGCTTGTAAATCAATGAGATCTTTATAGCAGTATAGCAGAATACTTACATAAAATGTATGTAAATATCAGTTTTCACTCTATATCTCCCAGTAATTTGTCTAAGTAAGGTGATATTTAAATGCTTAGATTTATGAACAAAACATATAATGCGATGCGATGCAATGATGATTGACAGATAAACAAATAAATGTTCCTCAAAAGCCTGATGAATCGTATTTGATACATTTGAACAGGATTTTTCTAAAAAATAATGTATGGATAATCAAGTAAAGTTGCTTTAGTCCAATAAGTGTTCATCTTGAAATATTACTAACAATATAAATGTTATCTACACGTTTACTAAGATTTCACAGCAAAAAGACATGTATCATGACCTCATTTATACTAAAAGGCTTTTTACTTTGTTAAATGAAGTATCGATCAGATGACAGAAGGCATGTAGTAGATTGTGTAGAACAGGTTTTTTTTATAGCAAGGTTTTAATCATGTTGATCATTTAGAGGCCTTAAATGTGTGTATCAAATATGATACAATAGGCTTCATAGGGTTAAAAATCATTACAGCAGGTTTAACCTCCCCAAATTCACGGCTCTTTAGCGGCACCATGTGGTTCAAATAAGCAAATACTGCCCGTCAGAGAGAACTAATGTGGAATAAGCAGTTGCTGGAGTGTTAAAAAAAACTAAACAAAACTAAAAAAAAAAAAAAACCTTGCTGGAGTGTTCAGAGGATCGATACATTAATGTAGACAGGAACAGGATATTGAAGCGAGCGAGAAAGAGGGCACATAAGGACAGATGCAAATAACCAGAATCAGATTTCAAAGATGAGTGAGCAAGATAACAGTTCATTTTATGAAAACTGTTTAATCAATGTTGATGTTGGCATTGGACTGCATAGGTTAATCATTGATCTTAGATTTAATTGTCTCATCTGGTTTGCCTTTGATAAACACTTGATTTGAAAGCTGATTGGCTCCTTTCCAAAGGCAGATAGCCAACCAGATGACAGGAACAGAAGATTCTTTAATAGTCACTTGATGTGATTGGATGTTTCCTGGTTTGACCCGCCCTGTCTATACATATGTATATTAGTTTATATATTGGCAGATTCTAACAGGACAGTGTCAGTTTTTTAAGGGCAGATACTCACTGTTTGTCTGTCATCCTCTCTGTCTCCTCTCAGGGTTCGAATCCTGAGGACTTCAGTCATCTTCCTCCAGAGCAGAGAAGGAAGAAGCTTCAGGCGAAGATTGACGACATCAATAAAGACATACAGAAAGAGATGGACCAGAGGTACACAGACACACACAAATAGAAACACAAACTTGTATATCCAAAAATCCCAATGGATACATAGTAATCAAGACTCTTTGAAAAAGAAAGATATAAAGACTTTAATAGTTTGTCAGCTTATTTTACAAAGTATTATTTGATATTTTTATAGCAGATTGTACACTCTTTCTGATTTTTACATCATCACTGCCTACCAATTACTTTTTTTCTTATTGTTTTATTTGATTTTTTGTTTAATATATTTATTTATTTACTTATTGTATTTATTTACATATTTATTTACTTATTTTATTTATTTGCATACATTTGCAACATTTATTATTTACATAATTACTTAATTACTCAATTTATTAATTAACGATTTTATTTGTGTTATTGTGTTATGTTATTTATGTACATGAATATTTATTATTTTACTTATTTGCATACATATTTATATATTACCATTATTACTTTATTTCATTTATGTAGTTCTTTTTCAGTTTTTTGTTTTTATTTCTTGTCCCCCCCCCCCTTAATTGTAATTGCACGTATAATTAACGTTTATTTAAAAAAATAAATTGGAATCCAGTTGGAATTTGTTACCAGTTGCATTTATATGATTGTCAATAGAAAAATAAATCAAATTTCAATAAATTATATAACTTTAACCATCTTTAAGTTTCCAGCAGCATAACGTTATTCAATACAATATGAAATTAGTTTTGAAAAAGATATACAATATTCAGTAGGACTCAAGTATATAATGTAGAAATCAAGAATCCTTTAGGATCTTATTTGATTCTGTCGGGATTCCGATTATGAAATTTCAGGAAAAATGCATTACATAATCCTTTTGGAATATTTTTTGACTAGGCCAGAGTTTGACAGGGTTTATTCAGCAAAATGTTTATATGTATTTTTTCTCTGCAGAGATGCTTTGACTAAAATGAAGGAAGTGTACATAAAGAACCCACAGATGGGGGATCCCAACAGCGTGGACCCTCGGTTAGCAGAGATCGCCCACAACATTGAGAAACTGCAGGCGGAGGCTCAGAAATTCGAGGTGTGTGTCATTTAATACAGCACAGGCCTGGATGAGAGGTTCAGTTCAGTGGAAATGAGTGTGTGTGTGTGTTTTAGGGCTGGTTAGCGGAGGTCGAAGGAAGGATGCCAGTAAAGAGTGACCCTCCACGGAGGACGAGTGCCCTGTACGAGACCCAAAACAGCACACCACCCACCACCAACAACAACTGCGCACAGGATAGAGAGAGGTACACACTCTCACACACACACAAAATTATCAAATAAGATTATTGTTATTGTTAAAATTAACACATACATACACTTACAGTCACTTTACAGTCACAGCACTTTGCAAACAGGTGCTATAGTTATTGTGTACGTGTGTGTGTGTGCGTGTGTGTGATGGAGCAGTCCGGATGGCAGTTATACAGAGGAACCGAGTTCTGAGGTCCAGAGCAAAGTCCAGCCCGAAACGGCGGAGTCTGGAGATGAATTTGATGACCCAGATGAAGAAATACTTCCGACCATCGGCACCTGCAAAGCCCTCTACCCGTTTGAAGGTATTTCATGTATAAATGGATAATAAACAATACAAATACATAATTAAACAAACATTTACAGCAAAAATGTGGGCTCAATTTCAAACCCTAGTGAGCTGCCTTACTGTCTGTTGTCAAATACATATAGACAGCATCTTAAATAATAAAACCTGAAAAAAGTGATTTCTGCATATATGTATAGTAAAACTTTACAATAAGATTCCATTTGTTAACATCAGTTAACTACATTAGAAATAACCATGAAAAATACTTAAGCATTTCATTTGAGTTTATTTTAACTTTTATTAATGTATCTATCAATGTATGAACTAACAATGAAAAATTGTATTTTTGTTAACTAATAAATACTGAAATGCTCATTGTTAGTAAATTCTTAGTTAATGCATTAACTCATGTTAACTAATGGAACCTTATTGTGTTACCATATTGAGGCCAGTAATTGTTTTTTAAGAAATTAATACTTTTATTCATCAAGGACACATTAAATTGATCAAAAGTGATAGTACAGACATTTAAAATATTACAAAAGATTTCTGTTTCAAAAAATGATGTTCTTTTGAACATTCTATTCATCAAATTATTCTGAAAAAAGTATCTTTGTTTTCACAAAAATATGAAGCAGCACAACCATTTTCAACATTAATAATAATATTAAGAAGAAGAAAAAGAAGAAGAAGAAATGTTTCTTGAGCAGTAAATCAGCATATTAGAATGATTTCTGAAGGATCATGTGACAGTGAAGACTGGAGTAATGATGCTGAAAATTCAGCTTTGCATCACAGGAATAAATTACATTGTACAATATATTTGAATAGAAAACACTTATTTTGAATTGTAATAATATTTCACAATATTACTGATTTTACTGTATTTTTTATCAAATAAATGCAGGCTTGGTGAGCAGAAGAGTCTTCTTTTAAAAACATGAAATAATCTTACTGAGCTCAAACTTTTAAACTGTAGTGTATATACATATTTTAATTATTTATTGATGGATTGATTGAGTTTCTTCCAATTTTCTCTGTAGGTGTTAATGAAGGCACCATCTCAGTAACGGAGGGTGAGCTCTTGTATGTAATAGAGGAAGACAAAGGTGACGGATGGACGCGTGTTAGAAGAAACGAGGAAGAGGAGGGTTACGTCCCCACATCCTACGTCGAGGTCTTTCTGGACTCCAACGCCAAAGGTGCCATAACCTACATATGACCCAAAGCTTTAGGTCCTGTGATCTCAGAAGTGTGTTTTTGTATGAACACTAAAGGAGACGGCTAGGGTGTGTGTGTGTGTGTGTGTGTGTGTGTGTGTGTGTGTGTGTGTGTGTGTGTGTGTGTGTGTGTGAGATCCTGAATCTCTCCAAGCCAACAATGTGACTTTTTAGACTGTTTTTGGTAAAGCAGACAGACTTTTTCTGAAACTGAATGACTAAATGATTGTATGTGTCTTAGTACATGATGGTTTTAGATATTAGCCCACCATAGTTTAATATGGTGGTAGTATCTTGTCATTTTGAGTAGCAGTGCATGTTAGATCACTCCAACTAAATGTACAGACAAATGCAACACACACATATAAGAGGAGACACATGCAAGTTTTTGTACTGTTTTCATATGTAAATGAACTTAAGGTCAAATTATGCTAGTGTTTTACCCCAAAAAAAACATTTTCATAACTACTAGTCAAGCACTAGTAATAATAAACAGTTTACAATTAGCATAAAAAAGTATCTTTTCCTTTTCACAAAATATATTTGTGAAAAGCCCATCATTTGCTAATACGTGTTAGACAGAGACTGCCTTTTTGCTTCTTAAGCTGTATTATTTGTTCACATTGTGTTCAATCTCAACACTTGTACTTGATATTATTAGTCTTAAAAGGAAGAAATAACCCTGGAAAAAACATATGATACACAGACATTTACAAAAACATAATATAAATGTATAAAAGCAAAGTATGCATTCATAAATCATGATTGCATAGTATGCGTTACATTCACACAATCATTTTTGGTGCTCCTGATCTTTATTCCTAAGAGCTGAGATGAAATATGACGTGAATATGAACCTTTTCTGAATGTTTCCTCACAGATGTGTTTTCCTGGAGAAGGGTTTATCTTTCTGAGGGTGAGACACGGAGTTCTACTTGAGTGCATTAACAGTGTGTGACTGAAGAGATCTAGAATGAATTGCTTTTGACATTTAAAACAGTTTAATACTTCACAAGCGTGATGTCCTATGAATGAAGTGTTGGAGTCTGACTTTTATTTCAGTTTAAACATGCATGAACCTACTTACGCCACCTTTAAGTTAGAATTGTCTGCAAAATGAGGTGCAAACACACACACACACAAAACCCCGATAAAATTCACAAACCAACAGAGAGATAACCTTCATGCAGATCTTGATTGTTGAGAAAAATATGCTAAAACTTAATCCGAGTGCTCTGTTTCTGCAAACCTGACTGTTTGAGTGAGTTTTTGACAGTTTTTCACTGCATAAATGTATGTTTGAGTGTGTTTCAGGTCACATTTGTTCTTGACTTCAACCAAGAACTCTGAATTACTCTTGCCAACAAATCATCCATATTATAAATCATGCTACAAACAATCCTGTGTGTTTTTTATTGTCATTTTCCAGTTCATTTTGTAACTGTGCAGTTCATTTAAGCATATATGCCATATGTGTGTGTGTTTAGGGGTGCATTTAAATTGGCTTTTCACACTCGTTATCATAGTTATTTTTAACCCTGGATTATCTTGTTCCATGTTTCAGAAGGTTAGTTTATCATGGGTTAACTGCTTTGTACATTTGGCACTGCAGTTTTAAAATTACTAGCACAATTAAGAAATTGTTCTCAGGGCTTATTAATTTGTTCCCTTGTTTTAGTCAAATCTTGGTCATGTTGTACATTGTTTCAATTTATTTAAATTGTGACCATGAATTACCTAAAACCAGGGAACTAATTAATTTATCATGGGAACAAATTATTAAATTATGGGAAAGATTTCTATTATTTATTTATTTATTTATTTGGATGTTATGTGTGAATTGGAATAAAGCTGAAATAAAATATTTATTAGATGACTTATAACTTAAGCGTAAAAAAACTTTAAAGAAAATTTGAATGTTGCCTTGACACTTTATAAAATAAGTCGCTAAAGCAAAAAATTCTAAAACTAAAAACTGAAATAAAAAAAGAAAACAAAAACTTATAAAAATGACAAAAGCACATAACAGAATTGCTATAACTTTCAAATTAAAATGAAAAATAACAGCTAATTTAAAATATTAATAAATACTATAATTGTATATAAATAAAACTGAAACAACACTAGTGTAAAATGGAAATGAACTAAAACTAAAAAGAAGATAACCCAGGGTTAGTTTGAAAAGATATTCATAGAGGGCATGAATCCATCTCTTCACCGAGTCTAACATGTTTTTCTTTTGTTTTTCATATGTTTGTTTGTTTGTTTGTATGACTGCAGATTCGTAAAGTATGGAAGGAGGACTCAGTGGTGCAGGGCAAACAGCAGCCACATGTGGGGAAAACTACAGCCTACCCTCCATGAACCGCCCTAGAGTGAGACAGATGAGAGACAGACACAAAATAAAGAGAGGAACAGTGAAAGAAGCGAGAGGAAGAGGCTATAGAAAACTTTAAACTTTAACAGCGAATCAGAGAAATATTATGGCATTTAGATTTATTACCTGTCTGTTATTTTATAATGAGGTGAATATGATCTGCATATATCATTTTGCTTTACGGCTCTTCATCGCTGCTGAACGGCGCTAACGTTTCTTTCAGCCTGTGTGAGTGAGTGTATGTGTGTGTGGTTGTCTTTAACAGTCTTGTGTCCGATTTCCTCACCTTTCCCGAACTAAAACCCTGGGGATGTGGTCTGTAAAAGGAGCTGAATTTGCGGTACCAAAACAGTGCTTTGTTCCATTCATATTCCTGTTATATATAGCCTGATGCTTGAAAGATGATGTACACTACTGGTCAAAAGTTTGGAACAATTAAGATTTTTAATGTTTTGAAAGAAGTCTATTCTAGTCATTAAGGCTGCATTTATTAAAATAAAAATGCAGTAAAATCTGTAAAAAATTGTGGAATATTTTTACAATTTAAAATAACTTTGTTTTTTAAGTATGTTTTAAAATGTAATTTATTCCTGTGATGCAAAGCTGAATTTTCAGCATCATTACTCCTTCAGATCCTTCACAAATCATTCTAATATGCCGATTTGCTGCTCAATTATGATTGGTGCTCAGTTATTCATAATGGTTGTTATCATCATCAATGCAAAAAACAGTTTTTGCTGCTGAAACCGTGATTTTTTTATTCAGGATCCTTTAATGAATAGAAAGTTCAAAAGACAGAAATTATTTGAAATAAAAATCTTTTGCAATATTATAAAGATCTTTACTGTCACTTTTACCTCTAACTTTTGAATGGTAGTGTATCAAGGTTTCAAAAGAATATAAATATAAATTACATTTTAAAATGTAATGTACATTTTTAAATGCTGTATTTTTGATCAAATAATTCCAGCCTTGGTGAGCAGAAGAGACTTCTTTCGAAAACATTAGTAAATTGTAATTATTCTAAACTTTTAGTGTATAAAGAAACAAAATGGCAATGCAAGCATGTTTTACAGGTGTATGCTTATCAACAAATCATGTTTTACACAGCTAAAAACATTCATATATAAACTTTAAATCATTCATACATATGTTTGTATGATATGAAATGTCTTTAAGTGCCCTTCGATTGCACTTTTCCAAGTTGCAAGCTGGAATCTTTCTCGAGTTGAATGGAGCGCTGCATTAGTTCATGACGTCGCTCCTTCATCAGGCCACACCCCTTTAGGCCCTTTGACTCCACCTCCCAAAGATAACAGCTGCTGGCCATTGGTTGCTCACTTGGCTGTGGCACACATCAGGGGCGGGGCTTCACTGGCCAATAGCATGTCTGCTTGCCCTGGCACCTCCTCTGTCTCCGCCCTTCCAGTGCAATTACTAAAACTGTCTGTCTCTTTGCCATCTTATCCAACTCATTTTTATCTAATGTCCCTTCAGCGATTCACATTTTCATTCATTTCATCTATTAAGACTTCCCGCTTTACCTTAACCGTCCAATCATCATGCTCAAATGCTGTTTTGTTGTCAGGCAAGGGAGGGGCTATATTTACACTCATGAATATGCTAATGTCCTGTTGAAATGGGAATGTATTTATTGTGACGGCTGTTTTGTTCATGTCTTCATGGTTTTACCCTGTGGAGCACCCAGCTGAGAACCTCGCGACCTCATTGGTTTCGCCAGTTAAATATATATGTAATGGTTTAAATGTACTCTGAGCCAAATGTACAGGTTAATCAGACATTTAACATGCATCATGTGAGCTGTGAGCGTTTGTATGGCTCTCTTAACCCGAAGAATAGACTTGGAGGTTTTTAATTCAACTGATTTTTTCCCTTTTTGATGTAATCACTGTGGTTTGGCGAAGGAGATTTTTTTTTTATTTTTTGTGAAGAGATTATATTTTTTAATTTCATCATCTTCCATGGTTTACTCACCATCCTTGAGGCACATAATTTTAACTTTTCTTTTTATATATATTTTTTAATTCTCTCACACAGTCATTTTGGGTCCAGGAGAGGTTTTAGATATTTTAATTTTTTTTCTTTTGTTTTAATATTATTATTATTATTATTATTATTATTATTATTGATTCTTAAGTAGGTTTGAAGTACAAAACATCTACATCTCTACAGGCAGCATCATGGAAATGAAAATTCGCACATGCCACAGATCTGCTATTTAATACTGAATGCTTTTATTATGTTTAACAAAGCGCTTAATGATGAATTATGATGTTTTATGTTGAATGAATTGAGCAGCCTCTCAGAATAACTGACTCACTCGCTATTGATGAACCTGTAAATATAAAAATGTGTTATAAATAAGAAATGGTTTTGAAAGCGGAGAACATCTCACCATCTTGAAGAGGAAAATGTCATTTCGTATGTCTTCCGAACATACACACTTTCTCAAGTGCTCTGTCTCTCTTTGAGAACAAAACAATTGCTAAACAACTTCATTTCAGCCTTTTCAGCATTGTTATACTTTGCCGGCTATCACCATATGACATATACATACACACCTGTCAGTGACATGAATCATTTGCCCTTGGCCCTTACTTGCTCTATTTGGGGCTTCAAAACACCATTCCCGAATCAGAGAATTATAAATACATATATATGTATATCTATACGTACAAGTCTATAAATAAGAGTGAAGTACCAATCCATGGTAAGAGTCTATTTTTAAATTTTGATTAATAAAAATGTCCCATTTTTTTTCTCTGCTTTGCTAAATTAATTTTTTTTTTTTTTTTTTGGTCTCCTTTGGTGGGGTCTGACAAATGTTTGTTTTGCACTTTTTGTTCTATTTGTTATGCTTGTGTTTTTGAGCACTGAATACTTTGTATGTGTTAACTGTGCCAATTAAAGATAGAGGGGAAAATCAATGAATTATTGTCTCAGTGTATCACTTTGTGTGTGTGTGTGTGTGTGTGTGTGTGTACATAACCATAATTTGGGGACAATTTTGTACCAAAAAGTGAGCTGAACCTGACAAAACTTCCTTTTGGGGATGTCTTTATTTTTAAAACTGGTATAAAAATAAAGTAAACTTTTTTTTTTTTTTTTTGGTATAAATGCAGAAAGTTTTCTGTGAATGGTAGGGTTAGGATTAGCTCATAAAATCTATAACTATATCTGTATATAAAAACGATAGAAGGCTATGCAGTGTCCCCATTTAGATAGCTAAATAAAAACGTGTGTATAAAATCTTAAGCTTTACACAAAAATAATTAACAGTGGCAGAATGGCTGAAAACTCGTGTTACACTCGTGTAAACTTTATAAACAAGTATTATTAATACAAAAATGTTTATAAGAATTCAGAACAAAATATGTATTAATTAATTCGTTCATTTGAAATTTACTAATGTTAATGGCCAAAAGAACATCGCAGACCATTAGCTCTTAACTTCCATGTACGGTATCACTCAGTATCCTAAAAAGGCTACAAGAAAACTCACACATGAATATTTAAAAAAAAAAAAAAAAGTCAATAAATAATATTCGAAATCGCGTATTAAAACACAACACACATGGCACAGTTGTTTTGCGACAACGACTTTTACACTGCTTGAGCTTGTGTTTACTTCCTGGGCAAGAGTCTGTGACGTATGTTGTTGCGTCGTTGTGATTGGTCGATATGTCGGATATGCAAATAAGAAAGCAATGCGCGGCGCCTAAGAATGGCAAAAATAGCTTTTTAAAAACACTGGTAATAAATCAGTATTCCGGCCAGCAATAACAACAACAAAAAATTCACACACAATTTTTCATCCAAACCTGTAGTCCTCAGCATGAAATGAATGAATGAAACGGAGCGTGGTTTAGAGACCGGAATATTGTCCCAGGTGGTTGTAAAAATATTTAACGTTATTTTATTTGTAACTTAATTTTGTGAATTTTTATATTCAGCGATGTTAAATTATTAAAACGACCGAAAATAAAAGACTTGCGTTGTCACGTGGTTTAAGATACTTTTCTCAACGCTGGAGGATTGACCGATCACAGAATCCCTTTTATAGATTATTAGGGCTGACTTCCATTTGTGTATCAGATATCAGTTTATTACATTTAAACTATTATACTTTACAAATCAGCCTGAGATTTAAATACAGCTCAGGTTTTTGAGCCGCCGAGCGCCCCCGCCAATGAAACGATTGATAAAATATCGCGAGATTCACTTGAACGAACGAGCGGGAGGAACGAGACTTCCATTTTCAAACCTCGGACGTATGAATTGACGATGCTTTTCTTTGTTTACTTTGTTTTTTGCTCTTGTTAAAGTTCTGTAGCTTTTAAAAATAGTTAATTGTGTGATAAACTACGATAAGAAAGGATGGATTCAACAGAAGACGATATTTCTGCTCGGGTTTTGTTGAGGAGGCTCCTGCACACAGAGTTACCCAGATCTCCTGTAACCAGAAGGTGTTCATTTCAAATGTCACTTAAATTTTATATACAAATAAAAATGCCCAGCATGATTTTAGATTTTTTGCTTACTTACTTTTAAATGGATTTATGCGAACGCAGATAAATATGTAAACAAACAGATACGTAAATATTTGTTCGAAGTTTATGAGTAACAAAAATGGTATAAAGTGAAAGTTATATTATCGATATACTAGTTGTAAACAAAGCGCTCAAGTCTGTATTTTTATTCATGTTACATTTTAAAATGAATTAAAACCATCAGAGACTTTATTTTCTCTATTTGTTATATTATGTATTCTATACATAAGTTTGCGTATTGCTTTTATTTGTGTGTATAATATGTGTCTAACATATATATTTCATATGTGTTTCAGTGCAACAAATGTACGGCGGAGTATGAGGCTAAAAAACACCCCTGGACCGGAGAGTCCTGGATCTGCCTTACGGCACAGACTCAAGAAGAAGCTCCATGAGGTATGTGTGGTGTTTAAATAAGCAATCTGATGTGTTGCAAATGCATATTCTACGTGATTACATCCCTAATACATTTTCTTCTGTTTTAGAGTGCCTTCTTGTCACCCCTCTCTTCACCTAAACGGCCGAGGTCAGCATTGGCAAATACGAACCCTCCTGTCTCGGCCCCGTCCCCAGTGTATGACGAGGACATGACCACTCGTGGTCTGCTCAGGGGGATCATTCAGATGGGTGAGGCAAAACTCACTGCCAAGCTTTTAAGAATGAAGCAATAGTTTCAAGAAACACAGAGTTATGTGTTTTATTAAAGAGAGATAGTCCAGGGAAAACCTGTTTACATTGGAATTATTTTGATCTCCAGTCCTGGAAAAATCATGGAAATGTTTATATTGTATTATATGTTTATATTTAGTCTTTCAGCAGACGCTTTTATCCAAAGCGACTTACAAATGAGGACAACAGAAGCAATCAATTGTAATATTAAAACAACTAAAACAGATCCAAAACTAAAAGCTAAAACTTTATAATTACTATATATGCACACATTTAAAAAAAAAATTAAGAAATTAAATAAAAATGACAAATGCATACAACAAAATTTCAAAATATTTAAATGAAAACAAAAAATTAAGCTAAAAACAATATATTAAAGAACAAAAGGTATGAGTATGATAATGATTCTAACATAACACTAAGCCAAACACCAAAAAAACAACTACATATATATGTACAACCACACACACATACATATATATATATATATATATATATATATATACACATACATACATACATACATACATACATACATTTATAAATTCGATATTCTTTCATTTCCATGTAGTTTGTTGTAGTAGTAAAATAACTCAAATTAAATAAAACTAAAACTTAATAAAAAAAAAAACCTATACAGACATTAAAAAAACTGATAAAATGACAAACATTACTCCAACTTTAACTAAAATTAAAATAGACAACAAATAAAAATCAAACTACATTAGTTTATCAGTAATCTTAAAAAAATAACACTGAGCCAAACACACATGATAAAAAAACAACAACTTACTTAGACATAGTAAGAAATGGTTATAAAAACTGAAACAGAAGTGAAACAAATAGTAGAAAAGAGGAGAAATAAAAAGCGATACTTATATCGTAATATCGATATATCGCTGGTGTCTCTGCTCGGTGGAGTCGCACGGTAGAGTTTATAGTTTAATAGATCTTTCTAGGTATGCTGTTACGTATGTACTAGTGTTATTTTAATTTAATTTATTATTTTGAGCTTTTATTGTTGTTAGCTTTTATTTTTAAATTTTCAGTTTAGATTTTAATTATTTTTTTTTGTAATTTGTGCTTTTATAATTTTCATTAGTTTTTAAAAAATATTTATTCAAAATAATGTACTGTGTATTTATTATGTATATATAAATACACACATGTATATATTAGGAAAAATATAGTAGATTTATATATAAAATATGTATATTTATATAATACAAGTATTGTGCAAGTATTCTATTATGTACAAGTATAAATAAATTATTTATATACAAATATTTTTAAAAATATATACATGTGTATTTATATGTACATAATAAATATACACAGTACACAAACATACAGTATGCAAACATAAACTTTTATTTTGAATCGATTAATCGCGATTAATCGTTTTGCAGCCCTAGTAAGTTAGTATTTAGTTCACTCAATCTCTATCACATTATTTCATTTTTCCACCCTAAATATTTGCCAGTCTTTAACTGTTAACAAGTTTTTGATGCTTATTATAACCAATATAGACATAACTCATTGCTAAATAATCAGATTTAATTTGGCAAATTCTTCAAAAACTTTTTTTATAAAATATTACATTTGCTTCTCCAGCCCTAACGTTTCAACAGACAGTTATTAAAAAACTGAAAGCAGAAAATCCCTGTTTTTAATGACTCTCCCATGTGTGTTTCAGAGACCGAAGCGTCGCTGCTGATGTCGGGTCAGCCTGCACTTCAAGAATCAGAGCCGAACCCAGCCGAGTCCAGTGCTGGAGAGAGAACGTCAGTACCTCTTTAATCACATATGCTTGTAATCCTTCTCATGTTGTGTTCATGTGTCTGTTTTCCTCAGTGAAGGTCTGTCTGGAGTGGAGCTGTCTGACCTGACTCTGAACACTGAACCCCTGACGCATGTGGTCAGAGGACTGAGCCGCAAGAAACCGCAGCGCGTTTTCAGTGTGTCAGCGTTCGAGGAACAGTTTGATCAACTGCCAGGTGCTTCACCTGTTATACTCCTGTTATATTTGTTAGCAAGGCTATCTGTGTTTGGAATTGAACTGGTGTATTGCATATGTTTTGGAATATCGCCACATAATTTGTCACATGTTCAAAGTCACTTAGTATCATCTAACCCCTTTTCTATATTCTCAGACAACACAGAGGACATCTCGCGTGTTTTTCATAAAGGTGATGTCTCTCAGGAGAAAGGAGATGCTTCTCAAGATTTAGATTTGTCTTCTGGCTCAAAAAGGTAAATGCTTTGTCCATTATATCTCAGTAGACTGGGCTAGTCACTAAAACTGACATTAGAAAGTAAATATAATTACTAGCTTGTTAAATTTATTAGGAACTGCAATATACTACGTAGTAGGGCGGCACGATAATGGTTAAACTGATAATCACAATTATTTTGGTCAGAAATGATCAAAAAGCATGATTATTGTCATTTTTTTAAACTCTTTTTGGATTTCATCAGAATTATTGCACTTTCATATAAATACAAATCAATAAAAGATCAACTCTTGTGGTTTATTTGACCTTGGTTAGGTTCTAGATATACTTATCATATAAATACTCACACATTCTTTACATTAAAAACCAGTACAACAAGAACCTTCTCTCAAAAGCTTAACCAGCGAAATTCGTAATATTGATTCCCACATTTCCAAATTATGTTAAAACAACAACGCAAGTGCATTTATTCAGCAGTCACAATCGCAAACAATATATTTGAGGTTCATGTTTGGATTTGTTACAGTTCAGGTTTTCTCGCAGATGTAGTCGCATCAAACAGCCATGTGAATGATAACAGACTAGCTCTATTAAACTTTCTTCTGAGAAAAAGCTCACAACTCCAACTTAAATGTTTGCAGGTGTTTTTAGATGATCAGTGCTTGGTTTGCACATTGTTGCAAGGTTGGGAAGATAAAAACACTAGGCTACATTTTTTTCCATTTAGGAAAAAGCTTGCAGATGATTTTGCTTAAATAATGGAGAAAAGTAGAAATAATGATCATGATTAAAATATGATTTATCGTACTGTAAGAAGATGTAAGGGACATGCATGATTGAGGCATTTTGAGTGTGATTCAAGTTTATTTTCTGTCAGTGGGCTCAACCTGACCTTGAAGACCCCATTTGTAGAGAAGCGCATTGAGAGGGCAGGGCTTCAGAGGAAGGTCTCCAATCGGAGGCTGCAGTCTGTGGATGCTTTTGATGAGGCCGTTCAGAGATGCTTGGAGCAGGGCCCTAACCAAGGTTTATATAAACTCTAATGGATTTCACATCCATCCTATTTTGTCTGTATCTAATATGGTTTCTCTCTCCTTTAGATCACTCTGTATTTCAGGATGGAAAAACTCTAGAAGATTCTTCCTGGCAGAAGTTCACTCTTGGCCTCAGTGATGTCACAGAGTTTTATGTCCAGCCTAAAAAAGATGACACAATGGGACCTTCTGCAGAGAACAAGAGAGAACATGAGCTTGAGAGACCCAGTGAAATTCCTGACTCAGAACCTTTAATTCAAGATGAAAAAGATCATGAGATGGAATCACAGGATGAGGATGAAGTGGTGCCTTCATCCCAAGATGATGTGTATTTGACTCCAAAAGATGATATTGTACTTGCTCCAACGCAGGCGATGACAGAATCACTTCCTGAATCTCATGATATGGCGCTACAAGATGGAGAATTTGTGGAGGAAGTTGAGATTGGGAACATTGTGGAAATTGAGTACGAGAACGTTGTGGAAACTGAGGATCAGGAAGTTGTGGAAATTGAGGATGACCGCGTTGAGGAGGAGAACATTGAGGAAGTCGAGGAGGAGAACGTTGAGGAAGTTGAGGATGAGAACGTTGAGGAAGTTGAGGATGAGGAAGTTGAGGATGAGGAAGTCGAGGATGAGAACGTTGAGGAAGTCGAGGATGAGAACGTTGAAGAAGTCGAGGATGAGAATGTTGAGGATGAGGAGGTTGTTGAAGCTGAACATGAAAATATTGACACCTCACAGTATCTAGTGCAAATAACTCGTAGAGCTCACCGCTCAGAGGGAGGAGGTGCTGTCTTGGGAATTCCAGGCACCACGAGAGTCACAAAGAGTTTTGGAGCTGGATTGAATCCCAGAGAGAAAGGTGAGGACAATGAGACTGCCTGAAGTGACAAAATCACAAAGTTCTTCACCAGTGATAACTGAAATTAATTGCTAATTCAGTTTGTTTGTGGGCTAAAAACCTAATGTGTTTCTGTTCAGATCGTTTGGATTTTGTCAATGAGGGCAAAGAGAGTTTACAGGACATTCCAGATGAAGAAAGAGAACCACCGGGCAGCCCTGAGTTTCCTCAGCTCCACCCTGCAGCAGAGCTCATCACACCAGAGCAGAGGTCACAGCAACATGAGGCTAGTCTGGCTGAAGAAGATGTGCCAGAGCTTGCTGAAGATGATGACGCCCAAGAAGAACTGAACCAATCAGAGGAGGAGCTGATGGACTCTGAACCACCCAATCATAGCCCTGATTTTCCAGAGGAAGAAGAGGAGGAAGAGGACGATGGTGACGACGCTCTTAGTGCAGGTGACTCCCACTTTCACATCCAGTTCATCTTGGTAAATCGGTGTGTTTTAATGAGTCATTTCTATAAACCGGTTTAACAATATCCAGTTATACATAGTAAATCAGTTCATTTGATTGAATCATTTCAATGAACTAGTTCAAAAACCTATACATTAAAAATGTGCACAGATTCCCATATCTTTGTACTAAAATCCTCAAATTCTGTACTCAAAATTTTGTACTCAAATTCTGAAATATCATTACTCATAATAATATTGTTAGATGTATTATTACAATGTTTGCGTGAATCGTTTGTGAGCGAGTTCTACCCAATTATTAAAAGGAACCATTTCAAAAGAATGATTGCTTGCGAATCAGATATAACTAGGATAACTTGCATTTACCTTAACATTGCTTTTTTTCATTTTAGAATTGTCCATGAAAACTCCTGCGTTTGTAAGACAGAAGAGAGTTTTCGCAAGTCGTACTGCGCAGACTACGCCAACAGTCCTTAAAGAACTGAACGCTGGGTAATTTACCAACAACATTCTTCTTCCTGATGTCCATTTTACAGCCTTCTAATGCAAATCTAAAACCTATTTATCTCAGTCCTGCCCCTAAGGTTGCCAAACGAGCCCCCAGACAGAAGCGTCAAACGGGGGTCAATGTTCTTCCCAAGAGTTACGTCATGAGCGTGTTCAAGCACTTCGCCAAGACCAAGGTGGCCAGTGACGTCTACCCTGCCATTAATGAAATGTAAGCCCTCAGGGAACAGTTATTTACCCTATTGCAGCATGAATATTTGAAGTTACAAATCCTCCATTGGTTGTGTGTGCTTTTTTTTTTTTATTCCTCTTAGTCTTAAGAAGTACTTTGAACGGCTAGCAGATGATCTGGAAGCATATGCTACTCATGCCAAACGTAAAACTATTGAGGTAGAAGATTTTGAGCTCCTCATGAGAAGGTAAATATTAAAAGGAATATTTCAACCCTTAGGCCATCCAAGATGTAGTAGAGTTTGTTTGTTTGTTTGTTTGTTTGTTAATCAGAATTTAGCATGACATCACTTGCTCACCAATGGATCCTCTGCAGTGAATGGGTGCCGTCAGAATGAGAGTCCAAACAGCTGATAAAAACTTCACAATAATCCACACCACTCCAGTCCATCAGTTAACATCTTGTGAAGTGAAAAGCTGCATGTTTGTAAGAAAATAATCCATCACTAGGAAGTTTTTAAGGTTAAACTCACTTCTGGCCAAAATATGAGTCTATAATAACACCTCAAACACATCAAAATCCACTAACATACTTGTTTAGAACTGTTTTGGACTGCTTTCGCTTGTAAACAGTACTTAATTGGTGCATATTTCTCTCCTGATTCAGACGAGATGAGTTTTTCACTGGAGAAAGCAGTATTATGGATAGACTCTTTTGCTTCAAGATGTTATAGTTAATAGTCGTGTGGATTAGTGTGGATGTTTTTATCAGCTGTTTGGGCTCTTATTCTTATGGCACCCATTCACTGTGGGTCATTTGTTATTGCTTTTTAAGATGTATTTAGTTGAATGACTTGTTTTTATATACTTTGTATTTCAAATTTGGCTGTTTATCATGCTCCAGTACTTGTTTCTCATATTTTTCTCAGGCAGGGCTTTGTGACGGACACCACGCCTGTGAATGTATTGATAGAGAAATATCTTCCAATGGAGTATCGGAAACTTCTCATCCCGGTGGCCACCAGTGGAAACAAAGTCATCCCAAAACAAAGAAGGTGAACATGCAGATGTGACATCCTCCTTAAACACTGCAGGTGGCTACGCATATCTGCATGTGTTCTTGTAAATATGTTCATATGTTCAAAACAATAAATGCCTTGATTTGTAAATAAGGATTTGTGTAATGTATATCTGGTATTTGTTTTATGCAGCACTATTAAAGAAATGCTTTCAGTTCTTTGTATTTTTAGCCATTTATGTATTTTTTTCCAAAACAAACATTAAAAACCACAAAAAATTTAAATTGAAGTCCCTGTCTTATTGTGCACGATTCATCTGCACAAAATATTCCAAAGACAATGTGTTTTTCATAAGCTTTCCTCAAAATAATTAGCCTCAGAAATGTTTATCCCATGGAAAAATATAAACCACATATATCAGCCTTCTAATTCTTTGTTGGAAATTATTTGAAATATGCTAGTTTGGAACAGAATACTAGAGTATTGTTTACTTCGCACCATGCAGTTATTTACTATATACTACCTTATTCAGTATATACTGTCATACAAACTGAGAAAGTAGTATTATATAGGGGTGTGAGTTTTACATATTTATACACTGTGTTTTCCGTCCAAATAAAAGCTGTATGATTTTAAATTAACACATCAATAAATTTTGATATATATAAACTGTATATATATATAAATGAATGCAATAATAACATTTCTGTATTGATTAGACATTTAATAAATTATTTTGAATAATAATAATAATAAAAATAATTCTAAATTCATATTGAGTGGGGGAAAAAATGTAACATGCCAAAAAAAAATTCTAAAAATGTGTTTGCATGATGTGTCCACTAGGTGGCAGTCACACTCCATCGTAGGCCAGTTTAATTTTGCCAGTCCTGGATGCTGATTGGTCAGTAAAACATTTCAAAATGCACATCATTGTATTCTCTATACAGAATATTATATACATAGTTTAGACTGTATCACTAAACTTAGCTTACTAATGATTAGATCTCGTGGAAGGTTTAAAATTCATGCATTTGCTTAATTTTTTAATTAAATGACTATTTTTTTAAAAGCAATAAGGACATATTTTGTGAATATTATGGCTTACCTGAAGTAAGCAAATTTAAATTTGCCATCTTGTTTTACTCTTAATTTACTCATACGTGCTCATTCCTACCATACAGCCAAATCTTGACCTCTTATTCACAGCCTCTTGTACCTTATTGCTTAAATTAGCACTTTAATGTGATGCAGTGATGTAAAGAAGAGTTTATGTGAAGTTTCAACTAAGTAACTAATGCAGCATTTCATAATCTTTCCCTCCAGGTTTATTCCCTTCACTAATGACCGAAGCAGATGTGTGTGTGTGTGTGAGAGAGAGTTTTACAAGGCCAAGTCTGTTTTTGAGATTTGCAGCTCCAGACAGACACTGGATTCCTGTTCCTTTTGAAAACTCTTTCAATATCTCTTGTCTTTATTTAGTGTCAGACTGGATTTAGATCCAAATCTTTCTATTCCAGATCCGGCTCATGTTCCACACCGTTTTCATTGTGTTGTCGCTATAGATCAAGTTGGCTATCCAGATGTTGGGTCCCTGTGGCCCTCTGGGGCCCCAACCTCCTCCTCCTCCTTCAAGCAGTGACCTTTCCACATTCTCCACAGTATGAGTCAGCAGTGCAGCGGCTCCAGCAAACTCCATCTATCATGTTGAGTTTCATTACAATGTAGCACTTAAACCAAACATTGCTCGAAAACGAACCTCTGACAAGCCAATCTGTTCTCTGTCTCCTTCATAAAACCACAAACGTGGGTCACACAGCGCCTCAGCAGCCAGAACGCTCACGTCATCTCCTAGCGCATGACTCACCGGGTGAGAAATGATCCTCGATGTGGCTGGATTTGTGAGCGAACACGTGTGTGAAATTAGCTGACTTATTGCTTAAGATGAGATTTTCACTGATGGAGAGAGTGATGTGTAAAATTGAAAAACCACTCGATCTATCTTTCAAAGTCAACAAACATTGACCCCATTTACTTTCTTTACACAGTAATTCTAAAGAAACAAACAGAATCTTTCATTAACTGTAACTTACTCTGCTTCTGAAACGACTTTCATTTCAGCTGACATCATCGAGCCCTTGTTTTTTAGCTCCTCCCCTCCATCTACTTGCCATATAGAGAGATTTTTAACCAATTCCTGATGGAAAAAGTGTTTTTTTTTTTTTCTTGGGAGAAAAAAGATATCACATTATGTGAGTAAAACAGTTTGCAGATGTATCATGTTGACTTTACCAAGATTTATTTTGTAGTTATCTCAACATGGTGAGCACTGTATCGAGGGGAAATCTTATATAGAGTAAATGCATTCCACTAAGAAGTGATCATCCTTATTCTCTGTTCCCTTGAAAGGCTGCACAATGAGAGCTTTAGGGGTTCAAGGGTGAATGGGCTCATTTGAAATAGCATACTAGAGAGATCTTTTATATTGCAAAAATAATAACAGCAGCATGCTATTCTGAATTCAGCCCAAATCATGTTTTGCATTTCTGTTTGAAACCCCCTACACAATTTTTGACACAAATTTCTCACAATAAAACACCCTGCAAAGGTGACACACTAACACAAGAGAAAATGTCACAAAGAAAATGTGCGCTAGACGGATGTGTTTGACCGTTGCGATCAAGGCTTGCGAGAAGTTCAACTTTAAAAAAAAAAAAAACATAAATAGCCTTTAAAAAAAACCTTGAATAGCAGCTTAAAGGATCTGTTAAAAAGGATTAAAACGTTTAAAACTGACTTGTTTTTTCTCACTAGCACGTTTTGTTCGTCACTTCATTTCTGTGGTGTAGCTCCGCCCCCGCAAAACCTCATTGGTCTTCATATAGCTTAAATGTGTTCTGATTGGCTGTTGTGGACAGACAAAGTATTTGTCGCTGGAAGTTTACATTGTCAATTTGGAATGAATTTTGAATTTTCTTAATTTCAGAACTCTTGTATAGTTAGCAGATGTTTTTGTTTGTTTGTAAACCCTTAGTGTAGCACACAAAAGAATAAATGTGGTTGCTTGCATGCAAGTAGAACTATTGACAGAAAATTTACTACTGTAGGCCGTATTTTTGACATTTTATGTCATTCTCTATTGGCGAGATGTGACATCAGCCTGAAGCCTTCTTCGGGATAATGTAGAAAAGACATTAGCAAGTCGTCCAGCTATCTGTCGTAAATCTCAAAGTTTGAACGGTCAACTCATCCAAAACAAACAGAGCAGAGTTGTGGGGTCCCTCGTTTGTGGCTGGTCACTAGGCGCGGATGTTTTCATGTTGTTCTGTATCTGTTTTTGCGGTGTTGTGTGAATGTTTTCCACTCTTCTGGCTGCAGGAGAAGTTTCCGTGTTACTGGCGCTTTTTCTTGTCCATTCCTGCCAGAACTTGGACCCAGTGGACCCAAACCAATTTCATCATCACTCTGTCACACTGCTACTCAGCAAAGAGAGTGAGAGAAAGATCTACTCGGCCAAAAATACATGAATACTACACACCAGATGGGAATAAAGTGAAAAGTAAATTGCAAAACAGAACGAAGGACAAAGATCTAGAAGGTTCAAGAAAGCTTGCTTTCTGGTCTGACCTGGCCAGACCTTTGCACACAGGCAAGCACCACTCATGTTTTCTTCAGAATTTGCAATCTAGTTAGTCATACTAACCACAGGCAATATTAGCTAATGCAATCTATCAGTTTAATATGGTTTTAATCACACACTATTTTTAGGTTTCTGGCAGATGGACCATGACATTTAAAATCCCATGTCTCAAAAAAACCACAAAGACGAGTCGTTTCCAGAGAAGGTGAGGGTTAGAAATATTTCCCAGAGCACAGTGTGGCCTCTGTTCACCAAGTGGACTTTGTAGTGTCTGGACATCATTTTAAGTCTTCATACAGTATGTTTCCTCTCATAAAGATGCCACGGTCCACATCCACACAGAATTCCTCTCACTGGTCCAGGTCTGGAACATTCCAGATCATTCTTTTAACTTTTTCCATTTTGAGGTTTATCTCTCTTTAAAGGAAGAGTTCATTTAAAATTAGGCCATTTGTGACTTTCCAAACCTGTGTGACCTTGTTTCATTAATGGAAAGAGAGAAGAGAAATTCTGGATAGTGTGTTGGTAACTTTTCAATGCGTTCCATACAAAGAATGGACACTGGAGCTTCTAAGATTTCAAAAAGGATGCTTAAGTACAGTTAAGTAAGTAAAAACAATATTTTAAAGCATTCGTAAGATTCATACAGTGTATCTAAAGTCTTACAAATCATGCAATAGCTTTGTGTGAGACAGGGTTATTATAGTTAACTGAAACCATAAAAAATCATTACTTGATATAAAATAAACCTTAACAGCAATAAAATAAGACATATAAAAAATTTAAAACTTATTTTATTTCCACTAGTTGCCCAGGCAATACTTCTAATTTTAATTTAGTTAACTTGATGTACTAAAATAACTAAAACTGAAATAAAAAATTAATAAAAACTACACAGAAAGAAAAAACAAAAAATGACAAAACAAACAATAAAATTACTAAAACTAGCTAAAATGAATGAAAACTGAAAATATAAAGTAAATATTGATTAAAAATATTAATAAAAACTATAAAAGTACCTCAACAATACTAAAATAATGCTGGTGTGAGGAAAATAAGTAATCTTTGTATCAGTCTGATTTGTAAACAAATTGTTCAAACCAGTTTTGTGCATGGGATCAATTTGCTGAATCAGATATTGCTATTTTCCTGAACATACTCAAGCTGGATGTCAAGATTTTCACAGAGTCTTGACTAGTGAACAAAATAACTTTCATCTATTCTTCACAAAACATCATACACATTTGAATATAGTAGGAATTAACTACTTTTATGATGCTTTAAGTTTTTTTTTCTTTGTCATTTTGGATTTCGTGATTCCAGGCTCCAGTCCTTATTGACTTTGTGTTGAAAACCATGAGCAATGATCATTTGAGTGATCTTTTCCACAGAAGAATGAAAGTCATTCAGTAATGATAGTGATGGGTGAACTATCCCTTTAAGAGGTTAATGACATCTTAGAGTGTTTCAGACCACAGTATCTGTATCATCATGTCTTGCAGTAGACAGTCAGACCACCTCTAGCATACTGAGCGCTCCTGGCCAATGACCGCATCTCCCGCCCCCCTTCAGAAAGATGGGGTGATGGATGGAAAGTCAGAATGATGACTGTTTTTCCTCTATTTCGCTCTCTCTCTGTGCACCATGTTTCCCCCTCCCCTGGTCTTTCTTTCATGTCCTGCCGAAGATATACAGTTTCCTGCCTGAATGTACACGTGGAACTCTTTTCATGTGCGTTTTCCTTCTATCCCTCTTATGTTCTATTTCCCGTCCCTCTTCCTTCCCTTGTTCATATGTTCCCTTTTTGTCTTATTTCATTTTCATCTATCCACAAGCATTCTCTCTCTCTCTCTCTCTCTCTCTCTCTCTCTCTGTGTGTGTGTGTGTGTGTGTCCCTATTGTTATTCTATTCAGGTTTTTGAAACAAACTGCTATTTTGAAAACTTCTGTTTTGCTATGCATTTGATTTTGACCTTCAGATTGGCAAAAGTGAAGTCTTTTTATGCACAAAATTGGAATAAAAATGCAAAATAACAGTTTTCATTTTGATGAGGTCACTTGCTGAATTAACAACGTGCAACATGATCAGAGTAAATCAACATATTAGAATGATTTCTGGAGGATCATGTGACACTGAAGAGAGTAATGATGCTGAAAATTCAGCTTTGCAACAAATAAATTACATTTTAAAATATATTCAAATAGAAAACAGTTCTTTTAAACTGTAAAAATATTTCACAGTGTTTCTGTTTTACTTTATATTTCATCAAATAATGAGACTAGTATTCTATTCTGGACATAAATTTCTCTTAGGCTGTGGCTCCCTGCCACTAGTTTTATGGCAATTGCTGCAAGATGTCCCTTTATTGGGAAAAAAGTCCTAATGGTTTCCTCTTGGGGAGCAATTTAGAATCGCTATATGATGACACATTTACACTAATGACCTTTTACTCACTATGTACTCTTTCTCTTTTATATTGTGACTGTTTTCTGGCTCCATCCACGTGTGTCTGTGTGCGCCAGACTCGTGTGTTTTACCTCGTCCTGACCGCTCCAAAGTCTCAACTCCACTGAAAGCCTCATGTTTACCTTTCCAGCAATTTCTCATTGATTTAATTAGCTGTGATTAGTTGATGGTCGGTTTGTGTGATTGGTTGTTTGCATGGGAAATGTTCTGCTCATGTTTATACTGGCACAGGGTCGCCAAACCAAACCACCCAAAAGTACCACTTCTAGAACCATGTAATACAGAACTGAGTCATCAATAATTACTACGTCTTTTAGACTGTGAATACTAAAATACAGCATTAATTTAGAAATGAAATGTCATCAATATTATAATGATACATTTTCTGAAGAAAATTTACTGGTGTTTTCCCATGCTGTGTGAAGTGGCTAAAACGTTATGTGGTTCCTAAGTTGGTGTGGGTATTTTTCAGTGTGTTGCTATGTTGCAGGGTATTCTAGGTTGTTGCTAACTGATTTCACTTATTTTCTTGGTTACGTTGTAGTGCAGTTGCTAGGCTGTTGGTGAAGTATTCTGAGTTATTATTGTGTCTCTACACTCTAAAAAATGCTGGGTTGTTTCAACCCAATTTTGGTTCAAATATGGACTAACCCAGCTGTTGGGTTAATTTTTTACATTAAATTTTTAACACAAAAGTTGGGTTAGTCCATATTTAACCCAAAATTGGGTTGAAACAACCCAGCATTTTTTAGTGTGTATGCAGTTGCTGAGGTGTTCTGAGCTGTTAGTTTGTTGCTGCACAGTTGTTGCTGTAGAGTTTGAGGTGTTTTGAATTGTTAGTGTGTTTTGTGCAGTTGCTAGGGTGTTGCTATACAGTTTTTGAGGTGTTCTGAGTTGTTAGTTTGCTGCTGCACAGATGCTAGGGTGTCACTGTGCAGTTATTGAGGTGTTCTGAGTTGTCAGTGTGTTGTTGTGATGTTGCTATGCAGTTTTTGAGGTATTCTGAGTTGTTAGTGTGTCGCTATGCAGTTGCTAGGGTGTTGCTATGCTGTTTTTGGGGTGTTCTGAGTTGTTAGTGTGTTGGTGTCTAATTGCTAAGGTGTTGCAATGCAGTTTTTAAGGTGTTCTGAGTTGTTAGTGTGTCACTGTGCAATTGCTAGGGTGTTGCTATGCAGTTTTTAAGGTGTTCTGAGTTGTTAGTGTGTCACTGTGCAATTGCTAGGGTGTTGCTATGCAGTTTTTCGAGGAGTTTTGAGTTGTTAGTGTGTCACTGTGCAGTTGCTAGGGTGTTGCTATGCAGTTGCTGAGGGGTTCTGAGTTTTTAGTGTGTCGCTGTGCTGTTTCTAGGGTGTTACTGTGCAGTTTTTGAGGTGTTCTGAGTTGTTAGTGTGATGCTGTGCAGTTGCAAGGGTGTTGCTATACAGTTGCTGAAGTGTTCTGAGTTCTTAGTCTGTCGCTGCACAGTTACTAGGGTGTTACTGTGCAGTTGCTGAGGTGTTCTGAGCTGTTAGTTTGTTGCTGCACAGTTGCAAGAGAGTTGCTGTAGGGTTTTTGAGGTGTTTTGAATTGTTAGTGTGTTTTGTGCAGTTGCTAGGGTGTTTCTATGGAGTTTTTGAGGTGTTCTGAGTTGCTAGGGTGTTGCTGTGTAGTTATTGAGGTGTTCTGAGTTGTTAGTTTGCTGCTGCACAGTTGCTAGGGTGTCACTGTGCAGTTATTGAGGTGTTCTGAGTTGTCATTGTGTTGCTGTGATGTTGCTATGCAGTTTTTGAGGTATTCTGAGTTGTTAGTGTGTCGCTATACAGTTGCTAGGTTGTTGCTATGCTGTTTTTGGGGTGTTCTGAGTTGTTAGTGTGTTGCTGTCTAATTGCTAGGGTGTTGCTATGCAGTTTTTCGAGGAGTTTTGAGTTGTTAGTGTGTCGCTATGCAGTTGCTAGGGTGCTGCTATGCTGGTTTTGGGGTGTTCTGAGTTGTTAGCGTGTTGCTGTCTAATTGCTAGGGTGTTGCTATGCAGTTTTTAAGGTGTTCTGAGTTGTTAATGTGTTGCTGTCTAATTGCTAGGGTGTTGCTATGCAGTTTTTCGAGGAGTTTTGAGTTGTTAGTGTGTCACTGTGCAGTTGCTGTACAGTTTTGGAGGCGTTCTGATTTGTTGCTGGGGTGTTGCTATGCAGTTGCTGAGGGGTTCTGAGTTTTTAGTGTGTCACTGTGCAGTTTCTAGGGTGTTACTGTGCAGTTTTTGAGGTGTTCTGAATTGTTAGAGTTGTTGAGCAGTTGTTGTTATTTGGTTGCTAAGGTGTAATGGGTGGTTTTTAATGTGTTGCTATGTAGTTGCCGGATATTCTGGGTTGTTGCTAACTGCTTTTCCTCTTTTATCGACTTCCAGCCATAAAATAGTTTAGAAAAGTATTAAAAATAAGTCAGACGATTTGAGGAATAATTTATATCTGGAGCACAAACTGTGCAGGGCTACAGGCCAAAGTTTAATATTTAGTGTTAGAGGTTTGCTCAGCTCACTAACCCTCAGTATGAGAAATACTAATGTAATGCTTGACTTCACTAATGAGATCAGTTGATGAGTGATTTATGTTTTGTTTATCAGACTCTTGTGTATTGTTTGTATATTTGAAGGCACATGTGGGAGGCCTGTAAGAAAACCTCTCAACCTTAGACAGATATCCAGCTCTCACTGACTTTTTAAGGCAGAAACGCATGAATACAGTGGAGCTAAGACCTAAGATCTTTCTGCTAAATAGGGCAAAACCTCCTTAAAAGGTCATTGAGGGTGTAGTCTTTATGCATTTTTTTTTTTTTTTGCCCAATCGAAATAAATGCCCCCTGCTCACTCGCAAAGTATTTTCAAATGCGGTGGAGACTGCCAGTGGAGAAATATTGAGTAATCGTCTGGAGTCATCATTGAGGATGGCCGGTTTGCAGGAGAGAGAGAAAGAGGTTCAAACATGGCAATATTCTGGAAAGTGTTTGGTGAATATTGGTGTTGGCCGCTGTTTTGGACTCCCGGATCAGAGTAATGGGCTGCTTCTCTGCTGAACTGTCAATCTTCACTCCATCTGCTTTAATAAATACAGTGTGAGGTTTTCTGCATGATGGTGGTCATTCCTCTTGAAAAGTGACTCAGAGCTTCAGATGTTCTGATTTTCCCTTGAAATAACATTTGCTTTAAAATCGCTTTTTAAAAGACACTTGTTTCAAGCTTGACAGAGTTGGATGACATCATACATAATTCTGCTTATTAAACTGAAAGAACTGACTACTTCATAAGAGACCCAAAAGACTCTTTCTTTTTAATTTTAATGATTTGATTAATTTACCCATGAATGTATTCATTATTTCCTTTAAAAATATTACTACAATATAACCATAATACTTTTTATGGTAATACCATAGTACCTTTTTAGGGTTATTCATATTCCATTCATATTCCATTAAAAAGTTTTTTATTTATTTATTTATTTTTTTGGACATATGCTATGGTATTCTCAGGAATTATTTCGGAATTAGTAATTAAATAACCATATTTTATATATATATATATATATATATATATATATATATATATATATATATATATATATTAGTTATTTACCATGGTATTGAAATAGTAAGGTAAGCTTTTTGTATGTAAGGTAAGATATTTTCCACTGTTCATACTATGTGTTCCACTGCACATAGTATATTTTTATGATAAAAATAGTTTAAGGCAAATTATTACTGTTTATTTGTCAGTTGATTTTGTATGCATATAATATTCACAATGTTATTTTTATTGTTAAAATAATTTAGCGTATTGACCTGCAGTACACTGATACAAAATCACAAAAAGATGTACGTCTAAAGATGTACATGTGTGTTTGTACTCTGCATGCTTTTCTTGTGCATCCTTCACTCAGATTTATTTACAGTGGTGTTGCCGAGTGACGATCCAAACACGGCCCCTTCTCCACAGAATCCCCCATCAGCGCTGCCTATAAATGCTGCTGACCCATTTGACTTCACACACACACATCTGGACTGAGGCAACTCAATGCCTCTGGGATGTCCAGGTGCAGTTGGGAGTTTGAAGTCAGTGAGAGAGAGAATGTGTCTGCATGAGAAAGACAGAGAGAGAAAGAAACATTAAACGTGTTTTTTATGTTCAGAGTTCAAAACTATTATTACCACACTAGATTTTTACATTGTCTGAAGAAAAAGTGAGTGGTGCTTACATGTACAAAAAAAACAACAACAACAACAACAAAAAAAAAAACAACAACATAATGCTATGGTTTTGCTATGCAGTTGCTGAGGTTTTCCCCTTCTGTTTCTACTTTTAAATCTTGCCTAAAAACTTATCTGTATTCTTTGTTTTAATTGAAGGTGTTCATATTCTTACATTTATGTCCAAGGTTTTGATCCAGTCTGTTAATTCTGTTTTAACTCTGTTCTAATTTTGTTTTAATACCTCTGCGCAGCACTTTGGTTGCAACTTCTGTTGTTTTAAAATGTGCTTTATAAATTAATAAACTAAACTAATCTTTTCTGAGTTGTTAGAGTGTTGCTATACGGTTGCTAGGGTGTTAGTGCAATATTGCTGTGGTGTTAAGAATTTGTGTGTTGCTATGCAGTTGCTGAGGGGTTCTGAGTTATTGTGTCACTTTGCAGTTGCTAGGAGGATGTGATTGTTCAATATCTGAGGTCTTTTAAATTGATAGTGTATTGTTTTGCAGTTGCTAGGTTGTTGCTATGCAGTTGCTGAAGTATTCTGGTCTGTTCATGTGTCGCTACGCAGTTGAGTTGTTAGTGTGTTGATTTGTAGTTTACACTGTGTTGCTATGCAATTTCTGAGTTGTGCTAAGTTGTTTGTGTGTCACTATGCAGTTGCTAGGGTGTTGCTATGCGGTTTCTGAATGTGTTGTAAATTGAAAGTGTGTTGTTAAGCAGTCACTGAGATGTTTACTGTGTGGGTTTTTTGATTGGATGCTAGTCATTGCTGTTGCGGCTGCTGAGGTGTTAATGCAGTGCTGTGCAGTTGCTAGGGTATTTTGCATGGTTGCTGTGGTTGCTGAGGTTTTTGAGTATAGTTGTGCAGTTGTTAGGCTGTTCTGGGTGTTCACTGTAAGTCTGAATATGAGAAACACTGAAGAAGTTTTATTTTTAAGAGTGACTGACTGGATGCTCAGTAAAGGGCCAATGTCAACAAACCCCCAAAATCTACAAGAGCTCTTCACTTTATTTATAGTCTGTTTGAGGTGCTTGTATAGCAGTAGTGCTGTATTTGTAGATGTAGTGTGGGAGAGAATGTGTCTTCACACCCTTAAACTGCTTTTCAAAACCGTCTATCAGTCTTTCTCTTTTTGTTTCCTCCCCTTCTCTACATCCAAGGCAAATGTTCCCCCTTTATATCTTCCTCTTTGGCTTGTGTGTGTGTGTGTGTGTGTGTGTGTGTGTGTGTGCGTCTTTGTGACAAATGAGGACATAAATTTGTATAATGACACAGGTATGACATAGGTATTACAAGGTGAAGATGACTTTTCAGGACATTACCTCATGTCCCCACTTTTCAAAATGCTTATAAATCATACAGAGTGAGTTTTTGGGGGAAAGTAGAAATGCACAGTCTCCTGTGAGGGCTAAGTTTAGGTGTTGGGTAGGTGTAGGGCAATAGCATATACAGTTTGTACAGTATATAAACCATTACGCCTATGGGATGTCCCCACTTTTCACAAAAACAAACGTGTGTGTGTGTGTGTGTGTGTTTGTCTGATTTTTGGATGCAGAGACAGTGCAGGAAGCAGAGCCCATGATGACATCACCACCCCTCTGTTCCCGCGCACATCTGGAAATGCTCAAGTTTCAGAACGAAAGAGAGAGAGAACTGCAAGAACGTGAGGGAAGAGTACAAACGAGCTTGGCATATCTGCACCACCAGCACGGATAGGGAAAGAAGGAGGAGAGAATAGGAAACGAGAGATAAATGGAGGTGGGCTTCTGGACAGAAAAAGGGTATGAATTATCAAATCTGTTTAAGGTTTGAACCCCTCCAAAGAAAGTCAAAAGAAATTAAATAATAAATAGTCTTAATTATATTACACAGGCTGTGGAATAATTGATTCTGATTGGTCGAGTGCAGATTTTTTGTATAATGACAGCAAACTGTACCATTGTCCCAAGCAAATGATTTCTCTTCTTTAAGACGTGTGGCCAATGGAGAGAACTATTACACATTCTGAGAAAAAGAGGCACTATGATTCTCTCTGAGGAGGGAGGACGAATATCGACTCCTCCAAATTCTCACGGCTGATTCTGCTCCTTCAAATACAGGCGGACTGATGCGATGACGATTCCAGGACTAAAACTCGGTTCTGGAGTGTCTCGGACTTCGTGGGTGGGTGGGAATTCTGACAGCTGGCTGGAGGAAATCCTGTTTCCAGTCGACACTTTTTTTTTTTCTTTTTTTTTCGTTTGACCTCCACAGACATGCACAAACGCCTCTCCTGCACCCATTTGGAAACCATTAACTCATAAGAACATGCAGTTTTGGAAACCAGCCGTATCTCCCCTGGTTTCATAAACAAGAACTTTTCAAATTAAATTGTGATAGATTTTTGTTGTCATTTGGTACTGATCTGTGTTTGGCGTTTTCTTCTGAAAAAACTTGTTATCGTTAACAAAATGTGGCAAATTCACATTCAGCCAAACGTACTGCAGTACTGTTGTGAATTTGTCATATTAAATTTGTATTATTTACAGTATGGTGCAGTTATGTGTTGTCATGCAGATGGAACAACTTGTGATGTTAAGTATTCCAAAACTAAAAGTAGTCATTTTCAAATAAGTACAAAAGGAATGAAATTATTTATGCACCAGTAAAACTAACTGATATTAAAAACTTTATTTAAAAAAAAGCAAAATTTGTGTGTTTTTTTTCATATCCTATAGCGGTGCGCTCTGTTTCTCTGTAACTGTGAGTAAAAGGGTTCGTATGGGGACCAGGAGAGCGTCTGCATAGAGTGTCTCTTATGGCCACTAGTGGGCAGATCGTCCTCAAACTCCACAAGCGGTCATGTGACAAGCCCTGCAAATGAAATCATTACCACACAGGCAGCATCTGGGTTTGCCTTTCTCCCTTTTACTGAGTTTCCCACAATGCATTTGTTTGTAAAGAGTACAGCCCTGCGTCCCAATGTGCATACCATCCACCCTATCTGCCCTAAATAGTATTGAAAATGAGTAATATCACACATTAGGATGGATAGTGTGCACATTGGGATGCAGGCCAAGTTTTAGAAAAGAACAGCACATCAAACATAAATGTAATCCAAATTTGTGAAGAAAGTGCAGTGTTTTTTCCTTTAACTTTTGACTTCTCTTAAAAAAATATAAATGTATTCATGCTCTTTAAAAAAAAAAAAAAAAAAAAAAAAAAAAAAAAGATTTGAATTTATGATTCATGTTTGGGTGCTTTTGAGTCCATACACAGTGTTAGTCATGAGACAGACATCATCCACTCCCATAGATGATTACATATTTGGAATAGGTCAACAAACTCTTTCATCTCTTGTTCTTTGTGTGTGTACCAAGCACATGGGAAAAACTAGAGAATGGCATAAGCAACGAATCTGTCCGCACTGCTAGCCTGCAATGCTGCAGTGTAGACAGCTCGGATGACAATAACTTTGCATTCTCTCTTTCTTTCTGTCTTTATCTGTCCTCGGCCCTCTCCAAATCTGCATGTTTCTGGATAAACTAACTCATTCATTGTTCATTGTTATTTTTTTCCCCTCAAAGGCAACACACAGAGAAACGTGAATGTACACTCACTCCTTCTGTAGTCTGGAAGAGAGATGGTGAAATGATTTGCTTGACCCACGGGATAAGGTGGAAAGAATGTACCACAGCTGGTCAACACGTTAAAGAGGAGAGAGGGAAAAAGAGAAGGGAGAGAGAGAAAGAAGGAGTGAAAGAAGCAGAAACGGCTGATGGGGGGGGTGGGTTGCTTATTTGTGTCATTTTTTCCACATTCTTGTTCTGTGACCAATCCAGCCGCCAGTCCAGATCTCACCCACTCTATGTTCTGACTGATTTTTCCGTCTGTTTCTCGCTCCAGGGGAGCTCTGTGAAGTCACCTCTGAGGGGCAGAGCGGTGCCCACGTGCCTAGCCGAAGTGCTCCAAGCAGGGATTCCTCTTGTCTTTACTTCACTGTTCCACATTCAGACTGCTGGCTGTGAGTTCTGCACTTTTCAGGTGGTTGGCTTTGAGTTCTAGAACATTCACATGGTTCACTGTCAGTTGTACAACTTTTCAGAGGGATAAATATAGGTTCCAGGGGTTAAACACTCACTATCAGTTCTAGAAGATTCACATGGTTCATTGTCAGTTCGGACATTTTCAGTGGGATATATGTAGGTTCAAGTACTTGCACACTGTCTAATGTGGAACTTTGAGTTGATTTTTTGACTTCTAGGACATTCACATGGTTCACTGTCAGTTCTATTACTTTCAGGGTGATAAATGTGGTTTCCAGGGTTTATACACTTGCTATCAGTTCTAGAAGATTCATACTGCTGGTTCTAAAACTGTCAGTGAGATTTATGTGGAATCCACTTCTAACAGACTTACTGCTGTCGATTTTTGAGTTCTAGAACATTCACGTGGTTCACTGTTAGTTCTACAACTGTGAGGGAGATAAATGAGAATTCTAGGGGTTATACACTTGTTATCAGTTCTAGAAGATTCATATAGTTCATTGGGTTCTAAAACTGTCTGTCGGATATATGTGGGTTTCAGTCCTTCATACTTCAAAAGTGAAACTTTGAGATGATTTTTGAGTTCTAGAACATTCACATGGTTTACTGTCGGTTCTATAGCTTTCTGGGTAATATATGTTCGTTATAGGATTTGAATGCTTCTTGCTCTCAGTTTTAGAACTTAAATATAGCTTTGTTTGAGTCTAGAACATATTTCCTGTGTGATGTAGAACTTTCAGACGGAATGTTTGAGATTTGGAACATTCACACTGTTCGCTGTTGGTTCTAAAACTTTCAGGTGAATTCATGTGATTTCTAGAACATACAGACGGTAAGTTATGAAATGATTTTCTGCTCATTCAAGAAAATTTGTAAAAATTTTTAGAAAATAGATTTTTTTTTTTCTTCTTCTTCCAAGCTGTTCTCTTAGAGCCGGTAAACTTTAGCCACATTCAATGTGAAACTTGCTAACTAGCACATTATTAGGAAAGGCGATTTGCAAAGATTCATTAAAAAAACCTCACTTCTTCTGGAGGTGAAGCTGGATCACGAATGATTCGCGCAAAGATAGATGCATTTAGGTAGATCGGGGGCGCATTCCCTTCAAAAATGTAATCCACAGCATCAGATGTCGGGTGTAAATGACGACTGCTATGTTCATTATTACATCCAACAACAGATCACCTCAATCGCTTCGGTGACATTCTTGTCTGCACCTGCTCCAGCGGTGAAACAATGGTGGACTGATGACAGCTCACTCAGAGCGGGTCTAAGGTAAGACACCAGTCCAGTCTGTGCTGATACGCTACTGTCAATCAAACTATCATGGGAGGGGCCTGTCTGTGTGACGTCACACTGACAGGCATCTGAGATCGGCTCGATTTGAGAAAGGGGAAATGATTTAACGAGATTAAAACAAAAACACTGGGTGGATCTTTATCATTATAGGGTGGTTGTTTACACACACTGCCAACACACATTTCAGTTCAAACAACTTGTAAAAGTGCATGTCGCATTCGATGACCCCTTTAAAACATGTTCAAACTGTAAAACATCAACCATTCTTATTGGTGCTTTAACCACTTGTCAGCAGTCATTTCCAGACCTACCAACTTAATCTCCAACTAGATATCCAATTATCTTTGGGAGTTTTGTTCTGAAGAAACCAGCCTAGCAAATCACAAAAAGCCAAAAACACCTCCATCATGAATCCTTACAACCTCTGGATCTGTCCTGCTCTTCCTTTTTGCTCATCACGTACTAGAAAAAAGCAAGAAGATTAAGATTGAGGGGGAAGAGGATGGTAAGGGGAGGCTGGAAGTCTGTGTCCCAGAGTATGATCCCTCTGTCTGGAATGACTCAACAGGAAAACATCCCTACTCAGGGTTCCACATCAGCAGCCCCCCTTTGACATTCACGGGTGATTTCTGAGAGGTCGTGTGTGTGTGTGTGTGTGTTTGTTAGTGTTTACAGAAGAAGTTCTCTGGAAAAAGAACCACCTCTCCATTGCTGTCATCCATCAACACTAAGCTAAACACACACACACACACCAATCTACACCAGACACACTAACCTAGAGACAACCAGCTAAATGAAGCAATTCAGCAAAGCTGGACTGTAAAATAACAATGTTTGGCAGTAAATCAGAACATATCCGGACGTTGACACATCAACCAAAGCATTACACACATTTACCCCCACATTTCTCCACTATCTCATTGCCTTTCCATATGCTTCCCCTCTTTTCCCTCACTGTTGATCCTGGGGTTTTAGGAGTCGCTTAATAATGGAAAAAAAGCCAGAGAATATTTTCCAGCTCTCAAAACCCCAGAGCCCTCAGTGATTTTATGGAGTGAGTCAGGCTGTCTGCTGAAAAGAGAGAGAGGGGGGCATGAATAAAGAAAAAATGGTACGAAAAGAAGTCAATTGTCTTTATACAGTAGGAGAAAACATGAAGATCTGTTGTTTGATTCTTTCCCTTGCTTACTTAATCAATTGTTTCTGACTGTCTTGTTTCCATTGAAGTTAAATGTTCTCTCTGTGTTTCTCAATCTCTCTCTCTCTTTCTAGCTGGATGTTCTCCATGGATTTCTTGGCTCCTGTGGTTCTCAAACCTAAGGACTGAGAGAGAGAGAGAGAGAGAGAGAGAGAGAGAGAGAGAGAGAGAGAAGTTAAGACGTATACGGAACAGAAGAACAACTGAGGTCTGATGAAAGAGATCCTTCATGGTCATAGTAATTTTAGAAATGTACCATGAATACCATGGTATTTTCTGAAGTAATAATTAATACAATAGATTAAATTGAACTTCAGCTTCACCAAAGATACATCTTTCACTGCAAAAAGTACTGTAGTGGTGACAAATTAAAAAAAAAATATATATATACTATAGTACTGAATGTACTTTATGTACCATGGTTTTTGTGCGGTATTCCAATGGTGTATGTTCAGAATATCCCAATAATATCAGGGTACACAACCAAAATACCATGGCACATGTCCAAAAATACCATGGTACAGTACATGTCCAAAATATCATGCTAGTATAAGGTTACATATCCAAAATATCCCAATAATACCACAGTACATGTCCAAGATACCATAGTACTTGTCCAAAAATAGCACAGTTGTACCATGGTACAGTACATGTCCAAAATATAATGACAGTACTATAGTGCATGTTCAAAATATCCCAATAATATAAAGGACATATCTGAAATACCATGGTACTTGTCTAAAAATGCCATGATAGTACCATGGTACAGTACATGTCTAAAATATCATGGTAATATAAGGGTATATGTCCAAAATATCTCAAAAATAACATGGTACATGTCCAAAAATAGCACAGTACCATGATACGTGTGAAATAACATAACAGTACAATAGTACGTCAAAAATATCACTGTAGTTCAGTGATACAATATGTATTCAAAACAACATGATAGTATGGTACGTGTCCAAAATAACACAGTACAGTTACAAAAAATCATAGTAGTACCATTGTCCAAAATAGCATGATAGTGGTGCTTTTTTGTAGGCAAGCTATTTATGCTACTTCATATGTCTTGAATCATGCTGGCACCATTGTACCTGTCTAAGAAAACATGGCATTTCTGATACTTTTATGTTAGTGGATTTAGTTTGTTATACCTGTTTTTCACTGTGGAACTTCAAAAAACATGTCTGTAAAACCATGGAAAACCATGAAAGTGATTTTTGTAGTTGCAAATGCTGCACTGTTTCACTGCTTCAATCACATGATGGATGTCATATACTTGTTTAAAGTCCTCGGTCTTTTTCATTGTCATCTGAGAGTCTTTAATGGCTGTCTGTGGTGATGTTATTCTGGAATGTTCTGTCAGGTTTCACTGAAAGGGAAAAACAGCAGAGGAAAGTTGTACTTTGAATTGAAATATCATAAATCAGGGTTAATGTCACACCTGCTGACATCAAAATGACACACGCGTCCCCAGGCCAAGGCTTTTAAAATGCAGCAGTCCTTTAGTGAACGTGTGTGCGTGCGTGTGTGTGTGTGTGTGTGTGTATGTGTGTATGTGTGTGTTCCCAGGCCTCAATCCAGAGGAATCTGTTCAAATGGTTCAAAACTGACCTGCTCCTCATCTGAGCTGTGATTTACACCGCTGTTGTGTCCGTGTCTCTGAGCGAGAGGACTGACAGTGACCATTACTGAACCCTAAATGAGCACACGCTGTCCCACCACACCGCAACCCCAGCAGAGAGAAGCCAGCTGATTACAGGTTTGCATCGCAAGTGCGCCGTGTTTCTTTACTGACGGCTGTGAAGTTTCCATCTGCACAAATGCGGATGCTGGTTTTATGGTATAGACATACTATATCTTTCAGACTGACCATATCATTCTCTTCAGTCAGAAAAACATCACATTCTCTTGTATAGGAGGTTAGTCCAACAGAGTTTGAGAAGTGTGATTTTATTTATGGAAGAATCTCAGGAAAACGTGCATCATGGTATTATATTTTGCATGAAGAAATGCAACTTTTAGGTTAAATTTGCATTTGCATTATATATTTTATTGTAATAGCGTGTATATTTAAATATATAATTTGTTACATATTTTGACATATTATCATACTAAGTAATTAAACCAGCTTGGACCACACAAATATAATTATAAAATATAATACATACATGAAATTATATAAAATATTAACAATATATAGAAAATAATATTTAAATTATATTGTGTTCAATGTAATATATTTAAAAAGTATTTTTTGATTAAAATTTAACTGGAGTCATCAAAATTTGGACTATTTTTCCCAAATCAGCATGAATTCAAGTTAGTACAACAAATTCTACCATGATGTATGAATATTTATCAATATAATGTTGTTTCCCCCTTTATAGTAATGGTTTTGTGCATTACAGTAAAATGAATTAGGCAAAAAAGGACAAATCTTAGTTCACGTTTTGCTATGTGGCATTATTTTTATGATATTTCATGTAATATGTCTGGACTTTTTACTTTTGAAACTCAACTTTTTCTCAATTATGATGATTCCCATTAAATTTTCCTAAAATATTACTTTTTTAAATATAATACTGTATTTAAATATTATTTTAAATATATTGTTAATATTTTATATAGTTTAATGAATGTTTTATATTTTATTTATACATTTGTCTGGTCCAAGCTGATTTAATGAAATTTAATAAATTATATATTTAAATATATATAAATATTGTTTAAAATATTGTTTTATATATTTTGAATAATTACTTTTAGCACGTCACAGTGATGGGAGTTCGATTTTTGCATTATATAAATTGGCCAAATATGCCTAGTTATTGTGAAAATAATGTCACAATGTTCAAAATAGGCTTCACCCTATTTGATTAATAGTCTGTTCTGATGTGATGTAGGAAATGTAGTTTTCTGTTGTAATCTAATCCTGTTTCTCTCTCTCCTCTCATCCTCCTCTTATTTGTCTTTTCTGCTGTCTAATTCTCCGTTTCACTCCATTTCAGACCAGTTGCCATTTGTCTCTGGAAAAAAGCTTGGAAACTCTCAATAGTTCCAGGAAAACTCTTTACATTCTCACCAGAGGAGGGGTGTGGGGTCTATCCCGCCATCACCCACCCCGCTTTCATCACATCCAGCCCCCTCAGAGGAGTCCAGATCAGGCAGAACCAGGTCCTCAGGAGCGGAGCGTGTTGTACGTGTAAATATTTCAGCTAAAAAGCTCTGACACAAATTCAGTGCCACGTGAGTCATTTTGTCTGAAGGAATCTTGTCTGTCTCACTCCGTTGGCCTGTCTTTCTCTCGTTTATAACTTTCATGTGTGGTGCTTTTTCAGCATTTCCAAAGTCCCTCCCCTGTGCTGTGATTGGCTGTTGCAGGCGGCTCAGGTGTGCTTTCATTGGCTCGGTTTAACGTAAGGCTCCAGGTGAAATAGCAGAGCTCCAGTCATGCTTAAAGGTGCCAAGACACACACACACACACACACACACACACACACATACCAAAAAACATAGAACTTACCACACACACACACACACACACACAAAGAAATACAAAAACGGTATTACATAGAAGCTACATTGATAAATACACATGTATTGGAAGTTGATTAAAAAGTCCGAAAAAAGGACTGAAGTTTGTTCTGTGCGTTCACCATGCGTCCCCCACCCTCCTGCTGGACCATGCAGCGAGCTCAGATGATGTCAGAGAGAGAGAGCACATATGTTTCTGCTGTTACAGCAACCGTATGGAGAAAGAAAGGGGGAGGGAGAGAAAAGAAGAAAGGAGAGAGAGGAGAAAAAAGAGTTATCAGAGACAGGAGGGGCTGAGGGAACTGCTAGGCGGACCCTGTCTGTCATAAGCTACACCCCTCTTTGCTAAACCACGCCCCCTCTCACTGCACTGGATGCGAAGGGATAGAAATTCTCTCTTTTCTGTCTTTTTTTCTTCTAAAGTGTTGGTGAAGCTACTTTTGAACTAGTTTTAAAACTAGTTGATTGCATCTGATATAACTTATTTTTGTATACTGAAAATATTACATTTACATTTATACATTTATGCATTTAGCAGACACTTTTATTTAAAGAGATTTACAAAAGAGGAACAGTTTGTCAATAGTACATTTAACAAACCATTACAAAGAAACAGCAAGTAACACACTGAAATTTTGAAGTAGAAAAACTTAAATAGTATTTTCTTGTAAAATGTACTCTAATAATATTCAATAATTTACAACTTTGAAAAAATCATTTTACAATGTAGTATTTATCGTAGTTAAATATTTAAAAACTGAATATTTAGATTAGTAAAATAGCATTTCCATATTTTATCTTTTTTTAAATAGTTATTAATTTAATGATATTTAATGGGTTCAAAATAAACCAGTTTATTTGGTTATTGATTCATTAAATTAATTTTAGATATTTTGTCCACAATCTTGACTAAACTTGAACAGATAAATTTACACAAAATAAAACTAAAAAGCATCCTAATGTACTAAGTTGAAAACTCTTAAAAGGCACTATATAAATAAATACTATTTTTTTTTATTGATTTATATTTCTTATCCTGCTGGAAAAGTGTTTTTAAGCATAAATGTATCAAAATTAAATGTGGTTTGTGCTTAAAACAATAATAAAACAATAAAAAATATATATATATTTATTGAAAAATGTATGTAAAATATACTAATTTCACAGGGACTTAAATGATTCAGTGAATCTTTTTTTTTTTAATAATTCAGTAAAATGAACAAATGAATGAACTGATTCACTTGCATCACTTGACTTGGCTGTAAAGCTGCATATGCAATACAATGTGACAAAAACAGCCATGTTGCATTTTATTGCACAGTGTCATTAAGCATAATTAAATTGCTTTGTTGCATCATCAGCAGTTGCAGTGTCATGTCACTGAAAACTGGCAGCTCTCATTGAAAATAAATGACTTACAATAGCTTTTTTGCTGCAAATTGCTATCAGTGTGATTCCTGGTTCCTCATTTGATGAAATGCAGTAGCTTGTGGCTAGAAGATATGCTTGCACAAATATAATTCAGTTAGTAGTCTCACTTTTTCTGTTTAGTTCGTCCCCAATTCTGGTTCCTTATGCATTCTTTTGTGTCTGTGTTTTGTATTTCTTTCAGATAAACACACATATAGAACAAAGTGGGACTTTAACCCTCTCTAAAGTTTTCAGAACTGTCTCTGTATATCCTGCAGTCGATGTTGCATCCACTCAGACCATGAGAAAGTTTCAGAAATGTGGTCTGTTTGTAAACGTCTTCATGAGTGTGGATCGCGGATCCGGAGAGGAGCAGCTGTTTTTTATGGCTTTAAATTTACAGCTCGTCTGACTGTTGGTGGTTATTATGAGTTGGGTGTTTGCTATGATAATGATTTGAAGTTCAGTGACTCATTCATGTTCCCCTTGTCATGATTCACTGCAAAGAAACGTTGCGTAACATGCAACGTGTTGCACTGTTACAATAGTTGCATTAATCCTGTTTTAATTATGCCGACGAAACATGCAAATGCAGACACCTGAAGACTCAATCAGTGTGTAAAGGGTTAATTGTTTGCTTGTGTAATGTAGCATTGATCAGGTTTGCACATGCTGACTCTCTGACACTGTTTGGATGTTTAGAAGCACTTGGATTGCAGGATAAAATGCTGAAATGTTTCACCGACAGCGACATGAAATATAGCTGTTCAGAGCTCCAGATTACAAAGTTCAAAAACCCAAAGGCAATTTTCCTAAAGAGTACAAGTGAGAGCTGGGTGTGTGTGTACATTTTTGTAAGGTGATGTCATACTCACAGACTGGCAACTTTATGATATATAACCCTTAAAGGAACATTTTACATCCGAAATGAACATTTTGCCATTATTGATTCACATTCATACACTGAAAAACAATTAATCATGTTTTTTTTAAGTATATATATATATATATATATATATATATATATATATATATATATATAATTGTTATATGCATATAACAAATGCATATAAATATATATTGCATAAACATTGCTAAATATTGGGATAGTAAAAACCTAATTCAAGATATCTTCTGAAATCCTCTTAGGCTTTTTTTTATCATGCAAAATTTTGCTTCGCAGATAAATTTATCTTGTCTAAAGTGTGTTTATTTTTTTAATGGACAGCAGTATTAATTTATTATTTAAATGTTATTTATATATATATATATATATATATATATATATATATATATATATATATATATATATATATGTATATATATATATATGTATATATATATATATGTATATATATATATATATATATATATATATATATATATATATATATATATATATATATATATATATATATATATATATATATAATCATGTAAACTGTTTAAGAAATTTCCAAATATTTATTATTTTCTTTAAATACTGATATATATATATATATATATATATATATATATATATATATATATATATATATATATATATATATATATATATATATATATATATCGATAAATATATATCGATAAATATAACTATATAACTTTCTATTCATCAAGGAATCTTAAAAAAAGTTTCCACAAAAGTATGAAGCAGCACAATGATTTTTTATATTTATAATAATAAGAAATGTTTCTTGAGCAGCAAATCAGAATATTAGAATGATTTCTGAAGGATCATGTGACACTGAAGACTGGAGTAATGATGCTGAAAATTCAGCGTTAAATCACAGGAATAAATAATATTTTAAAATATATTCAAATAGAGACCAGATATTTTGAATTGTAATTATATTTCAAAATATTACAGTTTTTACGGCATTTGTGATCAAATAAATGCAACCTTGGTAAGCATAACATTAAAATCTTACCGACAATAAAAATTTTGGAACGGCAGTGTATATATATCTCAAACTTTTTGCTTTAAATTGCTGACATGTCAAGTTCTTTCTCTTCTCAGTGGCAGAAAAGAGAGAGGCTTTGGCCAAACGTGAAACAGACTTTAAACCTGATGGACAATAATTTAAGATTAACCTTTCCAAACACTGTTAAAAACATTCATTTCCTGTTTCCACCACACACACGCATAAACAAACACACGCGTGACATGACACATGTTTACAAACCAAATCTGTGTGAAAGATGCCTGTCCTCGTTATTCCCTGGGAAAAGACGATACACAGTATAATTCACTGAAATAAACACACACTCAGCCCAATTGAATCAAGAAGGTTTATTTTTGCAACACCATTTCATACTGAATGTATGTCAAAAATATTGCTTGCCTCTGCCAGTTTGAAATGGTTTGCTGGAGCTTCTCTCTGGTCCAAGCTGGCGCAGATCTTTGATCCACTGGGCTCCAAAACCTGGCATGACCACCCTAAGCTTGTATGACCTGGTTTTTCCAAGCAGGAACTGCTGATGTGGTTTTTCAGCTGGTGCATTACATGTTACAGATGTAGTCCCCCTTGCGCAGCTCTGTAACTGGCCTCACTGGGCTCATTTCGGAGCTGCTCTGTAGGGTTCACCTTAACTGAGTGGTGTTCTCCAATCATTATTCACAAACACAACCTAAGAAGTCATATATTACTCATATTTACCCCTCTAACGTTGGATCCAGTGGGGATACGCCAGCGTTCTCACACCCGCACACTTCCCAGCTGCATGAGTAACCAGACCTGAGTAGAAAATCTACTGTAGCTCTAGTGCTTCAATATAACCTCATTAAGAAAAATCAACATGCACACAATGAACTACAGAGACACTTACTCATACTGGAAACCTGTAATGTAATGTAATGCTCACCAAGTGAACCGACTTGCCTTAAAAGGTCCCATGTCCAAATATATCTCATAAAGTACGCCAAAAGCAGTATGCTGAAATGTGTAGTATGTATTAATATATATCATAGCTAAGTAAACATAAGTTCTTTTTATTTTATTTTATTTATTTTGTTTTATTTTATTATTTTATTTTATTGAGCTTCATAATCTTAATGGAGTTTTTATTATATTTTATTTGACTGAAAATCAAAACTTCATAAACTTAATAAACTTTTTATTTTATGTAAGTGTCTTTATTTTACTGTAAAGTTTGTAGATTGTTTTATTGCTATACCAGCTTAATGGAGATTTAAAACTTAATGGAGTTCGTATTTTATATTTTATTTGATTGAAAAGTCTATTATATTTTATTGCTATATCAAAGCTTCATAAAACTTGGAGTTAAATGTGTAGCATTTTATTTTATTGCTAAAGCTTTGTAAACTTAATGTAGTTTTTATTTTATTTTATTTTATTTTATTTTATAACTTGTTACTGAACAAATTCAGTAGTGCTTTTTATCCTGTAATGTCTCTCACACATCCATATTTTATGATGTTTTATGATATTTTATAATCCTTCCCCCCCCCCCCCCCCCCCCCCATTATTTTAAAAATAATCTCACTGGTGAACAGGCCAATAAACTGTTTATTTTATAGGTTTTAAATGTCATTTCAAGACAAATTTGGGTTTTAATGAAACATATATAGGAGGATTCAACTGAAATGTTTAATTTGGTCTTGAAAGTATAAGTTTTGTACAAGTTTGTTTTGAGGTCATGTTCATAGTCTTGAGAAAATTACTAATTGTTTCAGGAAATGTGCTTTGGTGAGTGATCAAAACTGTTATTTGTGTTTTTTCTGTGCAGTTGGTCTTTCCATCCCTCTCTTGTACACATTACTCATTGTATCGTTTATACGGTTTGATTAAAGTAATGATCAGTGAGAACAGATATTTTATTTGCCACATCAGACACAGGCCGTCTTTACATCTGCCAGTGGGTATGTAGGTGATGTTTGTGCGTGTGTAAATGGTTTATATCTCCTAAGTGTCCTTAATAAATGTTTATTTTGTCTGGTCCAGGGTTTTCATCATCACGGGCAGGGCACGTTGTGTTTGTGCACATGTGCATGAGTGTACGAGCGGCACATCTTCTTCCACAATGGGACTCTGAAATGACTAGGTCATGCAGAAAGCAAGCAAGAATATTATGAGGTAAAATATTTATTGAGTGACACAAATTTTAATTGATTATTGAATATAAATAGATTATTATTTCTTAATTTATGTAGGCAAACTTCCTCAAAATATCCTCCTAAAATTGATCATTACATATTTAAAAGAATAGTTCATCCAGAAATGAAAATTAGCAGAAATTTAACTCATCCTCATGCCATCCAAGATGAAGATGATTTTGATTCTTCCTCAGATTTGGAGAAATGTAGCATTACATCACTTGCTCACCAATGGATCCTCTGCAGTGAATGGGTGCCGTCAGAATGAGAGTCCAAACAGCTGATTAAAACATCACAGTAATCCACAAGTAATCCACACCAGTCCATCGGTTAATGTCTTGTGAAGCCAAAAGTGGTGAGCTTGTAATAAATCCATCATTAACATTAACTTCATCAAGTTCTCTATCCATAATATTGCTATCTCCAGTAAAAAAGTTGTCATCTGAATCAGGAGAGAAATCTGCACAGATCAAGCACTGTTTACAACTCCATACAGTCCAAAACAGTTCTAAACAAAAATGCCAGTGAAATTTGATGCGAGAGGGCAACATATACTTCTTCACTGGAGGAAGAGTTATTATGGATTATGGACTCATATTTTGGCCAGAAGTGATGGTTAAAATTCCATAATGATGGATTTGTTTATTACAAACAAGCAGCTTTTTATTTCACAAGACATTAATTGATGGACTGGAGTGGTATGGATTACTTGTGGATTATGATCTTTTTATCAGCTGTTTGGACTCTCATTCTGACGGCACCCATTCACTGCAGAGGATGCACTGATGAGCAATGATGTCAAGCTATAAGGGTGAGTACATTTTCAGCATATTTTCAGTTTTGGGTGAACTACTGTATTCATTAACTGTAAACTAGTTAGTTGAATAATCCAGATGTGCCACATGTGATGTGGTTGTTCTTATTATCTCCTGCATGTTTGTTTAAAAGGAGATTCCAGTTTGAAGTAATTTGAGCTGTTGACTCACACGCTGGTGGTCTGTAGATCAACACAGCGAGACTAGGGATTGCTGATGACCTTTACCCTCTAGTGTTCTCAATAAAAAAATGTACAAATATGTAATTCTTGCATTTTATGTTTAATGTAAACATCCTTTGAATGGTTCTAGGTGATCCGAGTTAGTTTAGGCTGACTAGCAGGTTGGGCTGTTTATTGCCAGATTTTGTTTTCTCAGTTAATCAGCAGGTTCCAGTAGCACTTTTCAGTCATTTCACCAGTTCATATGTTTATATAATCTGTGACACCAAACTACACACAAACTACAAGCAACTTCCTCACCAAAGTTTAACTGTGTTACTGGCTTCCAGTGTAGACACGGAAATATAATTAGTCTGGATAATGCATTGAATAAAACATCTTTCTCTTTTGAGGCCTAAAATAATGTTAGTGTAGTCATGCAGTTGAGGTTTGGTTTTATGGCTTGGTATATTGTCTTTTTTAGGTAAAACCATCAAAATTGCAACTGAACTGGACTGATCATAATGCAGTTTCATTATATCATTTTTTGTTCCTTAGGAAAAACCCATATGCCATATAATTTTTTTTAATTTTTTTTTTTTATGTGTACCAAATGTCCTGTAGAATGTAAATGACTCAATTTCAACGAATACTTCATGCCACAGTATTTTAGATGGTATTTTAGAAAATCTAATAGCTCAAAATTCACTTGATTGGTAAGTGCAAGAAGAGGTAAAATTCGTCTCTCTCTCTCTCTGTTTATGTGTTAGAGAAGATTCTAGACCATATGGCTTTTCCCTTCTGTTCCATCATCCCTCTGTACAGAACGAGAACACAAACCTCCAGGTCCGTATGGAGCAATCCGAGCCGCTCTGGCGTCCTGCTCTGCCCAGCGTGCCTTTGTGGGAATAACGTAATCAAAAGTGAGTTCGTATTGGGGGAAAAACAATTGTGTGAATGTCTCTTTTGCCATATAATTATATGTTCATTCAGTGGGGAGAGGGAAATGCTGTGTGTGTATGTGTGTTTAGAGTTCACAGTGTGTTCGCTTGAGGCTGCTGTATTCAGAATTTCCGAGTGTGAGCTGCCAAAAGTTAACAAGACATTTACCATACATCATACCACACGCTCCCTAACCAGCACACATTACACTATCAGAGCAAGAGATGAGGCTGGAATTTTAAGTTTAGGAACAACCTTCTTTACAAATCTATTGTCTGTCTGTCTGTCTGTCCATCTGTCTGTCTGTCTGTCTGTCTGTCTATCTATCTATCTATCTATCTATCTATCTATCTATCTATATAGCATGTTTACACAGATATCTCCTGTAGCATGATGGGAATCTTTGAGAGTTTCTGAAAGAGACACACAGCATCTGTTGGGCATATGTGCTGAAAGGTGAGTGAGTTTTCTAAATTCATGGCCTTTAAAATTGCCATTACAGGACAGAACCGATCTGCTTTTTTAGCTGTAAATCTTCTCATTATCAGTGTAGTTCCACTCTCAGCTGTTTCCTGACCGAGAATATGACCTTTGACCTTCCCCACTGATATTCGGTTGAAGGGTTTAAACACACTAAGAGAACGTGAAGTTTGTTTAGTGAGTTTTAGCCAGTGGTGTATAAAGTACCTGAAAGCCATTCTCAAGTAAAAGTACAGATATCTTACCAAAAAATGACTTTGGTAGAAGTTGAAGTCACCGTTTAGAATATTACTTGAGTAAAAGTCTTAAAGTATGTGATATTTATTGTACTTAAGTACGAAAAGTAGTTTTTAAATCTTAAACATACTTAAGTATTGAAAGTAAAAGTACAAGTAAATGAAAAATGGAAAAGAAGCAAATAAATATACATATAAAAATATTCATACAGCTTGAGTAGCAAGATTGTGTTCAGTTTTAACTCTTTCTTCCATTTTGTATTTTTGGGTAAGAATAAGAAGAATTTCATCCGGTACTTAGTGTCTTTTATTCCAACATAAGAAAACATTTATGGAATCTGCATCTGAAATAGCATTTAGATGTATTTACACAATTTATATATCTCAGAGGGGACATGGATGCATTTAAACTGCAGTTACAGATGCATAAATAGGCATAATGTTTTGTTTTTAACACAAAACGTTGAATACTGATATTTGAAATAATTTAAAACATGAAAAGAAAAACAGGCCTAGTCGAAATGTGAAATTAAAACCGTCAGCAGGTGACAGCAAGTGACTGTTAATGAGTGAGTCATTGAGATTCAACCGATTCATTCAAACGACTGATTCATTCAGGAACAAAGCATTTGACTGTGTTAATGAGTGAATCACTGAATCATTTATTCAACCGATTCGTTCAAAAAGCTGATTCATTCAATATGTAAACACCGTCCATTGCTCAGAGATGCAAAACAGTGCTGTGATCTTTGTTTGGAACTATTTTCGTTGGCAAAATTGAGCAAAAACAAGCAATATTACGTCTAAAATGTAAGTCACTTATTGCTTTACTGAACTTGTATAAAATAATTATTAAATGTTCATGCTGATATCTGCAGAAAAACGGTACTCTTTGTGTGATATAGATATATATATAGAAGTTAACTATATTAAATTATATAAATATAAAAAGCATACAGAAGCATTTTTGCGGTCTACGAATGCCTGGATTTTGCACTCTGTGTGTGATTTGGTGATATAGCCTACTTGATAATGTAAGATCGCACATCATTACAACAACACTTACCATATTATCGCAGACGATGCTGTATTGCATACCCCAGACTCGATTTGAGTGGAAAATGAAATAATCTGCGGATGTGCGCGCACTTGTTTGCATGAGCAAAGGTATTTTTAGGAGTCTAACTTGCAAACGCCAGACCACTGATTCATCAAACCTGCTTTCTTGCCATCTGTGTTCTTCTGACTATTTTGTGGTAAGTAACGAATATGCTTCCGGGAAATGTATCAGAGTAAAAGTATACATTTTAATTAGGAAATGTAGTGGAGTAAAAGTAAAAGTTGGCTGAAATATAAAAACTCAAGTAAAGTACAGATAATCCCAAAAATACTTAAGTACTGTAACGAAGTATTATTACTTAATTACAATACACCACTGGTTTTAGCAGCACAAAAGGCTCATGGGTAATTGTTAGTGAAGGACTGTCTGAGCTGAATGATATGGAGGATCTGCGTGTTCTCTGAGTCACAGACGTTCTTCCAAACAGCATGTGCTCTCAGTTTATCTGACCGCAGTCTTGGGCTGTTATGAAGCAGATGCTCGGGAACATTTCAGCAGGGACCGATTTGTCATTCATCCACTGATCTGGAGAAATGACAGAAAAAGAGGATTTTGGGATGATCTGAATTTGTTTATTTCATTTAAAACAGAATGAGCTCCTCTTATGGTGGGTTTGATGTTCATTGAGGAGGTTAATGTCATGATCTCCTGCAGCTTTACAGTAGCTCAGCAACGCTGAAGACAGAATGTGACTAAACTGCATAAATTTAGTGGCTTCAGAAAGTATTTGGACAAAATCTCAAATCAAGTGGTGTTTATTCTAAAGAAAGAGAACACAAACATTTTTAAAGCAAACAATATCACTTTTTGTTTATCAAACTTTTATTCATCACTATCCATTTTTTAAATCATTTAACAGAATGTTTGGAATACTTTGGCACTTTTTTGGAATTTTCAGAGTAACTGAAGCTGCTGTAGAAGATCTCGAATGCTTCTGAAACAGCTGAATGAAATAATGCTGACTCAGTCAATGCATGGCTTTGTTCCATACGGTCATGTCCCCCACAGGTTCTTCCACCGCAGAGATTCCACACCACTCACTGATGGAAGAACACGTAGCATTTTAAACCAGGTCTGGAGAAACCTCTCACGCTCATTCATGAAGGCTGTTGAAGCTCCAGATGTGTGGAAGGCTTTTTATAGCATCTGTTACTGGCACAGACATGAACATCTTATAGCTGGAGTCACTTTTAGGAACTCAATGTCCTGTTTCAAAATGAAATCTAATGAGTCCAGTGTGTGTTCTGACTGACTAACAAACTCCACCAAGTTAATGTGCTACTGAAAGACGCTCTCAGATGTGATGGCAATTTTTAGGTCATACCGCAAATTTCTAGTTGGAGTCAAGTTGTTCCTGAACACAGTTTTTCTTGTTTTCAAGCCATTTCCTTAGAGCTTTTACAGTGTTCTTTGAGATATTAACCTAATAGAATAATATATAAATAAATCTTCAGCTAGAACTTCAGATGGAGTTACCTACGTGCTCACAGCTAACAGGGAACATTCTCAGAACTTTGGCTAACATTCTGGCAAGGTTCTCTCAAATTTATGAACAAATGTTCTTCCAGTAACATTAAAGGGCACCTATTATGCCCCTTTTTACAAGATGTAATATAAGTCTCAGGTTTCCCCAGAATGTGTCAGCTCAAAATACCCCACAGATAATTAATTTTTTTTTTTTTCATTTTGAAAATGCCTATTTTGAGTGGAAGCAGAAACAGGCTGTATTCGTGCATGTCTCTTTAAATGCAAATGTGCTGCTGTTCCTCATCCCCTTTTCCAGAATAGGGCTGTGCCTATACAGCTCATATCTCAGATATGCTGCCAAAAAACATCTGTTTGGTTTTTCTGAAGCGCACACACAGAAAGCGGCTGTCACGTGGCATGCAAGTATTAAACTAACTCTCTTATTGCGCTTGAACTGTCACACAAATTTACACACAAATTTATGTTACAAATACACAAGTTACAAAAACACAGTCGGTTATGTTTGTGAAGGTAAACAGCTGAGGAAAAATCTCATATTTACATTAGATCTGTGTATTAAGTGACAGCAGTGTAATATACAGTACCTATACTGCTGTCTACGTGTATGTTAATTTGACCCAAACAATAAAATAAAAACTGAAAATCACTCACTGCTCTGGACTGAATAACTTCTATAGCTTTAATAAGACGACATTTCTTACTTGAATGCTCTAACGTGAAGATAAACGTGGCAAATTGTGTGCGGCTCACTCAGGGCGGGGTCTCTGCTAATACAGCAGTGTCTGTCAAGAGTCATGGGCGGGGCTTGTAAAATGTGATGTCACATTTTACAGATTCTGCGAAAGGCTTGTTTTGAGACACTGCTTATGATTTATGGGGATTAAAAAAAGGAGTGGGTGGATTTTTATCATTTAGGGTGGTTGTGTATGCACTGCCAACACAAATTTATGTTCAAACAACATGTAAAATTGAAATTTGCATAATAGGTACCCTTTATTAGAATGTTTGTTCAAACTTATCTGGTCTTTAAAGGGATAGTTCACCCAAAAATTTAAATTTGATGTTTATCTGCTTACCCCCAGGGCATTCAAGATGTAGGTGACTTTGTTTCTTCAGTAGAACACAAACAAAGGTTTTTAACTCAAACCATTGCAGTCTGTCAGTCATATAATGCCAGTCAATGGGCACAGAATCTTTGAGATTAAAAAAACATGCACAGACAAATCCAAATTAAACCCTGTGTGCAGGGACAAAGTCACCTACATCTTGGATGCCCTGGGGGTAAGCAGATAAACATCAAATTTTCATTTTTGGGTGAACTATCCTTTTAAATGTTTTAGAATTTTCAGAGAACCTGACATTCCCATAATGTCTGCATAACGAAAAATGAAACGTTCTGATAAATGGAATCTTCGTATAACCAAGCAAAAAGGCGTTTTGAATTTTGAAAGAACATTCAGAAATAATGTTTTCATAACTTAATGGAAATGTTAGCAAAATGTTCTTAGAACATATTTTTGTTACATATACATTTACATTCAATGCACCACAAAATCAGTCTTACAGTCTTATTTACTGTAATTCTCTCTCTGTTTTCTTCATTTGAGCCATTTAGTCTAAATATATGGCTCTAAATATATACCCCTATTCCTGGGAATCTCCAAACATCATCTTTAATGGTCTCTCATTATTTAAGAACATGAAGTCTATGTGAAACAGAATTACTCAACAAACAGCCTCAGATCTACCCTTCAAAACACACAGACTGTGACCGCACGCAATTAACAACAACCACAGGCTCTGGATCTGACTCTGGATCAGTTTTAAGCAGCCACACGTATTAGCACAGACACATGAGCGCTGTTCTCAGATCAGTGCTGGTGGACACACAGGGTGGAGTGCAGACAGACAGTCAGTGAGACATGTTCAATTAACATCACAGGCGACAACTTTCTATGTTTTCATGTAAAATTTTTATTTCACACTAAAAAGATCAGCTCTCACAGCTTGACTGTGATGCTGACGAGTAGAATAATAATTATAGGAATAAGTTTCCTATAACTGCTTGTCAGTGTGTAGATGAATTATTGAAGTCATCAGTAAAAAGGTTGCAACATCTGTGTCATTTCAGCAACCTGTATGCAGGCCCGTAGCCAGCTATGAGGCCACCGAGGTCTGGACCTCGGTAAATATTTCATGTTCAAAAATAAAATTTGTTCTCTGATTGACTAATTTGCTGTTAAACTCCTCATATGAATGTCTACATGACATGTATAATTCTGTTTAGACAGTTTGCAAGAATTTTGGCATCCGTGGAATGAAAATGATCGTTGCGAGATGCTGTCGAAGTAAACGAGTCTCTTTAGCCTTGTTGAGAGAGCTGTGAGCGAGGTCGAGAGCGCGGGCGCTGGCCTGTAGTTTAGGGCCAGTGATATCATTATCTTATCTTATTTGCAAAAGATTTGAAATAATTTTTAATATTTTTTAATAGCAATATCTGGCAACACACCATCACCAGCACTCAAACTGACAGTAATCAAAAAAGCTCATGGACATGTTATTGCTGACAGGATATGACATTCGGTAAGGGAAACGCAAAAATATCATGATATCATCTGTCAGAAACGTTATCAACATTGTCAAAAACAGTATTTAACACTAGTACACAGATCAGTAGAACAAGTAGATTACATAATGAAATGAAATGAAATACGCAAACACTAGCCATTAAGAAGCCTATGCTATGTCATTCAGTATAGTTGGTCAATTTTCACAAATCATGTTATAAACATTCACTAGACAAAGTTATCAGCTATGTATAGCAATGGTTATTAATAAAAGCTATAACAGTAATATATGTTGCATGATTAATAAACAACTGATAAAATTATCCACCCTAACTATAGTCCAGTATTAACAAATTCTGATGCAATAAATAGGATATGAGTTTAAAAATGATCATCCCTCCAAAACAGAGAAAACATCTCTCACAAACATCTGCATGTCTGTCGCTTTTAGAGTGTTTATAGTGTATATAATGAGTTGTATTTGTATTTGTTTGTTATTATAGAACAATTCTTTAACCATAGACAAGAAAACTGTAGAGTGTATGAGATATTTAATTGTACCGCTAAAAAAACACAGGGTGCAGCGGCAGACACTGAGACATGTTCAATTAACATCACACACGCCACACCACAGGATTTATATGTACAATCTTCAGTCTTCTATATACACTACACTGAGAGGCTGACGCCGCCCTGGCAATGAAGAATTTCAGTGCTGTTTGTATTTTTTAGAACATGTTTATGGGACAATATTGAGCTAAAATACAGTTTATATATACATATATATATATATATATATATATATATATATATATATATATATGAAATTAGATTTGTTTATCACAAATAAGAAAATTTAGGATGCTACCATTTGTAATCAAGGTATTTCTTCATTTCGTTCTTTTACCTAATTGAAATGTTCCCGACAAACATTTAAGACCTTTAATTTGTTAATGGCGTCATCCTCCAGGAAGTGACAAAATTTAGGAGGGTAAACAACAGCACAAACATCAGTAAGTAGTACATCAAAGCATGTGATGTTTTTGTGATGCTTTGTCATGTTGGTTTGTGTCACTCTAAAATATTCTCTTTTGACTGATAAAGAATCTATGTGATAAGGATTCAAAAGATGGTTGGACAAATGAACCAAGCTGACACTGCATGTAAACTATCTTTTAACTGAGAATGACTAAATCTATCTTTTTGTTTATATCCTGTTAGATGGTCATGTTTTTTTATATTGTGTAAATAATCACATTTCAATAAAAGTAGGTGCTTGAGCTTGACCAGAGCTTATTTCTAATCTGATAAACCCTTTTATTAAGGATGCCTGATATATTGACACCATATGAGTTTTGGATTTTATTATTTTTTAATTTACTGATATTGGTTAATATTTAATATATCAGCTGATATTGGATATTTAAATGTGAATGCACATTTCGGTATATTTTTACATTTTTGATTTCCTTTACCATCACTTTAAAAATTAATCTTTAAAAGCTGATATAATATCACACTAATAATCATCATCATTATCAAATCTCAACATCCATATTTTCATATACTTAGTTATAATAATATAATAATAATTATAATATTGTGATGCTTGCATTTTATTTATTAAACATTTTTAAATTACAAGACAAGTATGAAAAATTAAATATTTGAGTATCTACAATATGATCATGAAAGATAGAAAATTGTCAACAAGAAGTCTTAAAGAATTAAAAACCCCAAACATCTGGTATCAATGGCATAAATTCAGCCTTGGAAATTACTCTCAAACAAATGGCTTCACAGTGTAAAACTACATGTGCTTCGTGCAGTGATCTTCAGTGTATGCCAGAATTATAAATACAAACCCATGGTTAATGGACTTTCTCTGGACAGCATAAAGGTTTCTGTTACATTGTTTGATGTTTTTTGCATATTAACTGAAATGCAGGTTACCTTTATCATAGATATGTAGCTTATTATGTAGATGACACATTCAACCGCTCGAGACACGTCAACACGTCCTCCATCTTGCAACGGTCAATATATGGTCTCTCACAATAAAAATCAATGAGTTGCGAGATGCCACAACATTGCACAGACCGCCAAAATTTAAATTCCTGAACAAATTGGATAAAGATTCACAGGTAAAAAGTGTTGGTTTGTGTTTTAATATGTATTATCTAAATATTATAGGTTTTTAGTACCTTTCAAATGTCGTGTTAGCCAATGGCTTCAGCTTGTTGTATTGTGTTAGTTTAGCAAAATCATTTGCTGAAGTGTATTGCAGATACAGATATTTATACATGCGTATAACTACCCAGGTAGCCAGCACAACTGGGCCAATTACGGCTGAGTGTCGGCTTACTCGGCTGTGTTTTGGCAGCGGCTCACTGAAAGTGAGGGGGTAAGAAGGAGCACATATGGATGTTATGGGGTAATTCATGGGGTAGTTGGTGGGGATGCCATGAAAAGAAATGGTGTAAGGGCCAAAACCTTAATCTTTGTAAAGGTGAACATATTTAGTTGACATGCATAAGTATATGTAGCTTTAACAAGGACACTGTAAAATATATATTTTATTTTAGTTGGAAGTAGATGCCATCTTAAGGATTTTAAGATAATGTCATTTTGTGGAAAAACAAATCATTCAAAGGTTTTACATAAAAACTGGAAGGAGTCTTTAATACACATATTTTAGAAGATGTAATTCTGTGTGAGTAAGTGTATATACATTTTAGTATACAGTATATATATTTTTAATTTAGCGAACAAGACTAGTACTGGCTAGGTATCGGCATGATTGTGACCCAGTGTCGGCTCGGTTTCAGTACCCAGTGTCGGACCAGTGCCAGCTAAGTGTACCATTTTGGTTGGCGTGATTGCGGCCCAATGCCAGTCGTGTCGGCTCAGTTTCAGTACCCAGACTCGGGCCGGTATTGGCTAAGTGTTTCAATTCTAGTCGGCATGATTGCGGCCCAATACCGGCAGTTTTGGCAGCCAGACTCGGGCCAGTGTATTTGGGCCAGTTCTGGGGTGTCATTCATCCCATGTGCATGCCGAGTCTGGCAACCACAGCTGGGCCGAGTTATTTCTTCCACCCTGCCGGATCTGAGCCATTATCGGGCCAAACTGTTTTGGCTACCTGGGTAGGGTTGCAGACATACAGGCAACTTGCTCTCGAGTTTTCTCAGGCCTGCTTTGACCATTCCAATATGGCAGATGGCTTACGTATAGCAGCCTATAGAAACAGCCGCTATTCTATGGTGTTCCTCCTCTGATCTCAATAAGGTGGCCACTCAGAGACGCATCTTGTTTCACACTTACCTTTTAAATTAACCTTTAGGGATATAAAGTGTGATTTTAAATCTATGACAAGTGACTAAAGCACTGTAAACAAGAACATAATGAATTAGTCACTCTTACTGCTCTTTAGAGAAGATTTTCAGTCAAAAATTCCCTTAGGATCCATCTGCATTTCCACAGCCTTCTGCAAACAGACATTGAGGGCTAATGCCAAGAGATTAGGTCATTTACTGATGACATTTATCAGGGAATTCAACAACATTTAGACTAAGCCTTTCTGCACTTGGAGTGAATTCAGCGCGAATGATCTGAGCCAAACACGCTGGAGATTCCCTCGAAGGCCGTGATGGATCATGCCGAGCTCAAATGAGAGGAGTGAGCAGTGAAGGATAAAGGCACAGACGGTTTCCACATGTACAGACACTCTGCTCCTCCTGACAGATGAAGCTATATTTGATGTTACATCTTCAAATAGTTCTTCAAAAGTAATGAAATGGAAAGAAATGCTATTTTTGACTTGACCTCAAAATAATCCTGACCTAACCTTTGATGCTTTCTTAAAGCTCAAAGTCAGCTGGTTTAGAAATCGTTTTGGAAATAACATGTCATCAACTAAAAAAATTTAAAAGTATGCATGCATTTAGTATAGATTTCAAGACTTTTTTTTTTTGCATAATGTTTGAACTTTTATTCTGGTGAACAATATAAATAAGAAGTATGCTCAGAAGAAACATTTGTGTTTGTGCATGATCATTCCTGATCTCAAATTGTTGAGTCCAAATCAAATTGTTTGCGGGATAAAAAATGTGTGAAAACTTTGATGGAGATCCAGTGGTAAATAATTCTATAATTGCTTGTATCTCATTGCTTTGCATGTCATGTTATATTCACCTGAGTTTATGCAGTCAGATTCAGATTTATTAATAAGCACTTATTCATAATACCTTTATATTGACTGATGGCACCTGAGGGAACTGCAGGATGAACCGCTGATGTTCTGGGCGATGAGAAATCTCACTTTGCCAATCTGTCCATCACTGTTATTTTCAGTGTTCTTTTGGAAACAGTTTCCCTCGTTCTTCTGCTGTGTTTTCCAGGAAACTTGAGAGCACTAAAGAACATCAAAGTCTAATATTATTAAATTTTATTTGTTTTGTGTGAGATGAATGATATTAATGATCTGTAGGCTAGTACCATTCAAAAAATTGGGGTCGGTAAGATTTTTTGGTTTTTAAAATAAGTCTCTTCTGCTCACCAAGACTGCACTTATTTGACCAAAAATACAGTAAAATTGTGAAATATTATTACAATTTAAAATAACTGTTTTCTATTTGAATATATTTTAAAATGTAATTTATTCCTGTGATGCAAAGCTGAATTTTCAGCATCATTTATTCAGTCTTCAGTGTCACATGATCCTTCAGAAAATATTTTAATATGCTGATTTATTATCAATTTTGAAAAAAATTTGCGCTGCTTAAGTGAAATGAAAACTGCTTAGTATACTGTATGTACTTTTCAAGAATGCATTTACTGATTGATTTGTTTCTTTTAAACACAGCTTTTCACTTCACGAGGCATTAATTGATGGACTGGAGTGGTGTGGATTATTTGTGGATTATTGTGATGTTTTTATCATCTGTTTGGACTCTCATTCTGACGGCACCCATTCACTGCAGAGGATCAATTTGTGAGCAAGTGATGTAATGCTCATTTCTCCAAATCTGATGAAGAAATAAACTCATCTGCATCTTGGATGACCTTTAAATGTTTAACGTGAAGATTTTTAAAAATCTGATCTGATTTGAAATGTTATCCTAGCAAAAGGCAGCTGCCTTAGTGGCTTAGCACACTGAATCCAGTGATGAATAGTGTTTACATTTATGAGTTTTGTACTGGCTTGTTTCGTCTGGTCATGTTTAGCAACTCTCGCTTTTCCATAATTAATAATTTCTGGAGTTAAGAACACGTGCATGTGAATCTCAGATTGTACTTTGGCTGAATCTTCCACATCAATCATTAAAACTGACTTCCTCTTCAATGATTCTTTCCATATACAAATCACTATTTTTTTTTAGTTCTCTTCGCTCATTTTTCCATCTCCTCTTCTCTGCCTCTCGTCCCTTTGTGTTTTCATAATTATTTTGTTTTTCTCTCCTTCGAGCATCTGTTATTAAACCACAACCACAGGAGCAGTAGAATGTTTTCACAATCATTTAGACCAATCACAGTCCAGCTTTATGCATGAATTGTGACATTTTGACCAATGTTAAGCATGATTGTTGGGTTGGGGGTTATTATGGAGGATTCATGCATGTGGCAACTGCATTTCACATGAAAAAGTTTATCATTTCTGAAAATAGCAGCATGTTATTTTGAAAGAAAAACATTTTAAAGGAAAAAAAGAGGAAGTTACAGTTACACCAAATATTTCAATAATTATTTGAAATATTTCAAAAGTTTGGATATTAGTATGATTTTTAAAAGAAATTAAGGCTTTTATGCATGCATTAATGCATTAAATTGGACAAAAGCGACAGAAAAGTCATTTATAATGGAAGATTTCTATTTTAAATGTTCTTTTAAACTTTCTATTTATCAGAGAATCTGAAAAAAAAAATCACAATTTTTACACAAATGTTACAGTTTTTAACTCTGATGATGATGATGATAATAAATATAATGATTAGAATGATTTCTGTAGGATCATGTGACACTGAAGACTGGAGTAATGATGCTGAAAATTCAGCTTTGAATCACAGGAATAAATTACATTTTAAAATATATTCACATAAAATATTTCACAATATTACTGTTTTTACTGTATTTTTGATCAGTCTTTTGATCAGCCTGGGTGAGCATAAGAGACTCTTTCAAAAACATTTAAAAAATGCATTTATTTTGATTATACATGTAAGGTGTATTTAAGTTACATTGCAGACCACTTAGATGACAATGTAAAAAATATCTCAATATTTTCATAATTAACCTTTTATTTTATTGTTTAAGAATAAATTGTATAGGCAATCACACATTATAACTGTACAACAAATTGGGTTTTGGTCTCACAAATCCCCATTATATTCCAAAATGATAAAATGCATAGGTTGACAGATAGATCTCTCTTTGTGTGTTGGGTGTTTTATGTTGATTAATATATGTGCGTTTGTGTTTGCTCCTGTGTGTCTGTGCATGCTTGGGCAGCTGTGAATGGCTGTTCGTCAATCTCTCATTTGAAGCGTTATGATGGATGGTTGAGGAGGCAGGAGGGATTTCTGGCATGTATCTGTATGTGTGTAAACGTGGCTCCAGCTGTATTTGTGGTGTGTACGTATGTTCTCTGTGCATTTGTGAAGATCCATATCCTGCTGAATGATCGGGGCTTTGATGAACATATGAGAGCCAAGGAATGTGTACTGGTGTGTCCCGGCATGTAACAGAGAGAGATGGAGAGAAGACGTCTGCCATAAAGAGTCACAGAGTGCATTATGAAAGCTGTACTGTATATGGCATAATCCAATCACTAATATCTGCCGTGTGTGTGTGTGTGTGTGTGTGTGTGTTTAGACAGTGATGCTTTGGACTCAGTCTTATACCATCTGAAACTCATAAACATTCTCCTTTAACAATTTCCAATGAGCTGAACACAATACAAATTACGATATGTGATATTGTTTTTGTCTCTTTGATTTCTGCTTTATTTTATTTTATTTTATATTATTTTTTTAAATTTTTTTAATTAATTAATAAATTTTTTTATTTTATAGTTTAGTTTTGAAAATACAGCTACCGGGTCATTTTGTCCTGTACACTTACATGAGGGTTGTTATAATTACTTAAAATTATATATATATATATATATATATATATATATATATATATATATACACACACACACACACACACACACACACACACACACACACACACACACATACACACACACACATACACACAGTATAAGTAACAAAAATGGAATATATATATATATATATATATATATACACTATTTTATATATAGACTATTTTATTTATATAATATATTTTATTTCCACTTAATGCACTAAATAAATTAAAACTAATTATATATATATAATTATAATTATATATATATATATATATATATATATATATATATATATATATATATATATATACACACACACATAAAAATAAAATCAAATTCAAAAATAGATAAAAAAAAAGCAAACAAAAAACTTTTTCAAAAATTTTCTACAACTTTTTAGTTAAAAGGCAACTAACTTAAACTATGTTTAACTTGAAGTACTAAAATAATTAGAACTGAAATAGATAAAAGATTAATGCTAAATAGAAATATAAAAATGACAAAAGCACAACAAAATGACTAAAATGTAAACTGCAATACACAAAACAATCTGTAAAAATAGGACCCAGTGTGCTTTGTTAATATGAAGGATTTTTAAAATTGATTTTACACGTCTTTGCATTATGTTGTGTTTTAGGGTTAAGGGAAATAATACACATTTTCTGGTTTTATGGATATTTTTCTTACAAGGTAAAATTAAAATGACAACTGAAAATGTACAAATAAGTGTTAAATATTCAAAATATTAATAAATACCATAATAGTATATAAATAATAACAAAATGTTCAGAACCCCTTTAACAATCACATAGAAATGCAGTATTATCAAAGTAACTCGGGCAAGCATCACTTGCATTTTCTTCAGGAACTGTATTTCCTTTAAAAAAAAAAAAAGGTAACAGAAAACTAAATGTTTTATGAACCTAAAGTCAATTATAGCTCCATTTGGCATTTGGCGAGTCTTAATTTCGTCCCTTTTGTCCGTGTGTGTGTGTTTTGCAGGCTTGTACAGGAGTGTGTGCCCCCCGCTGGCTCATGGACACCCTGCACAAAAGAAGCTGCATTCTTCACATTCCCGTAACCTGAGGTGAAGTGAGACATCACTGCGTACAGCGCATGTAACCTGGAGCTCATGAGTCTGGGATTCTGTGAACACGTCATTCTGTACTGTAAACCTGAGCTCAACGGCAGTAACCGCTGGCACACTTACAGTCAACACAAAATCAAAATTCACCCTATTTACTTTCTCAGTAACATTCCGGGTCTTACTGTGCGTGATTGATTAGTCCATGTTGTTCCAAAGAAAGAAAATGTTAGTCTTTGTAATCATTCATTAAACGCTCTGCCTCTGACTTTCCTTTTCAATGACATCACGAATGCCTTGAATTATACAATGTGTATATTATTTATAATATACAAAAATGTCCAAAAAATATATTTACTTTAATATATTTTCTAACAATATATTTTTGTATGTTTTGTATATTGTTTAAAAATATACATTACACAGCTGAATAGAAATAATTAATGAATACAGCCTAAATCAATTTATTTTCTTGTCCCTGAAATACATTTTGGAATATATTTTGATACATGAAGGTAAAATTTTAAATTAAAAAAAAATATATTTCAACATATTTTAAGCATATATTTAAAATATAAATTGGTCAGAATTAATTATTAATTATTTTATTTATTGTCGCATGGGTCAATCAGTTCCCAAAGGACAAAATGGATATACTTGCCATAATGTTGCTATATACTTCAGTATTAGATCTCATATACTCATGAACTTTTTTCCTCCTCTCTAGCTTGTTTATTAACATGTCTACTAAACAATAATATGAATATTGTTGGCTCTTTGAAATGATTTTGTCAGTTGCTTTGGATAAAAGCACATAATACTCTGCAATAAGTCTCATTATGTATGTAATATGGGTTGCAAATGGCTATTTACTTTGACTTTATGTTGACTTAATACACTAACCAAGGCTATATTGATTACACCCAGTTTTATGGTTAGTATTTAGATTTTATGGTTTGTATTTAATACAAGCCAAAGGAGATTTTCCATATCTATTAACTTATACAACACTACAACTGAGTTTGTCATAATATTGCACCTCTTTTATCTACTTTTAAATCTATATTTATGCATTTATTTAAAACTCGATTAATTGATTGATTGATTTAAAAGGGAAGTAAGTGGTTTCATTTTGTTTTACATGTAACCTGAACAGGATTCCCTTCTCCTCTGTACATTCGGACCCGTGTCGAAAGGTCATCACCCTCGTGGCCTTGTGCGCTCCAGCTGTCGCATACGCCAGGAGCTCCTGAATTGTTTCAGCCCTAAAATAGTCTGCAAACTTTAATTTTAGGACCAACTTGGAATAACCCTGGGCTCCCATTCACAGCACTGTTCCTATGCTAGAACAGTTCACAGGGCAAGGTAAGACAAACCAAGTTTCTTTATGTATTTCATACACAATGGTGATTCAGTTACAAGGAATATTGGTATCTAATCAATATTTCTGGTGCATTTACTCATTTATTTTAGTAAGAAGGCATGTTGCAAGCAATCAGACGATCATTATTGTAAAGATAAACCCCTTCTGGGTGATGCAAAATCCATTTTAAGTTATATATGTTCAGTTTTCCATGTGTTTTTAATATTATAAGGCCTTTTTGATGCCAGACACATAAAGCACATTTTTTCTGCATTATTTATTTAGGATATTATATTAACAAGCGTCCTTTAACTGGATAATTGCCCTAAAGGTTTCTGCTGCTACACCCATCAAATTAGATGAGTCAAAAATACTAAAAGACAGACTCAATTCTTGCAGACAAAAAAAGAGAGAGAGAAAATTAAGTCCCACACTGTAAACTTCCCACCTACCCACAGCACCAGCCAATCAGAAGCCGCGCATTGTCTGTGCTGCTCTCCGATTGGCCGCTCGCCGCATGACTGACAGCTCGTGTGAATGAAGTTTTTTCCCACTTTGGCTCCGCGAAGTTTCAGTGACGGGGGCATCACTGCAGCGCACTGAAGGGAAGGAAAGAACAGAAGGGAAAAGAAGGGAGAGAGGTGCCCCATCCATCCATCTATCCATCCACTGAATGTTCCCGCAGGACTTTATTATCGTATGGCTGCATGAGAGGCTTTGAGCTGTCGCGCTCTCTCTCTCCGGGACTGTTGGGTTACTGCTTCTGTCCTGATTTTAAGCAGTTGTCATAATAATATAACCAAGCTCTTCGCGTCAGGACGGGCGCAGGTGGTCATGGATACACCTATCAGATGGAAAGTAAAGCGGAGGTTTAAGGAGGTGCGGCTGTCGGTACTCCTAGTATTCCTGATGTTTGTCACCTCACGAGTCAGCGCAGGTAAGCGGCGAATCAGCTCTTCCCAAACTGTTACTTTGTGCCGCGGGCCGCGCTCACCAGGGGCTGCGCTTCTCCACGGGCAGTCCGCGGTCCCTGGACTGCAGGAGGGGATGGTAGGGGCCCCAGAGTGGGACTTTTCAACTAGGGACGTCCGGAGTTCCGTTTTTGCAGGGAAACATTAGAGCAGCGGCGAATAACGGAATCAGGGACGTTTTCCCGTGCAATGCAACAGCTGCGTGAGGAGATCGTGATGCATCATCTACTGTGGCATGCAACTCGTTTACTCTGCTCCCAGTTGGTGTAACACTCACTATTCTTATGCAAATTAGTAAATAAAGCCGTCATAGAAGAAATCTGGACTCCTGGATTTCATACGCAAACCTAAAATAGGTTCCTCAGTGGTTCTTTGCAAATGTTTAGGGTTCTTGATGTTGCATTATAGGGTTCTTCACTTCATGGTATTGGTTCTTGCATCTGTAAAGCAGCGTAGATGGTCTAGTTTTCTAGAAATAGAGATTAAAAAGTCATTGGTGGAACGTTTAAACTTTACAGTTATAATCAATGTCACAGGAGAACCATCCTTTAGAAAACCATTTATGTACTGATGCTTCACCAGAATCTGAAGAACCTAAACTCTATACAGCCAAACGCTTCTTTGCTGAATCTCAAAGACTTCAAGGAACCTTTATCTTTAGGGTTGTATGACATCAGGACCGCTGTTGGTTTCAGATGTGTGTTGTGTGAACATAAACCACGCAACCTAGATCGGGTTTGTAGACTTTTTGGAAGATGTTTCACGTGCTTTTAGGGGATCTGGCAGAAAGTAGTTTTCCTCCAGCAGGCGCGCTGACTGCTGAACGTAATTGGAAAAATATGCAGGATGAGAAACACACCAGGAGAGAAAGAGAGAGAGACAGAGAGAACTTTATGGTTTTCCATAGGCTTATAAAACAAATGCATTACTCTGGCTCTCTGTTTAGTAAAAAACAGATATAAATGTAAATAAATGCTCATTAAGTCTTAAGTCTTGGCTCCTGGTGGATGATCTGTAATGAAGAACATCAGTGGGTCAGGGTGGAGTCGCCGCGTGTCTTCTCTAGTAGATCAGAGATGCTCGAGGTGAAGCTCGCAATTATCTTGTAAACCACTTATAGAAGGAATTACCCAGGAGACTATGTAAAACAGTTATTGTAGAGAGCAACTCCATGCATCACATACATTCCAATCTCATTTGCAATATGCCATTAGTAAAAACCCAAGATTTTTTTTTAAATCATGCGTGCAATATGCATAAAAACGTGTTCGTTTTTTAGCACATAAGAGCCAACTTTCTATGGTTGCTTCAGTTGTTTGACATCTGTTTTTGGTGTCACTTCATTATGAAGCTCTGTGTATCACACTCAGATTTGATGGTGTGGGGTTTATTAGTTGTGAACGTGAATCTGTGGTTTGTACAGTAACGATGGAGCCAAAGCAGACAGGACATGATCTCTCATTCTCATCCTCCTCGTTTCTCCAGCCTGTCCCAGGGAGTACCTCTCTCTCTCTCTCTCTCTCTCTCTCTCTCTCTCTTTCTTCAGGCTAGAGGGGGAGGGATAGAGGGAGGGGGGTTGGAAATTCTGCTCCGCATGTGTGATTAGCTTCGTGTCTGGTCATGGCCGCTTGGCTGCTCATTATAGTTATGGAATTATTGAGAACATTTTGGTCCAGGAACTTCTCAAGAACATGCTGTCTTACAGTATTTAATAGAGAATTAGTTTGGCAATCATACCAAATCTTAGCAGATGCACTCTTAAAAATCAAGATTCCAGATAGAAGAGTTTTATAATCTGATCATATATTCTCTAGTTATTTAAAGAACCCAGAAAGCAGAACACTGATCTAAAGACCCTATAATGAAACACCAAGAGGCTTTTAATCTCTTAAGAAACTTATAGCAACTCAAGAACATTACTGAGTCATGGAAAACCTGGAATCTTAAAACTGACCTGGAAAAGTCATAGAAATAAAAAATTTTCTAGTTATGTTAAGCTCTGAAATATTTAACACAAATTGATTTTTATGAACATAATCATGAACATCTGGGAAAACCATGGAAATTCATTGGTCAAATGGTGTGAAAACTTGTTTTAACAGCCAAAAGTGTTTTTTTGCTGCACTTGAGAGCCATTAATTTTCAGCCAATTTAAGAGTCTATCGTAACTGTTAAATCACTCAACTTAATCACTTTTGCTTACATGAGTCAAGGCTGAATTAATTGGAGTGATTCATCGACTTGATTGATTGTTTTATATATTAAGAACATCTGTCTGAGCATCTGTTGAGTACATTTCGATAGACTGAAATTTATTAGTTGTTTAGTTTGCTTCACAATCTAGCATGCTTTGGGCTGTGTTCTAAATACAGCTGTGATCCCTATGTAGTGCACTTAATTTCTGTATGCTTCCAATTTTATTTAGAGCACACGTGTAGCAGGGTAATGCAGAAAAGATGGTAGACTTGATCCGCAGCCAGACTGGCAGAGATGCACAGCAACACTCACTGCTTCCACGACATGTGGTCTGACAGTGATGTCATGCAGTGGGCGGGACGAATGGCATCTGAAGGTACAGAATGATGTGCTGAGTTAATGGTGGGACTAGCAATGCATTGTGGGATACAGCGGCGCTGTTACGTCACAGCAGACAGAAGCTTGTAAAGTCAAAAATGGCTGATGGGGATGCTGCTGCACGTTCTGTGCAGGGCTATTCTGCTTTATTACTTAAACTAGTGCTGTTTTATGAGTGTTTTACGAACATTCTCAGCAGACCGGCCTCGCTCATTCAGCCTGCTGGGTGTGTGCTTCACTTTTGAGAGTAAACGAATACTTTTTAACAAATGGCATGTTGTAACAATTGTTTATTGCCCACGTATGTTGTCTCCGGGTTTTTGTTACTCTTGATGTTGTTGTGTTCTGCAGACCCTTAAAACCCTGAGAGGAGAAACTCTGGAACGTTTGGAGCCAAACTTTCACACCCTTGGAGCCTTTCAAAAATGTTTATTGTAATGAGAGCAAGCTGTCTGTTTCAGCCGTCTTGATTCTTCATTCAGAGTTTGATTCACTGAGAATTGTAGAGAGGAATATTAACATTGTGGAGAAATCAGGTTCGTGTTGCTTTTGGCTCCATGGCTCCCATTAACAGAACAAGCAGTGTCTCCCTTTGGCTATTAAAAGGTACCAGTCTAGTTCCAACAGGAAGAGGATGAAGGGTTCCCCGCCTAATCGAACTCCCAGAATCCCCTTTTGCATACTAACTAGTGTGCAAGATTAAGATTAGTACACTCCAAATCACTCCTGGCTGAATGGCATATTATTTAAGATTAATTTTCTAAGTATGCATGAGTTTCATGCTCTTCATACTAAATAGTATGCATGGTTAAGAGTTAACATCCTAAATCATAGTATGCAGAAAATAGTATGTCAGTAATGACTGGCTGCCATAGTATGAAAGTATGCATCTGTTCACATAATATCTCTCTTATATAGCATGCAATATTAAGATTAGTGCATCTGATATCATAGTATGTCAAAAAAAGTGACTGAATTGCATAGTATTTAAAATGGATTTTATAAGTATGCATCAGTCTCATGCTCTCCATTTTAAATGGTATGAAAGATTAAGAGTAAACTACCTAAATTATAGTATGCTGAAAATAGTATGCAGGTATGCATCTGTTCATATACTATCTTTCTTATATAGCATGCAATATTAAGATTAGTGCTACTAATATCATAGTACTGTATGTCAGAAGTTACTTAATTGCATAGTATTTACAATGGATTTTATAAGCATGCATCAGTCTCATGCTCTCCGTATTAAATTGTATGCAAGATGAAGAGTAAACTTCCTCAGTCATAGTATGCTGGAAATACTATGTCAGTAGGGACTGGCTGCCATAGTATGCAAGTATGCATCTGTTCACATACTATCTCTGTTGTATAGAATTCAATATTAAGATTAGTGCTACTAAACTGTCAAAAGTGACTGGACTGCATAGTGTTTACAAATGATTTTTTTTTTTTTTTTAAAGTTTGCATCAGTCTCATGTTCTCCATATTAAATTGTATGCAAGATTCAAAGTAAACTACCTAAATCATAGTTTGCTGAAATTAGTATGTCAGTAGTGACTGATACAGTATGCAATATTACTATCTAATATAGCGTACAATATTAAAATTAGTGCATATCAAATCATGTTTTTCAAAAATGTTTTTAAAATGGTATGTCACAGTGACTGGATTGCGTAGTATTTACAGTGGATTTTACAAGTATGCATCAGTCTCATGCTCTTCATATTAAATAGTGTGCCAGATTAAGGCATACTATGTCAATATAATGACTGGATAACATAGTATGCAGGTATGCATCTGTTCACATGCTATCTATCTTACATAACATGCAATATTAAGATGAGTGCACCTCTCAAAAAGATGAGATGGTGTAAAAAATTGTGTACAATTTACAGTGGGTTTTTGAAGTATGTCTCGTTTTGAATAGTGTCTATTTTATCAGTGTTGACAAAATTTTGAAGTGTGCATCAGTTCACACGCAATGTCTTTTATATAGCATGCAAATGATATTAGTGCATCTCAGTATTGAAAATAGAATGCTGATGCTGCATATATGCTTCTTTTTCCATACTATCCATCTTATACAGTATGCAAGATAAAGATTGGCATGTCCCAAATCATAGAAAATGGTCAAAGGTGTCCAGATAGCATACTACATACTTCAAAAGTGTGCATATTTTCACTTACTATCAATCTTATGTAGTATTCAATAATATTAGGATTAGTGCATTCCAAGTCTTGTATGCTGAAGTATGTTTGAAGCATGCATAATGCATAGATGGAGTCTTTGCAAACTTGTATCAAAACATAATTTTATGACAATGTAGTGTGTATGCTGTGCTGGCTTGCTTCATACTTAAAAGCATGAGCTTTTCCTTTGAAAGCACAGTATGTACTTTTTTAAAGTTAGTAGAAGTATGTGAATAGTTACCATGTCAGCAGTAGTTACCGTGGCAGCAGTTATGATTTTGGGTGTGTTATGTAAGACCAGACCAGACCAGCCCTCGACCCTGCACTAGCCTTCAGCATGTAGGAGGTCCAGCTCTGGGATCACAGGACTGAAATATTGTACGTTTTGTACTGTATTAGACAGTGCTGTTTTTGTGGCCAAATGTAGAAGTACGTTTTTTTCTCCCCTCTTGGTTTGTGTGGTTTGGGCTTTATAGTGTGTGTTTTAGAGTCACATTGTTTTATGATTGCAAGCGTTTCAAGTCTCCCTTCAATCTAAAGCCGCATTTGGGAGGGTGATAGTTGGTGAAATCTTCAAGGTCTCAGTTCACACACTATAAAAACCAGATATTGCCTCTTTCAGACGTGAGGACCAAACCCTGACCCACATGTCTGCTGGGTTCAAACACATAAAGTTCACTGGAGTTATTGGACTCCATTATATTTATCAAACACACTGAAGACAAGAGAGCAAATGAGATTTTTAAATTAAATTACAATAGAGATAAATAAGTTATTTACTTGAATAAAATGAATACAATACATAATATTATTTATTATAAAAATAAACTGTGATAAATGGAAAGATCTACAGCTGAAAAATAATGTATTTAAAAAACTATTTAACTTGAGTGATGAGTCAAATGAATCAGTGAATCATATTCTGAACCAGTTTACTGAATCGAATTGTCTGAATTGCTAAAATGAATCTTCTAGTGTGAAAGGAGGTTGAGAAGTGTTCAGGACTATGCGTGTATGTGCCTGTTTCAGAGAGAAATGGCAGGGGAAAGTGAAAAAAATGAGTGATTGAGGGGAGGTAAGGAGGTGAGTTATAGTAGTTATTGACAGCAGACCTACAGGAGATGAGGTCACGGGGTCAGAGGTTAAAGGTGGCATACTGTGGGTGGTGACCTTCAGATTATGACCACCCTGGAGGTTTACAGTGCTCCACCCCGAGACACAGCGTCTGGAAAACACATCACTTTAAGTGCAGACAGAGACCGAGATCCATTTCACATTGTTTTGACATGAAAAGTGGTATACTTAAAGTGTGTAACATTATAAACATCTTTGCATTCTTTAATTGAATGCAGCATTTTATGAATAAAAGTATTACTTTCTTAAAAAAATCTTAGTCATCCCAACTTTTTGAGCAGTGGTAAATGTAGGGTTAATGATTTAAACACTAACCCTAGGTTTTAAGTTTTTGCATGTAACATCACTGTTCATGACTTTGAATTAAACCTTAAATCATGTAACTTGTCATGAAGAGGTATGCTATCGTTCAATTTTTGCAGATGATAAAATGGTTGAAAAAATCCCATAGACTTTGACGGACCAGAGTTGTATCTGTAGACCAGAATATCACAGAAACTTGTGCGTGGGTCACATGCTGAAAACCTCTCAGAACAGCTTAGCAACTACATAGCAACCACATAGAACACCAAATAACCTCTGTAGCAACATTCTAAAACCTCTCACAACAACTCAGCAAATGCATAGCAACAGCCTAGAAACCATATAGCAACATTCTAAAACCTCTCAGAACACCTTCGCATCTGCATAGCAACTCCTTAGTAACCACATAGAACACCCGAGAGACCCCATTGCAACATTCTAAAACCTCCCAGAACAACTCAGCAAATGCATATCAACTCCCTAGAAACCTCATAGCAACATTCTAAAACCTCTTAGAACACCTTAGCATCTTCATAGCAACATTCTCACTGCATAGCAACTCCCTAGTTACCACATAGAACACCCTAGAAACCACATTGCAACATTCTCACTGCATAGCAACTCCCTAGTAACCACATGAAATACAATAGAAACTCCATAGCAACATTATCACTGCATAGCAACACCTTAGTGAAGAAATAGAACACCCTAGAAACGAAATAGAACACACTAGAAACCCCATAGCAACATTCTCATGGCATAGCGAACTCCTAGTAACGAAAGAGAACACCCAAGAAACCCCATAGCAACATTTTCACTGCATAACAACACCTTAGTAATGAAATAGAACACCCTAGAAAGTTCTCACCCTAGCAACACTCTAAAAGTTCTCAGAGCACCTTGGCAACCTCATAGCACCGCAGTGGTGAGTTCTGCATGTGTTTCTGATCGTTTTTTCTTTATGAAGTCAGTCTAGTTGCATTAGGATCGTGTTGGATGGACAGGGTTTCAGTTTTTCGGATTACACCTGGTCTTGATACAGCCTACCACCCCTACTGCTCACACACCCACCCACCCACCCACACACACACACACACACACACACACACACACACACACACACACACACACACACATTGTTGTCTGCCATGCATGCGTGCATGTGTGTGTGTTTAGATCTCTGGTTCCCAGAGTTTCAGAGTTGAAGTTTTTGAGTATTGTATTTCTGTCTGCTCTGTTCTGTATGAATGGACTCTTTCACAGCGCTTTTAAACGGACGCCATGTTTGGGCTTTGCTAAGGCTTTGTTGTGATTAATTGAGGGGGGTCTGTGTGTGTGTGTGTGTCTGTGTGTGTGTGTGTCTGGCACCCCTCCGACAGCCTGAGGTTCCCCTGGGCTGTCATGAAGCTCACACATGTGCACACACTTCCTCTAGAATAACATTCCCTACATACCTGTGCTAGAGCCGCTAACTCGGTGTCAGCATGACTAGAGCACCCCAGAGCATCATGGGATATGTGTGTTTTTGCAGCGAAAAGCCACAGATGGACCAGCATCGCTGGTTTTCTTTTGTTTCTTGGCATTTGGGATTCGAGCAGTGAGAGTGAGAGTTTGTGTTCTCACATCTGGAAGCTATAGCCGTCATTGTGCTGTCTGCTGATCCCAGAGAAGAAGAAGGAAAAAAGAGCAGGGAAAAAAGAAAAAATGTCTTCCAGATGTTTTCTTCCCTCCCCTCGCTGTGGAACAGCAGAGGAATAAAATACTGTTTCATTAAGACAGAAGAAAAATACACGTGCCTCACACAGAATCGAGTGAGATCGAGGGTCGCAAAACGTGCTCCGAATTCACACCAATCACAAAATGGCACAAATCGTACTCTTTAAGCGGTTGTGCCCATGCAGACCCACTGACCTGACCCACTTTTTTGTAGGTTTATGCATGCATATCTGTTTATTTGTGTGTTTATGCATGTGTGAGATGGAAAGAGAGGGACACGTCCATCTGTTTTTCAAGGTTTTTGCTTTAGTGTATTTGAAATGTTTTTCTAACACTGTAAACAATCTCAAAAAGAATTTGTCATTTTGTTAACATGTTCTGAATGAAAGGAGTGTTTTGCATTATGAGATTTTATCGCTGAAGGTCGTGAGTGAGTGGCGTTCCTGCCAGATGACTTACACTGCAAAAAATCCTGATCTGTTTATTTTTTCCCCATGAGAATTATCAAAACCTTAATTACTCTAAAAAGCATATAATGTAAATTAATATAAAAATTCTAAAAATAATAAATGAATTAATAATAAATAAATTAAATAAAAATATTTTAATTACTAAATATTAATTTATAATGAATTATCTATTATATATATATAAATTAATGTTATAACATATAATATTAATGTAAAAATAAAAACATAATATAATATAATATAATATAATATAATATAATATAATATAATATAATATAATATAATATAATATAATATGCTATTTGCCAATTTTCTAAACAAAATGTATTAAAAATATTTTTAGGTAGCTAATAGGTATTGATAACAGAAATCATAAAAGTGATGTATGAATCAAACAGGCTTAGAATGGTTCTGAAATGGTTTTCCATATATCATTGTTTAAAACTATATGATCTCTGTTGATCTTTGATCAGCTTTGTTGCATTGCCAACAGATTCTGACACTCATATCACCTCAAATCACCAGTAAAAATTAGTGACTTCCTGTCGCTTTGTCCCTATACACTTCTGTCTAACTGAGATGCTTGTCCTTGAGTGTGATTGTGTATTTTGTGTATATGTGTGTGTGGTGACCTCTGTTGTGGCATGTAAGAACCCTAATATCTCACATGCCACATTCATGACCCTGAAACAAGGAATTATGGGATTGCCTGGGGTTTATGTCCACACACACACACACACACACACACACACACACACACACACACACACACACACACACAGCTCTCTCTAGCTTTTATTGGGTATTATGTGGGTGACTGTTGATGTATCTTTCCATCTCATGGAAAGAAGAGACTTTTTGTGTGACAAACAGATGAAAAACCTTCATTCATGTGCCTCAGAAATGCCACAGATGTTCACATCATTACAAAGCATCAAATGTCTGCATCACTCGTCCAAATAACAACCCACAGTTAGGCAAATTTTTTGTTTGCTCGCTAAAATGTACCATGATAAGCATAGTTTCTGCAAAAATACCATGGTTTCCATCCTATTCGTACAGCAAGATTAGGTATCTCTTTCAAACAGTGTTTGTTTTGTGCGTTTTCTTTTTTATATATAACAGTAGTCACAAATACCAATTTACCGCAATTATAGAAACAATAACTGTAGTAATTATGGTATTTTGGTGGAAACTATGACTGCTGTGGTAAAAGTTTGTAAGGGTCAGTGCACATGAGCTTTCAAAGCCTCTTTGAGCTTTCATAAGGTTTTCATTATCCTGTGGATGAGGAATCACTCGAGGGCAGCAGTTGGTCCTGTAATGCTTCATTTGAGCAGTATGCTATAGGTCATGTGTGTCTGTGTGTATTTGAGTCTTTTACAATGCTTTCCTAAACTGTACAAAGCAAACAACCAAACACACATTTCCAGATTATTTTATTTTATTTTATATTTTATTTTACTTTACTTTACATGTTAGAGATGATGACCATCATATGTACCAGATTTTATTTTACTAGGGATGACCATTATGTATGTGCCCTTTTAATTTAATTTAATTTAAAATTTACTTTAATTTAATTGTATTTAATTTTTCAGACTATAATATTTTACATTTTTTAATTTTTTTTTTTTTAACCAAGTATGTTTCCATTGGCTGTGATTTTGTTACTTAATGCAACACTTAATGAGGACAGTAAAATTATGTGTTGCACCTAATGCACATAAAATGCACAAATACTATAGCAAGCAATTTTGTGCCATGCATCCAGTACAAAATAGTACAATGACATCATCAGCTCCCTTATGACCCTGCACACCTGGAATACGTTCATGCAAATGAACGGTTTTGTGTTCTGTCAATACCTGCAGGTTTATCTGGGTTACCGATACGTGGAGTGGGTAATGAGTGATTAATAATGTTCCGTGGGTTATTCATGAGATGTTTAGTGAACCCTGCAGGTCCAGACATGCGAGAAGAACTTTAGGATTCTGGAGTGGTGCGCGGAAAGCTGACATTCCTTCCACTGGCCTCATACTGAGAATATAAAATAGTCTCTCTCTCTCTCTGTCTCTCTGCAGTAGCACATTATGAACCGACCACAAAAACCACAGAAACGTTCAGCTCTCTCCAGAAAGAATTAAACACACACACTTACACACACACTTCACTCACGCTTGAGTGCAGGACAGAGAGGCTTTGTTCCAGAGTTGTAATAATCTATACTATATGTCGTGTTGCATATGACTGAAGTCATGTTAATGAAACTGTGATGATGTCTTTTGATGAGCTGTTATGATTTATTATTTTTCAGCATTAATGATCTTGGTTTTGCGGTGCAGAAATAACTGCAACAGAATATAAACATAAAAGATGATTATGTTAGAGTTAAATGAACAATTTTTTGTACGAGTTGCCAAAGAAATACAATATTTTTTGTATGTTACCCTGGTTATACTATGCTTTTTGTGCACGCCAGTCTGGTAATACTTTGTTTTTTTTGTATATGATACCATGGTAATACTGTGCTTTTAGATGTACCATGATTATACCATGTTTTTGGACATTTACCATTTCAATACCATATTTTTGTTTTAGATGTTATCCTGGTACCTTGTTTTTTGTACACAATACCATGGTAATCATGTGCTTTTACATGTACCATGATTAAACCATGCTTTTTGCACATTTACCTTGGTAAAACCATATTTTCTGTACATAGCACCATGGAAATACTATTGTATGTTTTTACATGTACTATGATAATACCATGCTTTGTACATGTACCATGGCAATATTTGTACATGTTACCCTGGTAATAACTTGATTTTTGTACACAGTACTATGGAATTACCATGTTTACCATGATTAACCATGCTTTTTTGCACATTTAGCCTACCTTATTTTGTACATGATACCATGGTAATACTTAATTTGTTTGAACATGTACTATGCTAATACCATGTTTACAATCATATATGGTAATCATTCAAGAACATAATTTATGTCAAAACACTGTAGTTTTCCATCAGATACTATCTTTGTACCGTGGTATCATCTCAGTATTTTTTGTTGTGCTGGAGTTTTCTTCAGATCTGCCTACTTTGATCTTAGCACGAAGCTGGTTTTTATGGGTTTGGATGAAGTTGTAGTTGACTTTGATTATTCTGTTATGCTTTTAATGTGTCTGTGAGAGGTGACTCTGTTTATACTAAATGTGTGTTTGATTTCACGGTAAGGGATGCACGCTGCTTTCTTCTAAGTGTGCATTTATCCCTGCGTGTGCTAATGAAATTGGATGCAAATGAATTGTGTGTGTGATTGAGTTGTGGTACAGCACCACATGAGTCATGGTTTCCAGCGTCTAATGCACATGCTGAACGCCAGCCAGCCATTCAGTCAGTGAACGTGAGCTGTTCAACACGGAAAAACTTTACACATGCTCTTTGCTGAAAGAGAAGCTATTTTCACTTTATTAGACAATCAAATCTGATTAAAAGTGTCTAAGTTTGTGTGTGTGTGTGTGTGTGTGTGTGTGTGTGTGTGTGTGTGTGTGTGTGTGTGTGTGAATGTTGCAGACAGACGAAACGGTTTTTGCTGAATCAGTCGGTCTTGATTGCTGCTCTAGTTAGTGGAAACCAATGAACACCACAAAGTCTAACCAAACCACCAAACCATACCATTATGGTGTACTTCAAACAGCCCACTGAAAGAGAGAGAGAGAAAGAAGAAAATATACATATATATATAAAACAAGTCTAATTGTGTGCCGAAGGACAGGAAATAAACTTAAGCCACGTAAGAAGCTCAAAGTACCTGGTCCAATACCTGCCTTTTTAACCGTTTGCCCTCTGAACCTTGTCCTCCCTCTCATTACAGCTCTGTCCAGGTCAAAGGTCAACTGGTGGACAGTGACCTCCTGCATTTGGAAGAAGTGAGGTCATAATATAGAAGGCCATCGCCATCCGTGCACCCACAGGGCACTCCTCACACTTGATTGGCTGCTGTTGGTTGAGGAGCTGTCAATCACTCAGATTGACCTATCATTAAACTGTCAGCACAGGCCTCCTAACAGCCTCTCAAAACAACAGGGTAGCAATTCAATACCATTGCAACCATTCAGAACACCTTAGCAATCATTCAGAACACCTTAGCAACCACCTAGCCATGCCTTAGAAACCGCATAGCAACCAATAACAGCTATTCAGAACACCATAGCAACTTTACACTAGAATACACAACCAGCAACTTAGCGATGTGCTGACAAGCACTCAAAATGTGTTAGCAACTGCTTAGCAATGTCCTGGAAACACTCAGAACACCAAGTATACCTTAGCCACCACATAGCAACACCCTGGTCAGAACACCTTAACAACAACATAGCAACGCCCTGACAGGTACCCAGAACACCGTAGCAACTACATAGCAACGCCCTGGCCAGACCACCTTAGTAACTACATAGCAACGCCCTGATAAGCACCAAGTACACCTTAGCAACCACATAGCAACGCTCTGACAACACCAAGAACACCTTAGCAACAACATAGTAACACCCTGACCATCACCCAGAACACTTTAGCAACCACATAGCAATACCCTGGCCCGAACGCCCTAGCAACCACATAGCAACACCCTGACAAACACCCAAAACACCTTAGCAACCACATAGCAACACCCTGGCCAGAACACCCTAGCAACCACATGGCAAAACCCTGGTCAGAACACCCTAGCAAACACATAGCAACACCCTGGCCTGAACACCCTAGCAACCACATAGCAACAAATTGACAAATTGACCAACCACATAACAACATGTTTTCTTCAGAAAACCTGAACACCACTGATGCACCACTGCCCCTCCACACACACACACACACACACACACACACACACACACGTTTGTTTTTGTGAAAAGTGGGGACATCCCATAGGCGTAATGGTTTTTATACTGTACAAACTGTATGTGCTATTGCCCTACATCAACCCTACCCCTAACCCTACCCCTTACAGGAAACTGTGCATTTTTACTTTCTCAAAAAATCTCACTCTGTATGATTTATAAGCGTTTTAAAAAATGGGGACATGGGGCAATATCCTCATAAGTCACCTTCTCCTTGTACACACACACACACACTCCGGCTTTGAACCAAACAATGTTTTTGATGAGGGATGTGTTTCAGAAACAGCCTTTAAACTGTCTCATGTATGCAGTCTCTCTCTCTCTCTCTCTCTGAAGTCATTGCTTCACAGATCTTAAATTTTCCTGAAATGCTTCCAAACCACTGAAATGTGTCAGAGTCAAATGCCACTGTAAAGCTGCGTCTCGATTAACAGCGACATCAGTGTGTGCTTTCAATCAGTGATTTACACCTTTTTTAGGGTCTGATTGAGGGTCAGTTTCTCACGAATTTATCTGAAGTAGCAGCATATGAGAACGGTTTCTCCATCGTGACGGTGTGATGTGGTTTTGTAGTTTAATGCAGCATATGTTTCTGATATATGGAACATTCTTGGCATCCTAGAACACTCCAAACCCGTCTCGGTTCAGAATCCGTTCCACAGAACCACTGTAACCATCAGACGCTTCACTCACTCCAGATGTGCTTTAGATACGCACGGTAAAGTTTTGTGAAGCAACTCATTCTTTTGGGTCTGGGTGAGAATGTTGCATTGTGGAAAATTTTTGTGGGAAGTAATTGTGGCTATTAGTTGTGTTAATACTTTATAATAACTTTAATGTTAACTAAAGTTCTTAATTATTACATAAAGCTTAATAGCTTATTGGTTAGAAAATTTTATTAGCAGTTTGTTAACAGTGATGAGTCATGTGTTTCTACAGTATCTATGAGGGGAAAAAATCATATGCTCACCAAGGCAGCATTTATTTGATAAAAATACAATAAAAATAAATAAAAAACAAAAATAATATTATGAAATATTTTTACAGTTTAAAGGGGTCATATGATGCTATTTTAAAAATCATTATTTTGTGTATTATTTTTATTTATTATTATTGCCCCCCCAGAAAGAATTTATGCCCCCCCCCCAGTTTTCTTAATGAACTTGAGGAGCACGTGCGCACCGTTTGGGCGCATATGATGAATTTTGATCAGCGTCTGACTTGAAGCAGTGTGTGTCATGAAAGTAAGCTACAGCAAGAGCGAATCACAAGCAGACACTTATTACGGTCATCGCAGTTTCTCCAGCACAGCTGGCTGCACGAGCTCTGATGATGGTGGCTAATTCACGATTTACCAGACTCACCGTATTTCATGTCGTGCTTTAAAAGGGTTACAAACTCGTTTCAAGTTATATTAATGCTATAGCGTATTGTGTCATGTTTATAAATAACTGATAAAAAAGTGAATTTTCACACAAAAGATAGGCACATTGTTTTAGTTTTGCCAACATTTCTTTCATTATTCCTGGATGAGATTCCCGGCCAGGCTGAAATTTTGTCCCAGACCGGCATTAAATTAATATTTTTAAATATTTGTAAATATTTGTGGCTTGAAACAGCTGAAAAATTGAAAGTGTACTGCAGCTCTATGGATGTTTTGCCATTTGGGTAGGGTTATTAAAGTTAATTAAAACTATTAAAAACATTTCTGTTATAAAGCTGAATTAAAATAACATAAATATAAGCAATTATTTGAACAGAGAAAAACGGAATAAAATCACATATATAAAATAAATAAATAGTCCTATTTGCGAAATATATTTGACTTAAATAATTCACAGAAACGAAAGAAATATGCCGAGTTTCTGTCCATTTTTCTAATTTTTCTAATGCAACAAGTTCACGGAAAGGAAATCATATGGCAGAAAGCGACATCTGTTTCTTTTTTTCTTTTTTTTTTTTAATTTTTGTAAAGCATAGTGTTTTGTTGTTATTGTGACTGTACACAAATAAAAGTAGATCCTTTATAGTTTCATATGATGTCTCACTCTTATCTTTGTTTGTGCTGTCATAAGGAACAAATTCAAGTGATCGCGCAGGTGCACACCTCGCTCACCCATGCACACCTCGCTCACCCACGCACACACAGCATATTAGTTATAACATCGCAGCCTGTTCATTATCAAAATAAAATAAGCCAACCAAACATAGCCTATAATAAGTTAGGCTACACTACTCAATTTAAATAGTCTGAAGTACAATCACCAAACATTGCACATGTGAAGGATGATTTATGTGCAGTGAAGTTCAAATCATAATAAATAATAGTTTAGTATTCAAATAGATCATTAATATGGAAACATTTTTGAGTGGATTCGTGCCGAATATGAGAGGTAGGCTATGTGAGCCCAACGAACGTTCCAGTTTCAGCAGCAATGTATTCGTTTTGGGTTGATGTTGTACTTGTACTATTTTTCATTACTTTTCTGAATAGCCTACCATTAAATTTACATTTAATAATAATTAATATTTGTTAGCCTATGGAATGAGAAGAACTAAAATATTTTTTAGTAATGTTTATCTGTATTTATAAGTAAACATTTAGCTTTATTTAACATTTATGAATGTAGGTAATAAAATGTGACTTGGCCTTTATGCGGCTTAGCCTACCTATTTTTTGTGCTCAAAAACGCAGTTTTATAAAAGGTATTTTTAATCCATGCAGGAAACGTTTTAAAAAATCTTTAAAAAAATTACTTTAAAAAACGAATGAACTTTTGTATGTTCGCGCGGGCGCATCCGTGTCTGTGTCTGTTTTGTCACTGTGCATTATGGCGTCCCCCTATGAGATTTAAATGCCCCCCCAGTTATGCCATCCTGGCGCCGGGCCTGTCTATGCCCCGCCTCTCTCAAACATGTCGTTTTCTACAAAGCCCCTCCTTCCGACAAGCACAGTCTGCTCTGATTGGCCAATTGACCCAGTGCATTGTGATTGTCCGAACACCACAAGCACGCGTCGAAAATGTAACGCCCCTTACCATAATCGCAAGCTTCAGCTTTCAAAATAAATGTAAAGACAGTTAACAATGTCCTTAGTTTTACCATCAGTTCAAGCCTGAAAGGGGAACAGAGTCGCGTGAAAGACACAGTGATGATGCTCGTATATATTTGCAGTACACAAGCCGCAGTTAAGAAAGCTGACTCCACTGTGATGTGAGTGACCCTGTCTCTTTCTCACACACACGCACACACACACACACACACACACACACACACACACACACACACACACAGAAAACGCAATACTCTACACGGCAAGAAACTCTGCATTTGAACAGTCAATAGCAAATACTTAAACTAATAACAAAACATACTTACAGTCGCTGATTCAGAATAAGCGGCAGATTGTCAGAGCAAAGTCTGAATTGACCCATTTTTTTTAGAAATAGTCTTTGCACAGCCTGCCTTGTACTCTCCTAGGTTCACGAAACTGTCGTCCATAAAATGCGTTGCACAAATTCAAACATTTGGGTTGTGCTGTTCTGTTGTAAGTAATCTTAATGATTCCTTACTGCATCTACTTTCGGAAGGCCAAATAAAGTGCTTTTGCTTTTGCATAGAAACACACAGCGTCTCCCTGACATGGCTGCATCAACACTACTCCGGTTACTGAAACACACCTTCTTTCTTTGCGTGCACATTTGGGCGGCATTACGCAAATATTTCCACATCGTGACATAGACATGTGGGGGCATGTTTTAATAAGGCATTTTAGCCCGGTCTGGATCAGCCTTCTCTTTTAGATAGAACAAATCCTCTTGTGGGAGACTTTGAGCTTTGTAAATCTGCAGATCGTATACATGCACAAACAGCTACATAACACACTAAAGAAAAGGAAAAATAGAAATCGCATCATATGACCCCTTTAAAACAACTGTTTTCTATTTAAATATTCTTTAAAATATAATTTATTCCTGTGAAGCTGGAAGCTGAATTTTCAGCATCATTACTCCATTCTTCAGTGTCACATGATCCTTTAGAAATCATTATAATATGCTGATTTGATGTTCAAGAAACATCTATCTATCTATCTATCTATCTATCTATCTATCTATCTATCTATCTATCTATCTATCTATCTATCTATCTGTCTGTCTGTCTGTCTGTCTGTCTGTCTATCTATCTATCTATCTATCTATCTATCTATCTATCTATCTATCTATCTGTCTATCTGTCTGTCTGTTTATCTGTAATGTAATATTTTTGAGAAAACCATGAAACATTTTTTTTCCAGGATTCTTTGAGGAAAAGAAAGTTTAAAAGAACAGCATTTATTTGAAATACATTTTAAACATTAGAACTGCATTTACTGTCACTTTTGATCAACTTAATGCATTTATCTATCTATCTATCTATCTATCTATCTATCTATCTATCTATCTATCTATCTATCTATCTATACTATATTACTGTGCAATACTGAGATGGAAATAATCACGAAAATTCAGTTATTGTATATGTGAATGTTGAATATTTGTTTGAAAATGACAAGATGAAAAAGTTAGCTTGTTCAGAGCACTGATCTTGTGTTGAGTAATTTTTTCCATCTCACAGAGACACTGTGCTATCTGTGTGAGAGAGCCACACACACACACACACACACACACACACACACACACACAGAGAGTACATGTGTTAGGATTAAGAGTTCTACTAAATCTTGTTCCTCTTTTTCTATGATTGTGTGTTTGTGCTAGTTGGCTCTGTTATTTATGTTGATTAATACAAGCACAATGATAAATATATTTGTAAACTAGGGTTTGTGTAGCATGTTCATATTTGGTTGCTAGGGCGTTTTGTCTGTGCAATGAGTGGTTCTAGTGATGGTGGTGAAGTTTAGTAGGGTTTCAGAAAAATATTTTTGAAACTTTATGTCTGGCAAATAAATATGTGTGTGTCGTTCTCTTATCTCATCCATTTCCTGTTGTTTTGTGATTAAAAATAATAAGTCAGTCTGGTCACTGTCTCAGGATGGGAAAAGAGAGAATGAGAGAGAGAGAATTAGTCTTGCCAACTGTCTTCCTGTGTCTCCTCCGTTCACCTTCCTGTGTGTGTTTGCTAGTGTCTGATTGTGTGTTCAAGAGCAGCTACACAACTGGACTCTGCCAAATCCAGTGAGCAAGATCCAAACTGTTTCCCAACCCTGCGTGCATACTGAAAAAATGTGCATGTCATGCTCAAGTGGAGGTCATGATGATTCATTTTAAACAGAATGACCTCAGTGACCCCGGCGGAGCTGAAGCTCAGAGCCAATCGGCCGCCCTCTGCTGAAACTAAACATCATTCTGTGCTGAATACTGAACATTGGTTTGATTCTGGGATTGAGATCCGGCCTGGCATCATGTGATGGGTTCGTCGTTAATTACCCGTCCTCAGCGAGAGGTCAACCTCAAAAGAGGTTTAGTGGGAAAGAAATTACACACTGCAACTTTAAGGTACAGAGACTTCATTTTGTCTATAATTTCAACTTTAGATGTGCTTCCTATTTTTTATTTTTTTTAGTTTACAGCCTACATCTAAAGAATGCATAATAACTGTATGATATTAGCATTTATACATTGTTGTTTAAAATTTTGTGTCACTAAGTTTATTCTGCAAGGGTGCATTAAACTGATTAAAAGTGATAGTGAAGATATTTATGTTTCAAAAGATTTCTTTTTCAAATAAATGCTGTTTATTTGAAATAGACATGCAAAGCAAAAATATGAAGCAGCACAGCTGTTTTCAACATTGATAATAAAGTTTCTTGAGCAGCAAATCAGCATATTAGAATGATTTCTGAAGGATCATGTGACACTGAAGACTGGAGTAATGATGATGAAAATTCAGCTTTGATCACAGGAATAAATTACATTTTCAAATATATTCAAATAGAAAACAGTTATTTGGAATTGCAATAATATTTCAAAATATTACTGTTTTTATTGTGTTTCTGATCAAATAAAGTGAGCTTATTTTGGTGATCAACATTAAAAAACCCCAAACTTTTGAACAGTAGTGTATATAATATTCTTATGTGAGTACACTCTAAAAAAAAAAGTCCGTAAAATTTACGGTAAAAAAACCGGCAGCTGTGGTTGCCGGAATTCTACGGTAAAAAATACAGTAAGAACATTTTAGGTTTTACGGTTTTAACTTAAATTTACAGTTAAATACCGTAATGTCTGATATAATGTTAATATACCAACCTATTGAAGTACTGAAATCTGTTTTGTACCTTTGAAATACACTGATAACCACCAAATGCAGGTGGTGATGAGAAAGTCACATGATGAGCCAAAGCCCATCACAAGCAGCTTTTAAATAATAACATATATAGAAGGTGCACAATGTCATTCGCACAAGCACTAAACACCATCATGGTGAGACTCATTAAACTGAAATATGCAATAAACATTAATTTAACAACATTAGATGTAACATACAACCCTAATAAACATAACTGATAAGAAAAAAACTAACAAGAAACATATTTATTTCAAAGAAAAAACATCAAATTCAAACAAAATTTGAAATATAGCGCAGGGAATTCTGTGAATGTCAGTTTACATTTATTTTACAGGAACTTAACGTTAACCATTTAACAGGTTTTTACTGTGGCATTTTCACAGTTTTTTACCGTTAAAATCACGGACATTTTTTACAGTGTATATATCCTCTTTATTGCATTTAGAAATGTGGTAGGTCTTTTTAAATCTGTATTTATCTGTATACCAGCTAGTGCTGAGCGGTATACAGGTTCATACCAAATACCGGTGTTTATTTTTTTATGATATGAATTTAAAAAATTCCGCAATACCGGTGTATAAAATGTATGTCGTTCAAACAACGTTCGGAACGCGACACTGTTTGAGAGAGGTCTCTTTTCACTGTTGCACTGTGGTGAGGACACAGCTGTATGTGTCACTAAGTGTGAAAGTTCCGAAACTGAAGCTGTAGAATTATTAGGACGTGAACTCAGCCACAAATATCCACCGCGCCCTGCCATCAGCTCCTGCATTTCACACACACGAGCATGATTTCAGCACTCGATTTAGCAACATTCAGACCCTTTTAGTTGCTTTTTTCCATAGAATATACATACTAACAAACCTAGCGACTTTTTTGGATAAACCTTAGCTATCTTTCAGTTGGAAGATGTCTCCAGTACTGCCCCGCGAGCACGAGGTCTGACTCTCCCGGTGCAGTATCGCCTCTCTCGGCGTCTGTTCTGTGCAGTGAGTGGCAGAGAAGCACCGCATTCAGCTGGCCATACAGCATCAGACTCATCAATATATGAATACAAAACAGCGTTTCCAAGCACATGTCGCTGACTGACTGTTTGGAATTATAAATAGTTTGTTACTCAGATGCAGGCAGTGCACTGCATGAGACAAAAAAGTAATATAGCCAAAACCACCGCATAGCCACTCTTTAGCGTAGATGCATGTTGATTTTATCAGACGATGTCGCTATTATAAATGAGAGTGACTCCTGGTTAAGTATTTATGGGTCGTGTTTAGTCACTATTTAGTGTGGAATTTTTCAACAATATTCACTCATCATGACTGTAAAACAGGGCATTCTAAGTCAATCTACTGCAGTATTTCCTACAGTACAAAATAAGGTTAACACCCGGTCATGCATGAAAAAAATTAATACTGTCATATACCGTGAAACCGGTATAATTTTGAAAAATACCACCCAGCACTAATACAAACCAAAGTTCATTTATACAAACTTAAAAAATGTAGACTTACCTAAAACGTTCACATGTTTCTTGCTGCTTTGAAAGCATAGTTATTTCCTTCAGGAAATTCAGATCTAGTATTAGCATTACAGTAAAGCTCTTTAATTCAGTATGATTTGGTTTAATGAGGTTTTGAGAAGCTTGAACGTTTATAAAGTGATCAAACAGTCATGTTTTGACCTGTTATGATCTTTTAGGAGTGTTCAAACGAGATGTGCTGTTTTTTTTAAATTATGGTACATTATATGTGCATAATTTCCATAGTTCCCCTTTCAGTCGGTCACTCCGAGTCACGTCGGATGACCGACGAAATTGGGATCTCGCCAGAGAGACCAATCCACTTCGAGTGTAACTAAACAAGCCAATGGACATTGGCATGCGATTATTGCATCCAGCTGCCGCTGATCACAGCGTGAGCATAAGAGGCAGCTGATGCACCGCATCAATTATCCTTTCGCTTCGGAGCCGAGCGGTAGTGGTTAAAGCTACTGCTCTCCCTTCCAAGAGAGTGTTCTGCGAGCGAGTGCGGGCGTTACGGCGCGGCAGCGGTGGTCACGGTGTCCGGGAGAGAAAGATCGTCTTCCTGCTGACAGCCACACTAGGAGTGTGCGGTGGCCAGCTCCCCTGCGTGCTTCAGCACTAAAAGAGCATTTCTCTGAAAGAGCAATTTCTCTAAAAGAGCAACACGGGTGATCGCGTCTTTTTAAAGATGTCTTTTCACCCGTGCGTTTCTGGGTGTGGTCGTTTCCTGGCGCCTCAGGACGGTCACGATCGCTTCCTCACGTGTCTGGGCATTCAGCACGCTGAGGTGGCTTTCGTGGATGGTTCATGTTCTTCTTGCGGGGACATGACCATCTCGGAGTGCGACTCTGCTATGTCAAACATGGCAGAGTCCCTCTGCCTGCCGTGATCCGGCGTGCACACTGGATCCGGTGGAGTTAGAGGTGATTTGAGGATTACGGTGAGGGCTTCCCCAAGTGGAGCTCCTCACCCCTCAAGCACTCCGCAGCCGGTGGAGCTGCCGAAGGAGCGCGCTGGCCACGCGTTTCCTTCGGTGCCCCCCCTGACAACCAGATGTCGATCACCGCATCGGAGGGCGGGCCCTCTCTCTCCGGGGATGACGACCCGGCTGCGTTGCCCCCTTCGGGTGTGGTAGCGTTGTCCGTGCCAGACCCAGAGATGACGGCTATGCTTTCCCGGGCCGCCGAGAATGTCGGGCTCGTGTGGAATCCTAAAAAGCCACCGTGTCCCGATCCTTCGAGGCTGGGCGAGTGGTTCCTCGGTGGGGGTGGCGCTGGTTCTCAGCGCCCCCCTCCGGTGCCATTCTTTCCGGAAGTGCATGAGGAGCTGACAAGATTGTGGAGGGCACCTTTCACTGCCCGAAACACATCTTGTAGTTCTTCCGCTCTCACCACCCTCGATGGTGGAGCCGCTTTGGGGTATGCGGGCATCCCCTCGGTGGAACGGTCTGTGGCCATGCAACTGTGTCCAACAGCCGCTTCCACCCTGCGGGGTGGTCCGTGTCTCCCCTCACGGGCCTCTAAGTATTCGTCAGGTCTAACTGGCAGTGCTTGTAGAGCCTGTGGGGAGGCGGCTTCCGCCCTCCACGCTATGGCGTTGCTGCAGGTCCACCAGGCCAAAGCACTGAAAGACCTGCACGAGGGTGGTCACGACCTGGCGGTTCTACATGAGCTGCGTGCTGCGACGGACCTCGCGCTACGAGTGACGAAGGTGACCGCACAGTCTCTGGGTTGTGCGATGTCCAGGAGCGCCATCTCTGGCTGTGTCTCGCTGACATGACGGGGCAGGAGAAGGTACTCCCGTGTCACAGACCGGCCCTTTCGGCGACGCTGTCGAGAGCTTTGCCCAGCAGTTCTCGGCAGCCCAGAAGCAGACTGAGGCAAACACATCATGCGCCGGAGGAAACCTGCTGCTTCCACCCCGGCTGCAGCCACTCAGCCTGCTCGTCGCCGTGGGCGCCCCCTGCGGCCGTCCCCGCTCCCGCGCAGCCGCAGCAGCCTTCACCAGGCAGCGTCGTGGAGCCGGTCGCAGGCAGGACGCCCAGCCCGTCCAGGCCCCCGCCAAACCTGGCGGCAAGTGCAAGAGGCCCTGGGACGGTCGACCCAGAGATGGAGGAGACTGCTCATCGGGAGATGGTGACTGCACCACTCCCTCCCCCGGAGGAGGGCCGGGTGGAGTATCTTTTGTTCATTTTGTTCCGCCGCTGGCCCAGCAGCCAGCGGTACCCAAAACATCAGTAAAGAGCGGTCTCCTCAATCTCCGGGTCTCAAGAGGAGGAGAGTGGTGATCCGTGCATCACAGGATCACTTCCCTCCTCCTCTCTCGCCAGCAGGCAGCGGGTGGTTGCCCAAGAGCACCCCTCCTGCCCATTCGTGGAACCAGGTAAGGGCAGTAGCACTCCAGTCCCCGCTTCAAGTCGTCAAACGCCGGGCTGTCACAAGCCTCAAGCCGGGTTCCTGTGTCTCCTCCCATGCGAGGAGAAATCAGGTGAGTGCTACACTACACACCCAGACCCCGCCCCCTGCCGTCACAGGCCAGGCCGTCACAGGCCCTGGGGCCGGTCCCTGTGTTCCACCTCGCTGCCCCACCGCGGGCATGTCGGTGGGCCCGTTGGCCCCGCTGGTGCGGTCTCTCGGAGCCTGGTTAGCGCTCCCCAGCCCGTCCCGGTGGCTCCTGCGGACCATCAGACTCGGCTATGCGATTCAGTTCGCCCGGCGTCCCCCCCAAGTTCAGGGGCATCCGGTACACTTCAGTCAAAGCCGTCGATGCCCCTGTCTTGCTCGCGGAGATTGCAGTCCTACTGGCGAAGGATGCAATAGAGCCGGTCCCTCCAGCCGATATGAGGTCGGGGTTTTACAGCCCTTACTTCATTGTGCCCAAGAAAAGCGGTGGGTTACGACCGATCTTGGATCTGCGAGTTTTGAACCGTGCACTTCACAAGATGCCGTTCAAGATGTTGACGCAGAAACGCATTCTTGGATGCGTCCGTCCCCTAGATTGGTTTGCAGCAATCGACCTGAAGGACGCGTACTTTCATGTTTCGATTCTCCCGCGAGACAGGCCATTCCTGCGATTCGCGTTCGACGGTCGGGCATATCAGTACAAGGTCCTGCCCTTCCGGCTGTCCCTTTTCGCCTCGTGTCTTCACCAAAGTCGCAGAGGCGGCCCCTTGTTCCCCTGAGACAACGGGGTGTGCGCATTCTCAACTACCTCTACGACTGGCTCATACTTGCACAGTCTCGAGAGCTGTTGTGCGCACACAGGGACCTGGTGCTCAGGCACCTCAGCCAGTTGGGCCTTCGGGTCAATTGGGAAAAGAGCAAACTCGTGCCAACGCAGAGGATCTCTTTTCTCGGCATGGAGTTGGATTCGGTCAACCAGACAGCACGCCTCACCCAGGAACGTGCTCAGTCGGTGCTGAACTGCCTCAAGACTTTATCAGGCAGGACAGCGGTCCCACTGAAACTCTTTCAGAGGCTCCTGGGGCATATGGCTGCAGCTGCGGCCATAGTTCCGCTCGGTCTGCTCCATATGAGACCGCTTCAGCACTGGCTCCATGATCGAATCCCGAGGTGGGCGTGGAAACGCGGTACTCACCGGGTTCAGATTACACCGGCCTGCCGCAAGACCTTCAGCCCGTGGTCAGATCCTTCGTTCCTTCGGGCAGGAGTGCCCCTGGAGCAGGTATCCAGGCATGCTGTGGTATTCACGGATGCCTCGGCCACCGGCTGGGGTGCCACGTACAACGGGCACGCAGTATCAGGGGTTGGACGGGCCCCCTTCTGCGTTGGCATATCAATTGCCTCGAGTTGCTGGCAGTACGCCTTGCCCTGTGCCGCCTCAGAGGGTGCCTTCGGGGCAGGGACGTTCTGGTCCGTACGGACAACACTGCGACCGTTGCCTATATCAACCGGCAAGGCGGTTTGCGCTCCCGTCGCATGTCGCAACTCGCCCGCCACCTCCTCCTCTGGAGTCAGAAGCATCTGAGGTCCCTTCGTGCCATCCACATCCCAGGAGTGTTCAATCAGGCGGCCGACGAGCTGTCTCGAGCGGCACTTCCTGGGGAGTGGAGACTCCATCCCCAGGCGGTCCAGCTGATTTGGAGTCGGTTCGGAGTTGCTCAGGTAGACCTGTTTGCATCTCCAGAAACCACCCACTGCCAGTGGTTCTACTCCCTGTCCGAGGCAACGCTCGGCACGGATGCACTGGCACACAGCTGGCCCCAGGGCTTGCGCAAGTATGCGTTTCCCCCAGTGAGCCTGCTAGCACAGACATTGTGCAAGATCAGGGAGGACGAGGAGCAGGTCCTGTTAGTGGCTCCATATTGGCCCAACAGGACCTGGTTCCCGGAACTCATGCTCCTCGCGACAGCCCCTCCCTGGCCGATTCCTCTGAGGAAGGATCTGCTTTCTCAGAGACGGGGCACCCTCTGGCACCCGCGTCCAGACTTGTGGAAACTTCATGTGTGGTCCCTGGACGGGACGCGGAGGTTCTAGGTGACCTGCCCCAGGAGGTAGCGCTCACTATCGCTTCAGCACGAGCACCGTCCACAAGACGGGCCTATGCGCTGAAGTGGAACCTGTTCGTCGAATGGTGTTCCTCTTACCAGGAGGACCCCCGGAGATGTTCGATCAGAGCCGTGCTTTCCTTTTTGCAACAAGGGTTGGAGCGTAGGCTGTCCCCCTCCACCCTTAAGGTATATGTTGCTGCTATTTCTGCCCACCACGACCCCATAGAGGGGAGGTCGGTGGGGAAGCACGATCTGGTCGTCAGGTTTCTTAGGGGGGCCAGGAGGTTAAATCCTCCGAGGCCTCCCTCCCTTCCCTCTTGGGATTTGGCTTTGGTGCTAAGAGCCCTACAAACTGCCCCCTTTGAGCCATTGCAGTCAGTCGAGTTGAAGTTTCTTTCTATGAAAACCCTACTCCTGACTGCATTGGCCTCAATCAAGAGGGTGGGGGACCTGCAGGCATTTTCGGTCGACGAATCGTGCCTTGAGTTTGGGCCGGCTGACTCCAGTGCAACACTGAGGCCCCGGCCCGGCTATGTGCCCAAGGTTCCTACCACGCCCTTCAGGGACCAGGTAGTGAGCCTGCAAGCGCTGCCCCTGGAGGAGGCAGACCCAGCCCTAGCTTTGCTCTGTCCTGTACGCGCACTGCGTCAGTACGTGGATAGAACTCAGAGCTTCAGGACCTCAGAACAGCTCTTTGTCTGTTACGGAGGACAGCAGAAGGGGAAGGCTGTCTCCAAGCAGAGGATGGCCCACTGGATAGTGGATGCCATCACCTTGGCCTACGAAGCACAAGGTGTGCCCTGCCCGCTCAGGTTGCGTGCTCACTCCACTAGGGGTGTCGCATCGTCCTGGGCGCTGGCTCGTGGTGCCTCGCTAGCAGACATCTGTAGAGCTGCGGGTTGGGCGACTCCCAACACGTTCGCTAGGTTTTATAGCCTACGTGTCGAACCGGTTTCCTCCTGTGTTCTCACCTCAAACGGGTAGTGGCACTGAGAGGGCCGGCTCAGAGTCGGCTTGCGGCGTCCTTACGCCTAATTCTCCAGAGAGTTCCTTAACCAGGCAAACCCTGTTGAGTCCTCCAGCACTCCGGCGTCCGGACACGGCGGAGCGTCCGGCGCCAGGCCTTCAGCCAATGAATTCTTGAAAACTGGTGCGAGGCTAGTGCCCATATGAGAGACCCTGTCGGGATCCCATATGTGTATTCCACGGTATTCTTATTAGAGCCGTGTTTCCCCTGGCGGACCACGTTCTGCCATCTCTAAAGATGCAGCCTGAGCCATCTCAGAGACTTCCATGTGCAAAAGGGCCCTCTGGGTTACTTCACATGTTTGAATGTCACTTAAACCCCCTTTGGGAGGAGGTGACTCCGCAGTGTGCCTCTTCCAAGTGGAAGGGCACGCTTCCCAGTGTTATCCTAGTCCTACTGTTTGGGTTGCTCAAGGAACACCAGTAGTTGACCTTCTCTGTGTAGAGCCCGGTCCTATCGTCTGCCTTATAGGAAGGGTCAGGAGCCCTACACAGGGCACTGGAAGGGGCAGCTCCTGTGGCGCTTTGGTAGGGATCCCAATTTCGTCGGTCATCCGACGTGACTCGGAGTGACCGACTGAAAGGGGAACGTCTCGGTTACGTATGTAACCCTCGTTCCCTGAAGGAGGGAACGGAGACGTCACGTCCCGTCGCCACAGTCGCTGTACCACCGCTGAGCTGCCGGGTCGCCGGCTCGGCTCCTCAGCGAAAACATAATTGATGCGGTGCATCAGCTGCCTCTTATGCTCACGCTGTGATCAGCGGCAGCTGGATGCAATAATCGCATGCCAATGTCCATTGGCTTGTTTAGTTACACTCGAAGTGGATTGGTCTCTCTGGCGAGATCCCAATTTCGTCGGTCATCCGACGTGACGTCTCCGTTCCCTCCTTCAGGGAACGAGGGTTACATACGTAACCGAGACGTTCTTTTCAAACCAATGTTGATTTATCACTTTTGTGCTTTTGTGTTAATTTATCACTATTTTTAGATTTTAAAGCAGCAAGTCACTAACTTTTAATTTTAATGTTTTTACCTCGGGCAGCTTTCCAAAATAGGGTCAGATTTCTGAGAACAGGAGTTGGTGGTGTGTGTGTGTGTGTGTGTGTGTGTGAAGCAGTGTGTATTTTGTGTGCCATGCGGTTTTGGATCTGGTTGTTTTGATGTGTTTTTCTGTTTTGGACTGTGTGTGTGTGTGCGTGGCATCTGTTTTGCTGTCAATACGTAATTAAAAGTTGGCAATGAAGCCCAGCACGTTTAATGCTTAGACAGACGGAGAGATTAGTCATTACATTCATTTGATTTATGCTTATTTCGCGTGTATTTTAATTGCTGACATTTTTGTCTGATTATAATAATTTCAGGAAATGTGTGTGTGGTGGCTGATGTTTAGGAAAAGGAATTGGTCTTTCTAATAAGTGCTCTTTTATGAATGGGAGTGTTTGCACACACCTGAGCTGCGGTCTGTATGGTGTTTGCCGAGGGAAATACTGCGGTGACGGAGTAAATCTTAACAGGTGATGTTTGTGTTCCTCTGGGACAGGTCTTTAAGAGGGTAAACACACACACTCACACATGCAGTGTAAACACTCCTCCTGAGTGACTGTAAGGTGAACCCGAGTGCTTCACCTGAGCAGGTCCTGTATGTGTGGGTGATTTTAACATGACATTTTACAGGATGTTGATAGATTCCATTTAACCTGAGCTGTAAAACATCAGATTCAATTACGGTGTAACTATGTAGACATACATACCCACCTGAATGGCTAAAATGTCAACTTAACCAATAGAACTCAACCCATGCACACAATTCTATATCTGATTAATTAAAAAAATAAGTCACTTGTGACAGTGTGATACAGTGATTTATTTTTATTATTATTTTTTTTTTACCATAGTAAGTGGCATTTTTAGACCTGAAACCCTTGAACTGTGGTAAAATCATTGCAGCACACTGCTTTGAGTGGATTATTGCTTTTTTTTTTTTCTTTTTTTAATTGCAGCAACAGCAATAAAAATAAAAGGGAACAGCAATTACAGCAATAAAAGGCACCAATGTTCAGTAATTTTTTTAATTTATTAGGATCAGTATAATTTTTTCCCCCAGCTAATATAGTTTGTTTTTCTATCTGTAGACAACAGCAATTTGGTGCATTAATGCAGAATTTAAAACTTTGAACATCCAATCAGACTTAGAGTCAGAACTCAGAATATCAGAATCCATTTTAAAGGAAAAGGCTCCAATTAGAACATTTAATATAAATTAACACTACTGTTCAAACATTTGGGGTATAAGAAGATGTTTTTAAAGAAATTAATACTTTTATTCGGCAAGGATGCATTAAATTGATTAAAAGTGACCACAGACATTTATAATGTTACATTTATGATGTCACATTCTTTTGAACTTTATATTCATCAAGGACTCCTGAAAAAAATCCAACATTCATAAAAAAAATCAACATTTGACATTCATGATAATAATAAGAAATGTTCTTGAGCAGCACATCAGCATATTAGAATGATTTCTGAAGAATCATGTGACATTCAAGACTGGAGAAATGATGCTGAAAATTCAGCTTTGCATCACAGGAATACATTTTACAATATATTCAAATAGAAAACACTTATTTTAAATTGTAATAATATTTCACAATTTTACTGTTTTTACTGTATTTATAATCAAAAAAATGCAATTGGTGAGCATAAGAGACATTTCCAAAATAATTAAAAAATCTTTCCGAACCCAAACTGCAACTATAATGAATAAATTTAATTTTTAGAGAACCATACAGCAAAATGTGCTACAAAACCACTGTATTTTAAGAGTGTTGGTATAAATGTGCTGTGTAATGGAGTTCTCGGTCTATTTTTTAATGCTGTGCTTCTGTAAGTGGGTTACTGGGTCACAGTATGTCTGCAGGTCTTGATTCCCTGCTGTGGGTCTAGAGCTGGCGGACGCCGGTGCTTGTGTGGAAAAACAGCTGCAACATCACCTCCATTTACAGCTTTCCCACTAAACATCCTTAAGAAAACATATATATACTTCTGTGCGAGTTTGACCCGTAGCTAATGCCTACTGAGGTAAATATTAGCTCTGCCTGCAAACGCTCGTGTTTCCCCCGTAAATGTTGATATAAGCAGCATCTCATGTGTTTACATGAGAGATAGTTCATTATATACACACTATAGCAAAGCATTTGGTCTTTTTGTGTAGTATATGTGCGACAAACCTTTATATTTCCAACTATTACCACATTTATTGATATCAAACCATCAAATTTTACCGCAACTGTGAACTTCAGGCATGGTTTTCATTTCCACAGCTTGCTAAATGATAACAAAATGTAATCTGCTAAATCTAAGTTAAGATTTTTTTGACTGACACAGCACATTATCATCGAACTGTTAAAGTGTGTCATTTTAAGACCTATATATATGAAACAGCTCATTTTGGGGAAGCCCTTGGTTCGCCTTAAAACATTCCTTTACCGTTAAACCATAGCGGTGTGTTTTACCTTGGCAAACCTCATTGCTACTTTGACAGGGACGGCCGAATAGCTTTGGCTAACCAGATAACCTCAACGTGGTTTGGTGATTCGCATCTCTGACGCCGGGTTTCCACAGGTGCTTATCACAGCTCAGCAGGACAGAAAACTATGAAGAATGGCATATAGTGTAATCAGTTTATCGCAGTTGCTGTGTAATTTTAGTACGTACGCCTAAAAGATGCATGCATCTCTGATTATAGTGTGCTGTTCGTGATGATGTGTACTAGTAAAATGTGTTTACATGATCTTGTCTGTTGATATTACGTTTATGCTTTTATCTGACACTCGCCAAAGTCAATTACATGAGTTTTGATGTCTGATTTACAATTGCTGCAAATTAATTCACACTAAAATTAAATGATCTGAAGTCTTTGGTAAGATCTGGAAACAACATTAAACAGCAAAATCTGCTCTGAATTACTATATTTTTGAGTCCATGTGTTGAATGTGAATTAATTTTGTAATATTGCCAGTTATATTAGCTGCATTGTTTATTATTGTAGTCATAATGTGCAGTGTTTTATGTTTTCTTTTATGCCAATCCTGAGCATTTTATAGTTTGTTCAGTAGCACTTTATTATAACTTTCATTTAAATTACATTATGTATTTGGCAGACACTTTTATACAACTTACGGTACATTATATAAGCAATTTATGTTGCTTTCATGATTCATATTTTATCAAGGTTATGCATTTCATGGGAATAAAATCCAGCATTTCAGCATTGCAAATGCTATTCTCTGCTGTTTTAGCTACAGGAATGCCATAATACAATAAAAATAAACAATAAATAAATTATTTATAATTATTTATAATTTTTATTTTACAAAAAATAATATTTTTTGGAATATTTATATTATTATTATTATTAGGTATTATTTTTATTTTAATATAACAGTTTTTATACTGTATACAAGATTTTTTTCAATATTATAATATTAACAAAAATGTATTATTTATTTTTATTTAATAAAATTAGTCAGAGAAAGTCTGTAATGTGAAGTATGTTTGAGTGAAACAGGATATTCCAAAAAACAACAACAAAAAAAGGTTTGTTAGGATAGGACAATATTTGGCCGAGATACAACTATTTGAAAATCTAGAATCTGAGGTTGTAAAAAATCTAAATACTGAGAAAATCGCCTTTAAACTTGTCCAAATTAAGTCCTTAGCAATGCGTATTACTAATCAAAAATGAAGTTTTGATATATTTACGGTGGGAAATTTACAAAATATCTTCATGGAACATGATCTTTACTTAATATCCCAATGATTTTTGGCATTAAAGAAAAATCTATAATTTTGGACCATACATTTTAATGAAAGATTATGAAAACAAATATTTTCTTTGGAACAATGCACTATTGAATCATTCAGAATTTGACCAGAAATGTGTATTAAAAAGTAAGTAGGGTCAAATTTGGTTTCATGTTGCCTTAATAAATAAAAAAAAAGGACACACTTCAGTTTTAAAGTTGCTCATTTCAGATCCAAATATTCTTTTTAGTCGCTCTTCACGAGAGGCTGTGAAATGAACAGATGGACTTTAATGTAAATACCTCAAGGAAAAATGTAAACGCTGTGCAGCATCTGAGCACTGTCTTCTCTTAGACTAAATCAGACTGACCTGATCAGAATCACAGTGAACGCTCATGATAAACACTGCCTGTCTGCCTCATCCTGTCACTCTGTCTTCATGTAAATAAGACCTGCTTGAGATAATGACCAGGGATGTATGTGTGTGTGTGTGTGTGTGTGTGTTCCTCGAGTGATTTTAACAAGCTGCAGCTGGAGGTGATTTGCAGACAATGATATTGTTCCTCAAGTTGATCACCTTAACACACACAAACACTTTAGCATGAGTGTGTGTGTGTGTGCACATTTAAAGCAGATGAACTGTGTGTGGTCTGCACTCCATATCTTTACTAGAGAGAGTGGAAAGATTGTGTGTGTGATTTTGTAGACAGTGTATCCAGTGTTTGTATGGTCAGCCGACCTCTAAACACATGAAACACTTGGCTGAGTTTGTCGTTCTGGTGGTGCTTTGGGTTGCTAATGACATGTTTGTGGTTTTGTGGGCATAATGACTTTAGGGCATTATTGCATACAGCACAGTATATAGTACAATATATAACGCATACTAGTTTGAACATGCATACTGACATGACAGTATACTAAGTTGTTGTCACATGTTTTGTCACATAAGTTCTTTTTTTTCATGTTTAATGTATTTATTTGTTTAAAGATATTTTTCCATATTCTAATATGTTCTTCCCTCAACTTAAACGAGCTGATACGTACCTCTCCCGTCTCACTGCATGCACTTAATCGCTCTAGCGCACGGCGCAACTATGCTAGCATTTAGCTTAGCACCATTCATTCCTTAGGATCCAAACAGGGATTAATTTAGAAGCCACCAAACACTTCCATGTTTTCCCTATTTAAAGACGGTTGCATGAGTAGTTACACGAGTAAGTATGGTGACACAAAATAAAACAGGGTGATTTTCTAAGCGGATAAAAAATGATAACTATAATGTATGGCGGAAGAGCACGTCGCAGCACGTCGACCTCGGCGCAGTAATATCATCATGGGCCGAGGTCGAAGTGCTGTGACGTGCTCTTCTGCCATACATTATAGTTATCATTTTTTATTTTGTGTCACCATACTTACTCGTGTAACTACTCATGTAACCATCTTTAAATAGGGAAAACATGAAAACATGTTTGGTGGCTTCTAAATTAATCTCTGTTTGGATCCTAAGGAATGAATGGTGCTAAGCTAAATGCTAGCATAGTTGCGCCGTGCGCTAGAGCGATTAAGTGCACGCAGTGAGACGGGAGAGGTACGTATCAGCTGGTTTAAGTTGAGGGAAGAACATATTAGAATATGTAAAAACGGTGGCGTTTTCCTTTAACTTTTACTGTCCGTGCTGTAAATATTTGTAAATAAAAATTACAAATAATGACAATAATTATAATGTAAAAAAATAAAAATATATGAAAAATGTTAATCTGAAAAATTCAAAATATAATATAATATATCCATTTTCTTATTGGAATGGAAATATATATTCAGTACTGAAATTTTTGTTTAAAATTAGTTTTAATCTAAATATTTTTAAAATTAGATTTCTGGTAAAGATTGATGATTTATTTATTTGTATATATATATATATATATATATATATATATATATGTATGCATGTATGTATTTTACTGTATTTTATTTTATTACTATATAAAATAAATAAGACAAAATAAAATAAAGTGTAATAAAACCCTACAAGGTAAAATTATTTTAATAATATAATATAATATAATATAATATAACGTTATAGTGTGAAAGCTGTATAAATGTGGTATTGTTTTTGAGGGACAGTTGTTGGTTTTTAAATGTGTTTTGAAATGGCTTTAAAGTAATTTTGTGTCTCTCTGTCTCTTTTTTTTTTGCAGCTGAGCCAGCCAATCTCCTAAAGATTTTAGATTTTCACAGTTTGCCGGAGGGTGTAACGAAAACTACAGGCTTCTGCACACACCGGAAGTCATCAAAAGGGCCTGATGTTGCCTACAGAGTCACAAAAGATGCACAGCTTAGCGCTCCTACTAAACAACTCTACCCCTGTGAGTACACACACATACACACACACACAAACACAAACACACTCATGAGCATGCATAAACCCATAAACACACGCAGGTGCACCTGTTTACTTTTCATCTCCATCTTTCCAGTGTTTGGGCTGCTGCTGTCTGTTCTGAGCACACAGACACTCTGCCCTAAATAACTCTTTCAGAATCTCTTTCATCCTCCCATCCTCTGCAGACATACTGTATAATCTATTTAGACAGATGAGAGAGATGACGCAATGTTCTGTCAATGTGACCGCATTGGGCCAGAAACAGTTTCTGTGCAAGTGCACAGATGCAAATGCTTGGCCAATGCATGGTCCCGTTGCATGTACAACTTTATTTTAACATGAAAAAAAAAATTAATTGCGATAGAAATTATTTTATTTTGTTATAAAATCCTGGAAGCTTAAATGTAAAATAAGTTTGTTTGTTTTTAAACAAAACAAAACAAAAAACCTGGGAGAGTAAAAATAGTAATTGTCCCTAGTGCTGTCAGACTTTTGGACTTGACTTTTATGCTAATATCCATTGCTGCATCCCTTGCAAATGCAACATGTTCTTTTGTTTTCTTATGAATTTCATTCAGGCATATTTCGGATGATGTAGGATCAAGCTTACGATCAGAGGCGGACAAAGTACACAACTCCATTACTTGAGTGAAAGTACAGATACTGCTGGTCAAATATTACTCCATTACAAGTAAAAGTTGTAAAGACAGATTTTTACTTAAGTAAAAGTACAGAAGTACTTGCTTTTAAAAGTACTTATGTACTAAAAGTAAATTTCCTTTTTTATGTCAATGCACTGTTTTATTGTTGTACGTAATACTTGCAATACCTCTGAAGCAACTAACAATACATTATACCTACTGAATGCACTGAATAGCTTGTAGCATCTTTGGAATAAAGAGCTTTTACAATGTTAAAAACCTAAGGGAAAAAAATATATATTATTAACACCCCTACCCACCCCCACAAAAGCAGGATGGTAGTGGTCTCACACAGCTCTGACAGTGTGTGCACACATCTATGTGTAACCATTCATCCACATTTGAGCAGAGTGGGCAGTGAAATCATGTAAATACAGAGTGATAAGGAAGAAAAAAAAAAATCAAATCTGCTTTAAAACCCAGCAACACAACTGTAGCTGTATAACTTTGGAACAGCAACACTGCTTTAACAAAAAAAGCAAAACAGCAAGACTTATTTGACATCAAAACAAAAATTTCAAAAATGCTGTCTAATCGCTCTCGCAGTACTTTGATGTCACACACAGAACGGTCTGCAGCGCTGCTTCAAGTCCAACACCTATATTGTGTTTTATTAGGAGACACACAACAGTTCTTCTGTGGCTTTATAGGTAATATTTTCACGCACACAATTTAGCAAAATCAGACAATATTGTATCTAATATATACCACATTATTAACTTTTTATTATTGAATTGTTGTAAATAAATATAACATTTGCAACTGGTCAGTGTTCAAAAAATGCTGGGAAATCACTTAATGTAGCCCTACAAGAGTGATTACTGATGAACTGTCTGAAAAAAAGAAAGTCACGTTTTAGAAAAGAATAAAAATCACCCACTGACTTTCAAAGTTGATACATAGTAACGACTTTCTACTTCGAGGACATTGATAGAAATGTAGTGGAGTGAAAAGTGCAATATTTGTCTTTCAAATGTAGTGAAGTTAAAGTCATAAGTTTCCAGAAAAAATAATACTCAAGTAAAGTACAGATACTCAAAAAGTGTACTTAAATACAATACTCAAGTAAATGTACTTAGTTACTGTCCGCCTCTGCTTATGATGCTAAAAACATGAAATTATACTGTTAGGTGTATTTTGGGCTTTACTGTATGTGTCGCTCTCTGACCTGTCTGTGTGTGTCTGAGCACTTCATCACTACACAATGGGCTGCAGCCACGGTGCCCTAGACTCTCCTTTTGGCAGGAACTCTGAAAATCTCAAGAATTTGATGGAAGGAGGGAGAGACGAGGCAGATGAGGAGAGAGATGCAATACCAGCATAATGAGACTAAACTAGATGAGACTAAATCAAACTGACTCTCTTACTTCAGCTCACACTGACTGTGTTCCAAACTCTAGTGTGCTGCCTACATAGACAGTATTTTTAAGCTTCGTAAGCGTGTTACTGCTACAAAGGCTGTTCTAAATATATATATAGCATATACATACAGTATAAGAATATTTAACCCCAATTTTTGCTAAAATCTAATTCATCATATAGCACAATTTTCTTATTGGAGAAGGAAATATGTATGTAATGCTGAACATTTAAAAAAAAAAAAACGGTTTTATGTAACTAAATTTGAAATTAATTTTAAGGCAAAGATAAATAATTATTCATTGATTGATTGTTTGATTGATTGATTGTTATTAATTTATTGAAATTAAACAATTAAAAAATAAGCATATTTATATAATAAAACCCAGGAAGAAAATATATAAAAATGTTATTTTATTTTATTTATTTTTTCCATTGCCACTATGTATTTTCCTGCTTAATAAAGTTTTGGACTTTTCCTTAATAAAAATTTGACTTTTTCTAGGCTAGTCATCTAGCCATTTTTGTCCTTAAAAGGCAGCTCAGTATAGTTAGTTTGTCCAATGTTTACACGTTTGTCTAGCTATTTAAAGGGGATTTGATTTGTACTTGACTTCTGTTGCATTTGGTTTCAGCTGAATATGCTTACTCATTTTTTTGTCTTAATTCAAAAAAAAAAACCACATTTTACCTTTGAGGATGTCACCAGCTGTCCCCAGAAGGTAGGTTTTGTCAGATTTAGTTCACTTCTGGGGATGATTTTGTCCCTTAAGTACAGCTAAGTAAACACACACGCCTGACTGCCTGAGAAACGTACAGGCAGAGTGAAAGCATATGGAAGAAATGAATCATCAATCACTCCAAATACAATGCATCTGTTCTTTCTCTCTGTACACTTTGCACTCAGATACTCAGGATTTACTTTACACACACACACACACACACACACACACACACACACACACACATACTTGAATTTGTGGTTTACGGGGACTCTCCATAGGCATAATGGTTTTTATACTGTACAAACCGTATTTTCTACACCTAAACCAACCCCTTACAGGAAACTACTGGCAATTTTTGAATTTTATAAAACACCGTTTAGTATGTTTTTTAAGCCTTTTGTTTTACGGGGACACAGGAAGTGTCCTCATAAACCATGTTTACGTTGTAGTACCCATGTCATTATACACATTTGTGTCCTCATAAACCATATATACCAGTACACACACACACACACACACACACACACACACACACACACACTAATGTATCTTGCTAAGAAAAGCTCTCTTGGCCATCTTTTTTTAACTCCTCCTTCTCTTCTTGTCTTGCTCCTCCTCCTCATGCATACCCATAAGGCCATTGTCTTCCTTTTGTGCCGTGTCTCCAGGGTAACAGAGAGGGGTCGTAGGTCACTGGAGTTCTGGTAATGGTTTGTAAATCTGCTGGAAAGCCAAACCTCTAGAAAAACATGATGAAAAACAGAGCCCGGTCACAGCAGTACAGACAGAGATGATTGTTCCAGATTTAGACATATATATTTCAGACTCCAAAAATGATATGCACCAAAAAACAGCCTGATCTTAGCCGGTTTCCAAGTCTGGTCTGATTCGCTGATTTTAAAGGGGTTTTGAGAACTTGGCCAGTCTTGAAAACCAGTTTAAAGACCAGCAAACCAGTTTAGACTACACTGTAAAAAATGAAATTAGTTTTTCACAGATGTAAATAAAACAAAGGTTACTGGTGTATGTTTTACAAGAAAATACTGTTTTAATCTTTCTGCTTCAAAATTTCACATTTAATCCTGATTTTATTAAATAAACCTGCTTTAATCCAAATAAATAAATTAATAAATAATTTTAATTATTTTTAATGTAAAGATTCAATTAAATTTATTTTATTTTATTTTTTTACGATATAAAAAGATATTATAATTAATGCAATTTAATTCAATTAAATGTAATTTTATTTTTAAATATAACCAAGGGAATTTTATTTTACTTTTTATTTTATTTTCAGTGTTCAAAATTTGATGTTTAATGCTGATTTTAAACTTGTTTTAACCAAATTAATTAATTAATTAATTAATTAGAATTGTTTATAAGAAAAATACATTTATTTATGTATCCATTTATTGATTTATTACTATATAAAACAAAATAGCATAATTTATGCCAATTGTTTTATTTTATTTTATTTTAAAATATAACCCAGGGAAGCAAATTTAATTTAATTTAATTTAATTTAATTTAATTTTCAGTGTTTCTTCTTCAAAATTTGATGTTTAATGCTGATTTTTAAACTTGTTTTAATCAAAATAAATAAATTAGTTATAATTATTTTTAAGATAAAGATACATTTATTTATGTATCTATTTAAAGCAAAATAACATAATTTATGATAATTGTTTTATTTTATTTTAAAATATAACCCAGGGAATCAAATTTATTAAAATTAAAATTATTTTATTTTATTTTTTTATTTTTTTACTGTGCTACTATGTGTAATTCAATGTGTTAATTGCTTTTTCTTTGTAATTATTTATTCAATTTACTAGCAATTTCTGACCATTTCTGACTGCCATTTTTTTTTTTTCAGTGTAGTAGCTAATTCACAATTTTTCAGTCGTACTTATAGGCATGACCAGCAGGTTGATCTATAAAAGAGGATCTTGAAATCACTTCAGGGAGTGGGTGAAAGGATTCATTAGTAATGTGATTCCTCAGCGTCTGTAGTCTCCAGCATTCCTTTAGGTTTCTGCATAAAGACCTAATTCTGACTGGAGGGGAAGGGAGAGATGAGACCGTAGATATGTCGTTCTCTCTGAGCTCTGGTTTTGTTTCATATTGCCCTGGTGATGGGCAGACCTCGTCTCCAGAGTGATGGCCCTTGGCTCTTGCCCTTTGACCTTCAGCTCTGTCTTTAACACAGGAAACCAGGACAAAAGCATCTCTTGTTGTCGTGTGTATTTGTGTGTGTGTGTGTGTGTGTGTGTGTGTGTGTGTGTGTGAAGCTGGTGCTTGTGTGAGCATGTAACAAAGCTCATGAAATCATAAAAGCACCAGGTAAAGTTTCATTGCTTATACACGCTCACAGGGTTTTCTGGAGAAGGAACAGACTGATCAAGAGTGACATGAAGGACAAATAATGGGAAAAACACACTCTTCTTTTCTCTTTTCTGTCCTTATCTCCTGTGTCTATTGCTTATAAAGTAAAGCGTTCTAGAATTTTCTTTTGAACACTAAAGTGATCTAGAATATCTGTTTCTGAAAATCACTTTAACAGCAAGGAAAGATCTAGAATATCTCACAAAGAATTAAACCAGTGTAGAATCTATTAGAAAGACATTTTGTGATACAGAATAAATGCTATATTTTATTATTATTTAATGACTGTTGTATATGAAAGTCCGTTTCCGCAAAAAGTAAAAAAAAAGGTAATTGAGACTTTTTTTATTTGACAATTCTCAAGTTTATATCTCACAATTCAGACTTTTTTTTTCTCAGAATTGTCAGATATAAACAAGTTATAAATAAATATATTTAAATTGATCACAATTTCGAGTTTATATCTTGCAAATCTAACTTTTTTTCACAGAATTGCGAGCTATAAATGAGTAATTGCAAGTTCATGAATAAAAATTGTGAGATACAAAGTTGCAATTCTGAGAAAAATGTCTGATATGTGAGATGCTAACTCACAATTGCAAATGTATGACTTTAATGGATTTATATAAACTTGCAATTCTGAGAAGAAAAGTCCAGTTGTGAGATGTAAACTCGTAATTACCTTTTTTTATTCTGTGGCGGAAACAAGTTTCCATAGTTGTAGTATTTATTATTTGAATTTATTTGAATTTTTTTTTTTTTTTTTTAGTTCAGTTTTAGTGATTTTAGGACTTCAACTTAAACATGTTTATGTCAGTTAGTTGCCAAAGCAACATTTTTAATTTTTGTTTCATTTTTATAAGCTTAAATGTATCATCTAATATTTATTTTTTATTTAATTTCAGCTCTATTTATTTTGGTTAACAATAACAACACTGGTTATGGAGCTCTAAAGCAATGTATAAAATCATAAAAATTACAAAATTAATAGCAAAAATTACTTAGAATTAAACTAATATTTAAATGAAAACTGAAAATATAAGAATAAAAGCTAAAATAGAATAAAATAGTGTATAAATAATACCAAAATAACACTGGCCTCTTATGAAATAGTAACGGAAAATCTAGAAAATATCTAGATCCAGAATATAATGTTCACTGCTTGCTCATTGACTGTTATTTAAATTAAGTTTGTTTTCAGTGGCGGTTTTCTCTGCACAACTTGTTTTTAGATAAATGCCTCCCTTTGATTTAAGAAATTTCCATTTCAGTCAGACATTAAATCTTGAAGTTTGTCTGGTGGCTTTATTTTTTGACATTTATACACAGTGTGTGAAATTAAGCACCTAATGTAAACAAAAGCAGAAATGAACCTCTCTGTTTTTAGAGAACGGAGGTATTTTAGAAATCTGTGCAGATCAGACCTCAAATAACCTCATTAGTGTTTTATGAGATGAATGTTTTATGAGGTTTTTAGAGATGTAGACTGTCTGTAATGGTGTGACTTGAGCAGAATCACATCTGAAAACTCAAAAAATATCTCCAGACATAAACAGAGGAGAAAAGGAGGAGTTAGACATGGAGACGGGATTTCAGGAAGGCCGTCTGAGATTTTTTAGGAACATGTTCTCTCTAAATCATTAGAAACTTTATGAAGTCTAGGAATGGACTCTAAACCTGTACTGTTGATTAAAGCATAAACACACTAAACACTGCAGCAATCATCAGGTGTGTTTACTGCACACATGTATGGATGTTTTGTCTTCTGGATGACTGGAAAACTCACTTCCTGTCCAAGCAGCCTAGATTTTCTCAGAGGTCCTGGCGACGGGCATCTGTTTGGCACATGTTGTGTGTGTGTGTGTGTGTGTGTGTGTGTGTGTGTGTGTGTGTGTGTGTGTGTGTGAGTGTGTGTGAGTCATGTCTGTTTTTCATGTTTTGGAAAGAGACTGTTTAATTTCACCCTTTTTTCCTTCTCTTTGTTTTTTCAAAGTTTGACTGGACTTAAAGTTCAGTCTTAAAGGGACAGTTCACCCAAAAATGTCAATATAAAAGCTGCTCTTTTTCAGACAGGAACAAGGAGCTCTCAAGCTTCAAAAATGACAAAAAAGCACCATAAAGGTCTTGTTTGCTGTCAGGTTTAGATTCAAATACGTTATCAGGTTAAAGGTGGTGGCTGAAAGTTTACATTTTAAGCAAACAAAAGATTACATTTTGGTCTTAAATATAATAATATTTGGGTCTCTAGGATTTTTAATGTTTTTAAAAGAAGTCTCTAATGCTCACCAAGGCTGTATTTATTTGTATATACAATGATTTTTTTTAAATTTTATTTTGTAAATACAGTAAAATCTGTAGTATTGTGAAATATCATTACAATTTAAAATAACTATTTTCTATTTAAATTTATTTGAAAATATAATTTATTTCTGTGATTCAAAGCTGAAATTCCAGCATCATTACTCTAGTCTTCAGTGTCACATGATCCTTCAGAAATCATTCTAATATGCTGATTTGCTGCTCATGAGACATTTATTATTCTTATGAATGTTGGAACAATCTTTTGTAACATTATTAATGTCTTTACTGACAGTTTTGGTCAATTTGTTGCATTTGTGTTGAAAAAAAGTATTAATTTCTTTCAGAAAAAAAAAAAAAAAAACTTCCTGACTCCAAACTTTTTTCAGAAAAATATAGTGCACAAATCAAATGGACCACTTTTATGAGACTTTTATGATGCTTTACTGACGTTTTTGGAGCTTGATAGTCCTCATTCACTTTCATTGTGTGGAAAAGAGTCAACTCTGAGATTCCCAAAAACATCTCGTTTTATGTTCCTCACAAGAAAGAAAGTCATAGTTTGGACTGGCATGATGGTGAGTAAACAGTGACAGAATGCTCATTCTCAGTGAACTGCTCCTTTAAGAATGTTGCTCGTATATTTTCCTCTCTGTTTGTACTTGTGATTCTCTCTCTGTTTGTTCTCTCCACCTCTCTTTGTTAGATGAATTAGAGTAATAAAATGTCTCTTAGGGAACAACTGTTCTCCTCATTACTCTCTCCATCTCTCTCGCTCTCTCTACTCCCTCCTAGTAGATCCAAGACTCTTATCAACACCGTTAGACACACACACACTGTTACAGAGTTTCCCAAAGATGTGCCAGAAATTCAACTATTTTCCATTCTACTCTTATCCATGTCAAACACTTTATCTTTGTTACCTGACAGCGTCTGTCCGCTCATAGATGTGATGTAATGCTCTGTCACACACTGTCCTCAATATTTTGCGCCAAGTAAATCCCCCAAACCACTTTGGATTTTCAAAAATAATACTCTCTCCCTCTTTAGCGTCCATGTTTCCTGAGGACTTCTCCATCTTGGCGACGGTGAGGCCGAAGAAAGGCAGTCAGTCCTTCCTGCTGTCAGTGTATAATGAACAGGGCATCCAGCAGCTCGGTCTGGAAGTGGGACGCTCTCCTGTCTTTCTGTACGAGGATCACCTGGGCAAACCCGGCCCGGAGGACTACCCGCTTTTCAGAGGGGTCAACTTGGCAGACGGAAAGTAAGACATGCACAAGCTGTGTATTAAATATGAAATATGTCGTGTGATTTTGTTACAGTATTTCACTGTCAGGAACAATTTTCTTGACACTGGAAACTTTAGGGCCGGTTACGTAACGTCTGGTTAGGATTTAGTGTGTTTGGTTTTCATTACTAGCTTTGATGTGCAACATATTTAATCTGTGTGTGAAGGTGTTGGCTTCACTGGTGTGAAGCCAACACCTGCACAGGTGAGCAGACGCAGATGTGACGCCCTGTGTGACTACATAAACACTGCAGAAACACTTCAATAACACAGATTTAGATAGATAGATAGATAGATAGATAGATAGATAGATAGATAGATAGATAGATAGATGATGGATGGATGGATGGATGGATGGATGATAGATAGATAGATAGATAGATAGATAGATAGATAGATAGATAGATAGATAGATAGATAGATAGATGGGTGGATGGATGATGGATGATAGATAGATAGATAGATAGATAGATAGATAGATAGATAGATAGATAGATAGATAGACGATGGATGGATGGCTGGATGGATGGATGGATGATAGATAGATAGATGGATGGATGGACGGACGGATGATGGATAGATAGATAGATAGATAGATAGATAGATAGATAGATAGATAGATGGATGGATGGATGGATGATAGATGGATGGATGGACGGACGGACGGACAGATGATGGATGGATAGATAGATAGATAGATAGATAGATAGATAGATAGATAGATAGATAGATGGCTGGATGGATGTATGGACAGATCTATAGATGGCTGGATAGACGGATAGACAGATGTTTAGATGGATAAATGGATAGACCTTCATTTGTGTGTGTGTGTGTTTGTGTCAGGTGGCACCGTGTGGCGATCAGTGTTCACAAACAGAGCATCACTCTGGTTTTGGACTGTAAGAAAAAGGTGACACGGACGCTATCCAGAAGCCCTCACCCCATCATCGACACCAAAGGCATCGTGGTCTTCGGGACGCGTATCCTGGATGAGGAGGTGTTTGAGGTAAGAAGCAGCTCCAGAGTCTTTCCTACAGAATATTAGTCAAAAAGTTCTTCACATCTTCTCAGAGCATTTCCTTAGAGGCTTCTTTATTGCTCTTTCATGGCTCAGTAGTTTGATGTGAGCCGTTGCTGTCTAAGAGTAAGAAATGAGATACAGTAGAAGACAGATCTCATTTGCACTGGGCTGTTTCTTTGGTCTTGTTGTTAGAGTGTTGTGGGTCTTTAGCAGGGATTTGTGGACATGTGTCTGTGGTCTTCACTGAGTGATGAAATGTTTCAGCATCTCTCTGTGACTGTGTCCAGTGGAGATGTGAGAGAGGAACGTGTGTGTGTTTGTTTAGCACCTAGTTGTGGTTATGTAGTGCTAATGTAAGATTGTAGGGTTACCCTGTGGCACAAGGGTATATAGACTATCATGTGTGCTTGTGTGTGTAATGGTCAGGTCAACCATAAATGTTTAAAGTAAGTATACAGTACATTGAAGTGTGGTTGTGCTTGTATTTGGTCAGACTGTATTGCTCAGAAAGACATATCATACTACTCATGTTATTTGTGCAGTCAGTGTCTCCCCTAAAGAAACATAGTGATAGTAAAACAATGAGATTGGATGAAAAATTATATTTCAAATCTTTTTCATTCCCTCCCAAAACGTTTGCATTTTCCTTGTGTTTGCTTGCAAGACTTTTGTGATTGAATTAATATGAGGTGGTGGGAGGAAAAAGGACAATTTTTTAATCTTTTTTTTTTTTTTTTTTTAAAGTAACGCATCACTGTTGTGAGAGAATGCAAATGTTTTTGTGAGAAAACAGAAAGTCTCTTGAGAGAAATGCAATACTTTTGTGAAAGAATTCAAATATTTTGCAAGAGAATGGAAAATTTCTTGGGGAATGCAATTATTTTATGAAAAAATGCAAATATTTTGCTAGAAAACAGTTTCTTGAGAGAAATGCAATACTTTTGCGAGAGAATGCAAATATTTTGTGAGAAAATGCAATGTTTCTTGAGAGAAATGCAATACTTTTGCGAGAGAATGCAAATATTTTGTGAGAAAATGCAATGTTTCTTGAGAGAAATGCAATACTTTTGCGAGAGAATGCAAATATTTTGTGAGAAAATGCAATGTTTCTTGAGAGAAATGCAATACTTTTGCGAGAGAATACAAATATTCTGTGAGAAAATGCAATGTTTCTTGAGAGAAATGCAGTACTTTTGCGAGAGAATGCAAATATTTAGCAAGAAAACGCAACGTTTCTTGAGAGAAATGCAATAATTTTGCTAGAAAATGCAAATATTTTGTGAGAAAACGCAATGTTTCTTGAGAGAAATACAATACTTTTGCGAGAGAATGAAAATATTTTGCGAGAAATGCAGTTTCTTGAGAGAAATGCAATACTTCTGTGAGAAAATGCATACATTTTGTGTGAAAACGTAAAGTTCCTTGAGAGAAATGCAATACTTTTGCATGAAATGCGAATATTCTAGAACAGTGCTTCCCAAACCTGTCCTGGAGGACCCAGGTGTGTTAAATAAGGGAGACATACAAAATGTGCAGGGCTAGGGGTCCTCCAGGAAAGGTTTGGGAAGCACTGTTCTAGAATATTAATTTTTTTGTTATGTTAGATTAGTCAAAAGTTAATAAATAATGCAGTGCAGTATGCAGGAAGCAATTCTTTTCAGAAACACATGCAAATCCAAAACTGAATTGAATTTGTTGTTGTTTGTTTAATCTCAGTGTCTTGATAGCAAAAGCTGAAGGATTGTGGGATTGGAACGATCGGTGAGTGGATGTGAGTCATTCAGAAGGACTGTAGGTAATGTTAGTGTTCATCCTGAGGGTTTTGACCGCAGACGAACGGGCTTCATGGAATGCCGATGTGTCTTTAAGGTTTGGTCTACCTTTCTGTTTGAAGTTAAAGTGTTTGGAGAAAATGGAAAGAGCCGTGTGTTTTTTTCCACAGAGCGAGACACCAAACCCCTGCCGTATACACACAGCAAAATCATATTTCATTTCAGAGTCTGCACGTGTAATTCAATTCCCTTAAATGCTGACACATTTCACTAAGATAAATAGAAAGAGAGAATAGACGAAAGACAGAGAGAAATAAGAGGGAATCTCAAAATCAGAGAGGAAATGAACAGAAAGCGTACATTAGATGGTGTGTTATTTGCATGAAGTTGACCTGCTGGGTTTATTTGGATTTAAGTGCTTAAATTTTTCTAGCTGTTTCTTTAAAATGATATAAAATACTGCATGTTCCAAAACTTTGTGAGCTGCCTATTTAGACAACATTTTTTGCACCATAGTCACACTTTTTCTAATTATATATTTCATTTTGGCTGAAATTGACAGCATGTATACTTTATAGATAAGGCGATCCCAGAATGCATTGGGATGAGCTCAGTGATTTCATCCAACATGGCAGATGAGAGACATTTTGACTATTAATATACTTAATTTGTGGGGCTTTAATGGAAAATACTGATATACTGTTAATAGTTCTGTTTAGTTAAAATGCACTCAATATTTAACATCTGTGTTTTTATGCTTATTTTATGCTACCATCATACTAACATTATAAATGATGCCCTTTAATTGTAGCAGAGAGTTTTGCGTAGGAAAGCACTGTTTGCTTTATTATTTTTTAAAAAAATGTAAAAACTGAATTCTTGCTTTTGTTGCACAAATAATTACATAGAAACAGCAAGTAACACATTAAATTAAAAGTGACATTTTGAGGTAGAAAGACTGAAACTGTGAAACATACTCTAATAATCTTTGTTTTAAAGCTTTGAAAAATATTTTTTACAATGTATTTATTTGTATAGTGAGTTTCTGCACATGTAGAGTGTTCCAAATGTAGACAGTAGACAGTAAAGCATATGTTCATCTTCAGTCTCCTGCAGCATCTCACTGTTATCAGTTTTAGGTTTGTATCAAATGGAAAATATCTCACACACGGAGGCAAAGGTGATGTTTTTGTGGAAAGTTCTGGTCAGAATGAGGAGTTTGAAGCACATATCTCATGACATCATTGAGGGGGTTTCCACAGCACATGTACAGGTCAGCAGAAGTGTGTGTGTGTGTGTGTGTGTGTGTGTATGTGTGGGAGAATCTCAAATCCTACAGACGTGTGGTTGAAATCAGCATGATTCACACGTCACTCACTGCATTTATCTGCTCGATCTGTATGATCATTCTGTCTGACCTGACTGAAAGAGAAAATGAGAGAGGAAGAAAGATATTTAAAGAAAGAAATGCTTAATGTTTAGAGTTTCACTTTTAAAGAAGACAGCAGCAGAGAGCTGACATAAAGACATGAAACTGCATTCACTATACATTTAATTTCTATAATGTTCTGCATTTTTGAGTGGAACAAAATACTATATAGAAAATAAAGTGGGCGGGACTTGATAGTCAGGATTTAATTGGTTAAAATGTGTTAGGCGGTGATATGATTTCTTATTATTTTTCCTATATACACCACTGTAAAAAGATTTTTTTTAAAGAAATGCTAATTTATTTCTTTAAGGATGCATTAAATTAATCAGAATTGACAGTAAAGACATTATGTTGCAAAATATTTCTATTTAAAAATAAATGCTGTTATTCTAAACTTTCTTTTCATCAAAGAACCCTGAAAAAAATTGCATTTCCACAAAAATATTAAGCAGAACAACATTTTTCAACATTGATAATAATCAGAAATGTTTCTTGAGCAGCAAATCGGCATATTAGAATGATTTCTGAAGGATCATATGACACTGAAGACTGGAGTAATGATGCTGAAAAATCAGCTTTGCATCATATAAATAAATTACATTTTAAAATAGTTTGAAACAGAAAACAGTTATTTTAAATTGTAATAATATTTCACAATATTACTGATTTTACTGTATTTTTGATCAAATAAATGCTGCATTGATAGCATAAGAGACTTCTTTCAAAAATCAGCCACAAACATTTGCATCCCCAAATAGTCAAGTAAAATATTTGTTTAGTTTTCTTTAAATTAACTGTATTTGTTTACATATTTTGCAGTTCCATTTGGTGCTGCTTAAATTACAAATGGCAAATTTAAATATGCAGTGCTTGTATGTAAATTAGGTGAATAAACTTTCTCAGGCCGAATGAGGGAGGACATTAAAGGAACATTGCACAGATGTTTTGGTTCAGTAGTTTCCCGGCATTCCAAATTAAACTTTATAATGGTTCCTAGTGAAAACACAGTCTAAATAATCCATATTTCAATGCTGCAGTGGAGGAAGCTGAACATAAAAGACCAAGAAACTTTTACTGTAGGGCAAGAGACGGCATTATAATCAAATGGAGAAGTGAAAGTGGAGGTGAGGGATGGAGAAAAGGAGAAATGAAGGAACGAATGCTGACGCAGGATTGGTGGACAAAAGGAACGCAGGGAAAATGCAGTGGTAGACATGCCTGTTGCTTTTGGCAAAGATCTTAAAGGTCTCCAGACGCTGCCACCGTGTGTGTGTTCACGTCATTGGATGGTTTGGTTTCTGTGGTTGGATTTTTTTGACTCTTGAGAATGGCCAGACGCTGCCTGGATTTGTGTGTGTGAGTGTGAACCCCGTCACATGTGTGAGCGTCTGCATGCGGTGATTGCGGTCCCGAGTTCGCCTAGATATTCAGTCGCTCTTGTGGAGCGTTTCATGCTGCTTCGTTAAAATCTTTTGCGATCTCTTCCACTGCGTGAGTCCGTGTTCTAATGCGGATCACATGCGGCCTGATTCCTGTGTCTTGGGCTGATGAGGTCATAAGCAGCTGCGATGATGTCATTTTTAAACAAACCTAATAAGTACAAGACCTCAAACTTTGAAACTGTGGTTCGACCGGATAGAGTGTTTTTGTGTGGGTGAATCTAACATGTCTGGGTCATATTTAACTCCAAAATCAGTAGAAACTCAGCAGTTTTAAGGGCTATTAAGATATTTAACATTGTGTACACTTTTTATGATAATTTAAAGAATTACATAAAAACTCATGCTAATCCCAAAAAATTTAAAAGATCCTACCATAAAAGTTACATATTCTTTATGCATATGCAAACTAAATTCTAAGTAATAGTAATAGATATTTATTACTATATATATATATATATATATATATATACAGTGTGTGTGTGTATAGATATAGATTATAATGTGGATCATTATATTATTATAATATGAATATTATTAATATAATATTTAATATTTTATATTTATTATTATTTTTGCATAATTATATATATATATATATATATATATATATATATATAACTCATTATATTATTTATTATATAAATAATATATATATATATATATATATATATATATATATATATATATATATATATATATATAAATAAAATATGTATGTATAAGTATATGTATGTTAATTATATTATAAATTATAATCCTAATAATTTATATTTATTTTATGATATATTTGCCATTTTATATATTTTTTTAATTATAATATTAATCAAATAGATATATAGTAAGATAAATAATATAATAATTTAATAAATAAATAAATAAATAAATAAATAAATAATTTAATTAATTGATTAATTTTTAATTGTGTGTGTGTGTGTGTGTGTGTGTGTGTGTGAAAACATGTCGCATGTGTGTCGAAATGAAATATGGCAGGACAGAACGAGGAATCGAGATGTTTTCAAGTACTGAAGGGAACGTGTTGTACTCTGGGCTCCCTACCAGAAGTCTGGGATTGTTCCTCCATTTTTGTTAATTTGCAGCAGCGCCGTCTATCGCCCCCTTCTGTTGACTGCAGCCATGTGACGCTAACTGTGAAAAAGTTGTGTTGTTTTGAAACATTTGAAATGTGTGTGTGTGTACAGTGTTTTGGCTGCACACGTCACCACAGGCAGCTGCTGAAACAGTTAGTTCGGACTCCAGAGAGAGATGTGGGGAGCTTTTGGCGAAAAAGACGCTCGTATTTCAAAGTTGCTGACAATGCAATGTCTATTATTCTCTCTCTCCTTCTCTCTGTCCCACATTAATGTGATAAATTTCTCTCAGAATAGATCTGTCGTCTCTGTACACCTCTGTTTCTGCTTTCCTCTTGCCTGTTCTGCTGCTCTTCTCCTCGCACGCTATGCAAACAGAAATATTGTTCAAATCCTGGAGTAATGTGGAAAGTCCAAGGGATCGTTTTACAGACCTGATTTATTCCGGTTGAAAATATTCATATTTGTAGATGACAGAGAAATGAGTATTAGAGAAGACGGCCGGTTCAGTTTGTACTATTGTTAGATTATGAGCAGAGGAGGATGAGTGTGATTAATCATAGCTTCAAGGGATTTATAAAGGACTATATATTGTCTAGAACTGCCAAAAGTTTTATTTTAAGGTTAGGGCTCATCTGAATGTGTTTGATGGTGGTGAAATAATAATCGAAAGCTTACTTGTCAACAGATGTCTTATAATTTGCTTCGGATAAGAGCTTGTGCTAAAATTACCACTCGGTGATTAAATTTAGTTTACATTAAGAACAGTAGATTTGTCTGTGTGTGTGTTGGGCCGGTTTGAAAGGTTTGAAGTGTGTGTGGATTTAGCAGACTGGACTGGATTTTGGATCTGAATCTGGTGTCAAGTCCAAACACATGTTTACACTGGCAAACAATCCAGAGCAACAGTCAGCGAGAAATGACTGCAGTCATTGTTCCTACAGTAAAGCTTTAGGAAAATGTCACAAGTGACAAAGAGAACAAAAACAGGGAATGAAACCAGGAAAGACACTGATGCTACTTACACTGTTTTCTGAAAGAAGACTCTTATGTTTTCCAGGTCTGCATTACTTGATAAAAAATACAGTAAAAACAGGTATATTGAGAAATATTATTCCAATTTCAAATAGCTGTTTTGTATTTAAATATATTTTAAAATGTAATTTATTCCTGTGATGCAAAGCTGAATTTTCAGCATCATTACTCCAGTTTTCAGTGTCACATGATCCTTCAGAAATCATTCTAATACGCTGATTTGTTGCTCAAGAAACATTCGCAATGTTGAAAATAGTTGTGCTGCTTCATATTCTTGTTGAAAAAATGATAATTTTTTTTCAGGATTCTTTGATGAATAGAATTTCAAAAGAACAGCATTTATGTGAAATAGAAACTTTTTGTGTCATTACGTCTTTACTGTCACTTTTGATCAGTTTAATGCATCCTTGCTGAATAAAAGTAATTTCTACAGTTAAAAAAAAGATGCCAAACTTTTGAACAGTAGTGCACAACAATGGCATGCTAATTTCATTTTATATGCATTTTTGCATATAAGCCATAATTTAATAATCTCATTTGCATGCACTCATTTGCATGCAAATGCACATTTACATGCAAAGTACATGCATAATCACTAAAAATGAATGATTTAATGAAAAAGATTTAGCATCTGTGACTTATAACTCAGAGTGAGAATTCAGGCCCATCTGTCTCATTAAAACAATTAATTATTTTTATTAAATTAAAGTGTGATTTTATTTATTTTTTTATACACAGAGTGCAAATTTAATGCTCCATGCTGCATTTGTTTATTAAAAAATAATTATGTCTCCTGGATTTCCCATGTTACGTTATATGGCTACTAATGTTAATTGTCATAAAGATAATTGTCATAAAAGAAAGTTCAAAAGAACAGCATTTATTTGAAATAGAAATTTTTACAACGTTATAAATGTCTTTACTGTCACTTTTAGTCAATTTAATGCATCCTCGCTGAACATATTTTGCTTAAAGCAAAACTTAAAGCATGTTACCCTGCACCAAAGTTTCCCTGAGAAAAAAAAGTACCCATAATTCTCTCCGTTGTGCAGTGCGTCCTCTGGAGCTCTGTGTTCAGCTGTTTGTTTGACTCCAGAAGCATTTTGTTTTGCAGTATTCTCTGTGGCTCTTGTGTTTGCTGTGCTGATTCTGTCTGGTCGCTCTCACAGCCAAATCTCCACACAGCCTGGAGAGCCTTCTGCACGGCTGTCTCTCTCTCTCTCTCTCTCTCTCTCTCTCTCTCTCTCTCTCTCTTTCTGTGTTGTTTTCCCATGATGATTTAAATCTCCTTCATTAGATAATGTATGTGTGTGGTGTGTGTGTGTGTGCGCTAGTCTCTTCATGTTTGACTCTAAACTCGTGTCAGTTCCAGACATTCATCTTCCTGAGTTCACACTCACTTTGCCCACATTTTCTCCGCCTGCTTGTACAAGTTTCCTCGGATTGCTGTGGGAAAAATGTGTATTAGTGCGTGTATAACAAGGAAGAATCACCGATTAGACTGATATATGAATCTGACTGGTATAATAAATCAGTGCAGCGTTCCCTGCACATTTACAAACGGAATGAAATAATACTATTTTTAAAGTGATGATGCAGTGTCAGCTTTTGAATAAATTATGTTTTCTTCATTCAGTTGAACACACACACGATGCGTGGAAAAACTTTTAACCCTCAAAATGAACTAAAAATATCACTTAAATTAAAAATCACTGAATATAACAAAAACAATTACTGTTATAAACACTCTAATAACAATAATTAACGATGAACGCTTCAGTGCGTCATGGGAAAGTGGCTGATCCCGCAATATTTTCATGTTTTTTATTATTTTAATAAAATAACATCTATTATAATTAAGCCTCTTTTTTAATGTGTATGCTGTGTATATATATATAGAAATATTTTATAGTGCTGTCAAACGATTAATCACATCCAAAATAAAAAATTTTGTTTACATAATATATGTGTGTGTACTGTGTATATTTATTATATATATAAATACACACACATGCATGTATATATTTAAGAAAAATATGTTAAGTTTATACATTTAAAATATTTTTATATAATATCAGTTATATGAATATAAATGGGTAGCTGACGTATCAGTATGTCCTATGGTGTGACAGAAAAATGTAATAAATTAAAAAAAATAATAAAATACAAAAAAAACCCTAACATTCTCATGCTATTTGTAACTCTAAGAATGAAGATACATTTTTCTCATGTTATTTGTATTTTAAGTTTTTTTTTCTACATTTTTGCTATGTCACACCATAGGACACAGTCCAATTTTTATGTCAACTACCCAAATATATACATGGAAATACATGGAAATATTTTCAAAATATATGAGTGTGTATTTATACATAATAAATATACACAGTATACACACATATAATATGTAAACAAAAACTTTTATTTTGGATGTGATTAATCGCAATTAATCATTTGACAGCACTAATATTTTAAATATATAGTAGACTTATATAATTAATAATTAATTTTATTTTTATATTTGCATTTATAGTTTAGATTTATATATTATATTACTTATTTTATTTATTTATTTATTTATAAATTGTATAATATTGATATTATTTCTAACTTGTGACTTTGTCAGTCTTTTTGACTGATTCAGAGGAGTCATTTGTTCATGAATCAGATTACATTAGTCATGATGTTTTATTTTATTAAATTAATAATAATAATAATAATAATAATAATAATAATAATAAACCTTTTTGTTAATGTTTATTTTCAACTACGTTGTCATATAAGCATAGAGTTTGATTCAAACTGATAAATTCTAAGTTTGAGAATCTTTTTGAGTGATTTATAAGAGTCATTTGTTCGTGAATCAGATTACACTACACATAATTGAAAGGATTGCATGCATGTGTGTCTATGTGTGTGTAGCTGATGCCACAATATTTTTGTATTTCATTAGGATAACATTTATCAAATTAAAAATAATAAAGCTTTTTTAAAGTTAATAAAGCTGTTTATGTTTAACTTCAACTACATGCCATGTAAACATCCAATCTGATTCGAACCAGTGATTTATAAGTTTGTGAGTTTTTTTGACAGATTCAAAAGAGTCATTTGTTCATGAATCAGATTATACTGGTCATAACTGAAAGGATTGTGTGTGTTTTTGTGCATGTGGAAATGAGAGAGAAATGCTCACAAATTATAGTAATTATGTACAAGTGGATTATTGTTTTGCAGTGAGCACATATTGGAAAGTCAGTAAAACACGAAATTACCTTTTCAGATGGTAAGGGAATGTTTCTGTCTCGTAGTGTGTGTCTGTGTGTAAGTGTAAGTGTACAAGTGCTGGTCATTGTGCCCTAATTCAATTGGACAGTTTTGGCATCCGCTCAGGTTCTGACTCAACTCTCTCCTCCCAGACTGTGACCCACTTTCACCGTGTGTGTGTGTGTGTTTCCTGTCCTATTGCAACAGGTGTTTCATCCCTTTTCCATACTGTATTCATTATTTTTCCAAAAACCATGGTTATTGAATGAAAGGATACAGCTGTTTCTCTCCTGTTTCTATGTGTGTTTTGAATTTTGGATGAATTTGACATAATGCTGTTTTGGCTTCCTGATTCATATGAAGACTCATCCTATTCGTGTGATTATTGTAGATATTTCTTCATGCATTAATATACAATTCAATGGTAGGTTTGGCAAACCAAGAACAGTTCTTGTTCTGTTTTTCTGTTAATGGTTCTTGGATGTCTGCATTCTTCCAAACACTTACGAATCAGTCTGAGCAGTCACTGAAGTAATCTGACTCACTTACTCAACCGCTATATAAAATGAGAATGACTAATTAGTGAAGCTCATTCCTGCTGACTCTGTGCTGCATTAAAAAAAATTTTTGAATTATGGTCAATTTTTAATTTTTTTTTAGATTGGTTCACGTGAAATCTGAATGATCTAATCATTTGACAACATAATGAGAACAGAAAATTTTATGAATAATATTTACATAATTAACTATATTTAAATTTATATTTTAATGAATTATAATCAATTAACATTTTATAAATATATTTATATATAATTAATATTATTAATCAATTAATTAATTAATTTTATAATTATATATATATATATATATATACACATAAATTAATTGATTGATTAATATGTATATATTAATATATATATATATATATATATATATATATATATATATATATATATATATATGTGGAAAAAGTTAGTACATTTAAAAATATAATGACTTTATAATTAATATTAATCAATTGTATTAAATTGTAATAAAAATTTATTTTATATTACTCATTATATATAATTATAATAATATGTAATTTTATTATTATTAAAATTATTGTACATTATTATGCACATTATACATTATTATACATAAATGGTTGGAATTATATAAATTATTTTTATCTAGCTCTTTTTTGATACTCTAGCTGGCTCTTTTAAACATTAGTAAATCAAACTACTTAATAAATGTGAGCCTTGTATGCTGTATAAGATATAACTGTTTATTAAAGGTGCATTGAATGGACTGTACTTCCATCCCTCACAGCCTCATTTTCATTTGCATCAAATGAAATATGGCATCTACTCCCTGTCTTATAGGGAGTAGAAATTTAGGTCTTATTTGTCTCTTACATGGCCTGCATCAAGCACAAAGATATGTCAATGCTCCATATTTGTTTTGTGCTATTTTCAGAAGTTCTAACAGTTGATTTCATTGTTTCCAGGGTGACATCCAGCAGCTGATGATTGTATCAGACCATCGCGCTGCGTTTGACTACTGTGAGCACTACAGCCCCGACTGTGAGGTTCCTGTGCCTGAACAGCCCCAGAACCAAGACCCAAACACTGATGAATATGTAAGTTCATATACTGTACTTCCTCCCAGATTCATTTCCTTTAGAGCTGGAAGAGCATTGAGGACAGAACCCTCTGAACAAAACCAAACCAAAACAGACAGTAGATATTCACATCTATTGAACTCAAGAACATCTTATCGAGTGTTGGGGCACACCAAAGCTCTTTTAAATCTTAAATCAAAAATAAAATCATCACATCAGCCTAGCACTTAACAATGATCTCTAGCCTTGGCAGTTTTAGTAACAGATACGTTTTAATGGTGAACCGTTATTCATTTTAAATGGTAAATGATTTAGTGCAAGTGCTGCTCACATTTTCTTCCGTGAATGTAGAATCTGGTTTTGGTGTTACAGTTGGCATATCTGACAGCAGAAAGTGCTCACTGTTTGACTATTTATACATTTATTCAGCTTTCATTCAGTCTTTGAAATGAGAGACAAATTAAAATGGAGTAATAATACCTGCCCACACTTGTGTGTGTGTGTTTCAGGCGTATTAATTCTTTATGACTCTTTCCATCTCATCGGAAAAGACCCAGCTGCAGGCAGTCTGTTAGAATTTATTTTTCCAACCGAACGTATGACCTCATCAGTCAGAGAAACGAAAGAGAGAGTGATAGAGGGAGGAGATGAGAGTTCTGAAGCAGGTCTCAGCCTGTAGAGCGTTTGGGATCAGTATTGCTGACATACTGTATTAATAATGTAAAAAATGTAAAGAAAAGACATTGTTTTGTCACTAAATTAAATGCTAAAGTCATATTCAAGTCTTTCTGTTTAAGAACGAGAAGCAAAAAATCACATTTCACATTTATGTGACAAATTAAACTTTCAGATTTTGCCAGTTGTGCTTTTCTATAGTGGATTCGATGCTTAAATCACACAGATGTATTTTACTATATTTAATTCCATTTAATTAGGGCTGGATTAACAAATGTGTATTCAATGGACTGCATTTGGAAATAAAGTTTTTCCAAATCTAATCTTGCATTTATATTTAAAATGTAAAAAACATAAATAAGTTGATAAATAAAACCACATTATTTTCTTCCAAAATAAAATGCTAAATTCATATTCATGTCTTTCTGTTAGAAATATGAGAAGAGAAAAATCACATTTCACATTTATGTGACAAGATGAGATTTCAAAATTTGCTATTAATGCTTTTCTAGTGGATTTGATGCTTAAATATATATTACTATATTTAATTCCAGTTAATTCAGGCTGGGTTAATGAATGTGTATGTTAATAATGTACTTTGTTTTTTTTAAAGAAAAGTCATTATTTTGTCACTAAATAAAGTCTTTCTTGTAGAAATATTATACATTTAAAATTTGTCAAATGAGTATAACAACATAAAGATGAGCAGATATGGACTAAAAACCACAAAAGTCCAATTTTTATTTTATGGGGTCAATTGAGTGTTCATATTCGGTCTCCATCCATCTGGGTTCACTCAGATGCCAATATCCTCTCAGCGCTATGGAGAAAGGAAGAGAAGGCATTAAATGAAAGACAGAGATTTAGCATGTGAAACAGATGAGAAAATAATTTAAGCTGAATAACACAGAGATGGCCAACCGTTTTCAATTGATTCTCTATGGGAGCTGAGCAAAAAACGGGCTCAAGGGAATTGTGGGATTGACCACGGGGCAAAACGAATGGCTATGTCAGAAAGTGGAGAAATGCTTAATTTAATGCAAATGACAGGTGCAAAATCACACTTTATATTTATGTGACAAGTAAAACTAATAGTGCTGGAGTTTGCGGTTTATGGGCAAAACTTTGTTTTTCAGGCACTGGTAAATTTTGAGATTTTTCATGATGTGCTATTTCAGACTAGTGGAAAGAAAACATTCAAAATACTTTTAAGTTTTTGTTTCATTGCACTTTATCTATTTGTGTCTTTTAGATTTCACTTACAGTACATATTTTTAAAGGTCGTTTTCTCAAAATATAATAGTTCTCAAACAGTTTTTTTTTTTCCATTCAGCATTTTTTCCATTTTTTTCCCATTCATTTTTTTTACATACACCAAACTTTACAGTTTTATTCTTTCCTTTATTCTGAAGGTTTTTTTTTTTTTACTGAAGGATATGTTCATATATAATTTGCCTGATTTTATATAACATTTTATTCCTAAAAACATGGTAAAAAAAAAAAAAAAAAAAAAAAAAATATATATATATATATATATATATATATATATTTTTTTTTTTTTTTTTTTTTTTTTTTTTAAAGGCTGTGAGTTTTTTCTCCACTTCAGCAGCACTTGCCTGCACCACAATTTACAGTTTTATTCCTAACCATAGTCTGAAGGTTTTTACTGAAGGGTTTGTTAATATATTATTTGCCTGCATTTATGCAACTTGTTACTCTTAAAAAACATGGTGAAAATGTGTATCTTTAAAGGGAGTGAGTTTTTTCTACACTTCAGGAGCACTTGCATGCACCAAAATTTACAATTTTATTCCTATTTGTATTCTGAAGTTTTTTACTGAGGGATTTGTTCATATATCATTTGCCTGATTTTATATATTTATTCCTAAAAACGTAGTAAAAATGCATATTTTTAAAGGCTGTGAGTTTTTTCTCCACTTGAGCAGCACTTGCCTGCACCACAATTTACAGTTTTATTCCTAACTATAATCTGAAGGTTTTTTACTGAAGAGTTTGTTCATATATTATTTGCCTGCATTTATGCAACATTTTATTCTTAAAAAAAACATGCTGAAAATGCGTATCTTTAAAGGAAGTGAGTTTTTTTTCTCCACTTTAGGAGCAATTGCATACACCAAACTTTACAGTTTTATTCCGAACCATACTCTGAGGGTTTTTACTGAGGCGTTTGTTCATATATCATTTGCCTGGTTTTATGCAACGTTATTCTCAAAAACATGGTGAAAATATGTATCTTTAAAGGCAGTGTTTCTTTCTCCACTTCAGCAGTACTTGCATACACCAAACTTTACAGTTTTATTCCTGTCTGTATTCTGAAGATTTCTACTGAGGGGTTTGTTCATATATCATTCGGTTGGTTTTACACATTTTAATGCTGAAAACATGATAAAATGGGTGAAAATTTCTGGCTTTTGTCAGTATTTTCTAACTTATGGAGTAATAAAAATAGATATCAAAAATCCCTTCTGTAAAAACCTTAAACTCTAATATGTCAACAAAACAAACCTGATTCATGCAAATTAGTGCATACATTTAATTTAATATTTAACTAGATAATGCCTCGTGCGTTTTTAAAGATGACATTTGAGAAAACATTAGCAATTATTGATGTAATCATTCAGCTGGGTAAGTATGGTGAAGTCAGGCAGTTAAATATTTTACCCTGTTACAGTTATATATTGGAATATTTAATTCCAGCATATTCAGGCTGGGTTCACAAATGTCTATTTAATTGCATTCAATTAAATGTGTATTTGACTGCATTTGGAAATGTTTTTCTAACTCGAACCCATGACCTTGCTGTTGCTAGCATCTTGCTTTACCATTTGATATTCAATAAAATAGATGAACAAAAAATGAGCAAGAATCGAAAAATTAAAACACAGCTTCATAAATAACTTTCTATCGGAAATCTGTTGTGGCCAACATATGGTAAAGTTATCTCTGATCTATGCCTGTAAAACAAAATGATATGCACATGACTGCAACATATGGTGCGTTTCCAGCATGGACTTTTACATCTTTCAGGGCTTTGATGTCAACATGTTGGCACAGAAACGACCCTCTACTGACCTCACGTTCACCCTTTTCAGTTTTGTGTGTGTCAGGAGCTGTAAATCTGAGTGTGGGGCATTAGTAGGAGGCAACATGAAAGAAAATCCGCTGCACCTTTGACCAGACCTTCAAAAGCCGAGTCTGCCGTTTAAATATCAGCGAAACCTCTTTACAGATGAAAACGTGATGAGTTATCCATTGTTAATGTGTGGGAATTAGGGAGAGAGAGGCAAAATGGTTCATCCGAGCGAGAGGTCGGCGAACGGTTGGAATTCCTTGCGTTCTTCTCTTTCTCGATAGATAAGAGAGAACATGGATTTCCGCTGGACTCAGTCGGAGGGAATCCCTCCTTTCCTTTGCTCTTTCTTCTCAGAGAATTTGAGTCTATTAAATCAAGACCGCTGCTTGAATTGTTTAATTAGCATGCTGTGAGTATAACTCGTGAATGAGAGAATGAAATCCTTTCTGAATGAGCAAACACCATATATATATATATATATATATATATATATATTTTATTTTTTTTTATCAAATTTTAAATATTTATATAAATAGAATAAATAATAAAGTAAAATAATAATATTCTACATATTATGTCTTTTAAAGTGTCAAATATTTTGCTAAATAGTTTGCTATATTTTGCAATAATTATTGTTATAATATATATTCATTTATAAATACTTACACAAATACTAAACATATGTTCCATTCATGACATATGGTATGTCATAATTACCAAAATTACAAGATGTCTATGCTTGAAAGACTCTTAAGAGACTGCTCAACTCATGTTCATGTCCGCAGGCTCAGAACTCATTTGTTTTTTTGTTTTGCTCATTGCCAAAATGGATCCATGTGCAGCTTTATATGTGGTGGGATGGATGTGCTGTATTCCATCTGAAACGAGTTTAAACACCATTTTGCTAACATAGTTATTATGCATGCACTGTGTATGATCTCATTCCATGAGACTACATGGAACATTGTCAACTACTCATATGCACTTACAAAAGAACTAAGAAAGCTAAAAATGACTAAAAGCATGCTAACATACTTTAGAATATTTTTATTAGTAATTAAAGGTACCATAGATTTTTTTTTTCTAGAACACTTGTGATCACTCACTCCACAGTATTTTAACATGTAATAACACTTAGTTTCAACATTTCTCTTCAGAACACAGAGGATGACAACTACTATTATGAATATCCCTACTATGAGGACATGGACACCGAAAAGACAGGAGAAACGACAACCGATGAAACGACTGGAACCGAAACTGAAGACCTAACGGTCAGTCTTATTTTAGTACTATTTACGTACTATTGTAGTATTTATACATTTTTTTGAATTAGCGTTTATTTTTATATTTTCAGTTTACATTTTAATTTTATTTTAAGTTTTAGGAATTTTATCATGCTTCTGTCATTTTTGTCATTTTTGTTTTTTAAATATTTCTATTTCTATTTAATTTGTTTTATTATAGTATTTAAATGTATTTTTACTATAGTTAGAGTTTTACAAATTTTACTACTTCAAGTTAGTTTATTTCAGTTAGTTGCCAAGGCAAAATTTCTAATTTTCATTTTTTCAGTTTTATGTTTTATGTCAGCTTAATGTCAGCTTTTTTTAATTACCGAAAATGGAATTTAGTTATAACAAAATAATTCATAATAGTTAGGACTGGGTGAAGTACGTAATTAAAATTTCATATTGATTTGTAAATTCAACATTAAACTATGTTCGTAACCTATTTTTCTTCTATAATATGGCATATTTGCAAAAATATATTAAATGAATTAAAAATGTGGAGCGGGACTATTGCTCAAAATTACCATCAATAGTTCAGTTCCCAGCATTAGTCTGTTACATAAATATTCCGAACTGGGATCAGATGAATTGAAAATGAATCAAGAAATCAGTGCATTCATCAAATCATTCATTTTCGACTATTTATTCTAAAGAAGTGTCTCTTTCCTGTGATTACCAGGTGTCTGTTCCGGATAGCGGTCGCGTGGTTACGTCAGTTATCACTAGTGGAACAGGAGGCTCCAGCAGTTCCTCGAGTAGCTCCTCGTCCTCCTCTTCTTCATCCTCTTCATCCTCCAGCTCTACCACGAATACTGGCGAGGAACCGTATGACGGCTATGATGGATACGAGACCGGATACGAAACATACTATGACGAGTCGACCTCGCGGCCTGACGGCTCCCGGACCATCAGTATCACTAGCACAGGCACGGGTACTGGCGGAGAAGTGGATATTGGACTGGGAGGTGAGGTGGATTTGGGACTGGGAGGAGACCTGGACAGGCGGATCATCACATCATCATCATCATCGTCATCACCATCAGGAGGAGGAGGAAGTGGAAGAGTGCACTCAACCGTCACAGTCATTCACAATGGAACCTCCGGCTCTGTTTCCAGCTCCGGCTCCAGCTCCGGCTCCAGCTCTGGAGTCAGTACCGGCTCCAGCTCCAGCTCTACCTCTACCTCGGTGAGTTTAGTTGGAACTAGTTATCCCAAACAGTTTCACATTAAAGTGAGAATTAATTCAGTCATATAGAAATATTTAGTGTTTAGTACAGTATAATGTATTAAGATCCTATTTTACTGAAGTGGATTTTACTGATCTCAGGGATCCAGTCAGATTCAGATATAGTAGACTTTATTGGTAGCATTTAATAATAACTTTTTAAAATAAATTTTATTTTATTTTATTTTATTTTTTTAATTATATATATTTTAAATATGTTGAATGTTTTAAATATATTTCATGTGTTTTGCAAGTTTTTCTTATTATTGCAATTACTGCATTGTTTAGTAACCGAAGTTACCGAAGTTTAGTTACCGTTTTATTGTTACCGAAGTGGTTTTTACTGAACTCAGGGATCGAGTCTAATTCAGATATAATATATTTTATTGGTAACATTTAATAATACCTTTTATTTTATTTTATTTATTAAATATTATATTTTAAAATTATATATTTTTTAAAAAATATTTTAACTATGTTTTAAATATCTTTCATATGTTTTACAGGTTGTTCTTATTACTGCAATTACTGCATTGTTGAGTATAATAGTGCATTAATATACTTTTTTACTGAAGTGGATTTTACTGAAATCAGGAATTAAGTCATTTTATTTTATTTTATTTTATTTTATTTTATTTTATTTTATTTTATTTTATTTTCTATTTTCTATGTGTTTAAAACGTCTTTAATATGTTTTAAGTTTTGCTTATTATTGCAATTACTGCAACATTCTCTTTCATCAGAGCCCGTCAGGGCCATGTCCAAGTTATGTTTAATTTCAATTAATAAAAACAAATATACTGTAAATTGAATAAAAATAATCAGAATTTTTGTTTAAAGACAGTAAAGCCTGTTTTAGGACTATAAAAATTTGTACTACAGGATTGCGAATCTAATGAGAATCACCACTGAAAATACTGGGCAAAATCCTAAAAATAAACTGTATGTACTTTTTTGTCTATAAAAAAGTCGTCTTACTTTTCTTTGTTATTGTGATATTCACACAAACAGAATTCAATTTTGAAAATCAATAGATAGATGTATACGCAGTGCACAAACTTTTGCATTATTACACATTATTTTCCTATTTAATACTGTAAGCTGCTTTGACACAATCTGTATTGTTAAAAGCTCTATATAAATAAAGTTGACAAACATTGAGTCATGAATGGTTATGATGTCTGAAGCCCGTGTTTGTCTGATGTGTAGGTTGACGGTGGTTATGATGATACCCAGTATGGTGAGGGTTTTGATCTGACCTATGGAGAGGGATATGGAGAAGGATACGGAGAGGGAGATTATACCGTGGAAGGAGGCGGCAGCAGCAGCAGCACTTCAGTGTCCGTAGGGGGCGGATCTGTTTCCGTCGGAGGCGGGTCTGAATCTGTCGGGGGCGGTTCGGTTTCTGTTGGAGGCGGGTCTGTTTCTTCGAGTGGCTCAGTTGGGGGCGGATCCAGCAGCGCTGGGGCCAGCGTGGGGGCGGGGTCTGTTGCCACAGGAGGACAGGGAGGAATCGGTGGAGAGGCAGATTCCATCGATATCGACAAGTTCAAGGAGGAGTCCATCACGGATTACACCGACGCAGAACTGGAGAAGATGTATGACTATGATGACCTGTACACCGACGGTGACAAAGCGCTGCCCGCAGAGACCGACGAGATCTACGGACAGGTGATCTCTAGCTCCACCCACCTCTGTGCAAACTCATAGGAATAATTCACATAAAAAATTATCATTTTCTATTCTTCATGTTGTTTCAAACCTGTATGGCTTACTTTTTCTTCCCGTTGAACATAAAAGAAGAATGTACTTCCCTCTCTTTTCAATATAATTTCCCACTTTGGGTTTCAGACAGGCTTTGAACAACATGAGGGTGACCTATAGTTTATTTTTGGCTAGAATTGTTTTATTTATTATCTGCAACTGTTCTATTCTATATTGTGTTTACATTGATATACACTGAATCTGGATTGAATTAAATTGAGTTTGTGTTTCCAAAGGTGGATGGACTGAGGGGAGAGAAAGGCCAGAAAGGAGAGCCTGCCATCATTGAACCCGTAAGTGTCACTTACTATGTGATACATATCTACTACCGTTCAAAAGTTTGGGGTCGGTATTTAACATATTTTTGAAAGAAGTCTCACCAAGCCTGCATTTACTTGCATTTTAGATTTTTTCCTGAAGTGGTTTGGAATATTGACAACCCTTTATTGACACAAACCCAAGGAAGGTTTCCAAGTGTGGTCTTGCAATTATTGCATCTTCTGCTCACTTTCACATCCGTCCAATTTTGCATTCATGCACATGTTCGGGCATCTTAAAAATACGTCTTAAAAGACACCTGGATCAGTCGTCTGTCCCGGATTAATCTGGATTCACTCCTGATTTGCATTTGCACTTCAAAAGGAGCGAGTCACTCCTGTTTCAGACTGTGCAGTGTCTCAGATTTGCAGATGTGTTTACCGTGTAGTTATATTTGCATGATGGGAATCATCATCTGTCCTTGCATACAATCTCTACTGCTCACGTGGCTTTTGATCTCTAACAGCTGGGAGACTTCAAACAGATGTCACTGCAAACTCAGCGGGAGAGAATGACATCTGGGTTTATTATCAGTGAACGTCAGGATGGAGAAAGAGACAAGATCTTACCTTCACAGTCATATCAGGCCATATCATATCATATCATATTACAGACTATTAAGATTTCTGTACACTAAAAAATTGATACATCGGACCACCAAAAAATATAAGATTTCTAATACTCTAAATTTATTAATATTTCTCACATTGTATTTATGGTTTAGCTCAAACCTTCATACCTATATAAATATATATTATAAAGACCACTTAACATATTTTCTTTAGACGTAAGCCAAAATGTTACTTGGTCAATCTAATATATATTTATTTTTTTTATTTTAACAGTTTCGCAATAAAAATAGCTAAGTTACTTTTAATATGAAAGTAGATGAGACGAAACATTTTGTTACTCAATGTTTAATTTAGTTTACTTATTATAAATAAAGACAACTTCAAAAGACCTAAATGTTTATTGTGATTTAAAATGCATAATTTTTCTTTTATGTAAAAAACAAATAAATAAATAAATAAAAAACACCAGAAAAAATAAAATAAAATAAAATAAAATAAAATAAAATAATTCTACACTCAAATATTGCGAATTAAAATTCTACAGGATAAACAAAATGAAGCTACATTACAAAAATGCCTACCATTTCCTCTCGTAAAAATAAAAATAAATAATTATCAATAAATCCAAATAAATTAATAATTAAATAAATTAAATGAAAACTTTTTTTCAGGATATTTCCCTTATATCTTATATTTTAGTTTGATGGAGGTGTGCTTTTAGACAAATTGAACAAAACATTTTTTGATTCTACCAATATAAAAATGCATTTTAAATAAATGACCCAGTTGTTTCAGTTTTTCAGGGTACTGTTACAGAGATACAAGAACAGATCAATGAGAAGATCTGAGTCAAGGAAAAGCACAAACATGCAGATCAGGACAGCTGGTTTTAATGAGGGTTGACCATGTGGTTTGCAGAAAGAAAAATGCTCAAATCACATGCTTCTTTCAGCAAGCACCCACGTTCTCTCCCATTTCTGCTCACACACACACACACACACACACACACACACACTGTGTCCACTCTGTGTTTTTTGGCATGTAAGGAATACACCAAAACAAAGCGAACATGCCCACTGCCACGACAGCACACTCGGACGATGCCTTCGGGACAGAGCTAAGACCCACAGCATCTTTAAAAAGCAACAGATTAGACCACGATGTTACGACACACAAATGCTGTTTGTCCTTTTTTATCTAAGAGTGCTCTGGATCTTAAGAGAGGCTGAGCTCTGCATATGTAATGATCCTGCGCTTTGAGCTCTGGACCTCTCAGTGACTGTAATTCAATCTTCACAGGCTTTTTGAGTTAATTGCACTGTTGTGGTTATGACGCAACTCATGCAAGCACATTTTGATCAGTAATTGATCATGATTCATGACTTCCAGACAAAACAGCTTGTATGTTCTGATACAGATCGCAGTATATTTGGTTACAGTTGATCTGTTTTAATATGGTTTACCCTAACATGTGCAATGATGGAAATCTTGTGCATGTTTAAACAATATGCAGTGTTTAAAACACCCTCTAATTTTTACTTTTTAACCTCATCTATGATGGTATTATGCACCAATGTTTAATAAACACAGTATTTAATAAAGACATTTATGCGTTTAGCTGGTTTTATCCAAAGTGACTAACAATGTACAGTTCTTTCACAAACTAATATAGTTCATTAGTATAACTGTATGCTGTTTATGGTTTCAGGCAACCATTTATTGCCTGTTTTACAACAGTTTCGTCACTCACAAGTTTTTATTAATGGCTGAAAATCCTCCTTTGTTCCCTTTATGCCAGAGTCCAATATTTTTGAGGTATGATTTAATAGAAAGTGATGGTTTTAAATCCTCTAGGACTTTCAGTTGATTCTTATGAAGAATATACAGTAAAATATAAATATTAGATGAAAAAGCTTTTTTTTATTTATTTAATGTTGCCTTGACAGCTAACTGAAATAAATAAACTTTAAGTACTAAAATGACTAAAACAGAAATTAAAATAATTGAATTATAAAAAGCTATATATAAATATTAAAAAACCTACTTCAAAATGAACTTAAAAACATTATTTATTTATGACAATATATCAGATTACTGCATGTGGTCTAATTAAAAAAACAAAAAAAACAATTCTGGCACAAAACAATATTAATTATTGATTATTTATTAGCAATATTAATGATTGATTATTAATTATTTAACACCTAAATACAACTAATAAAACAGTACTAAAATAAAAAAAAACAAAGTAAAACTATTACAAATCATTTCAGTTATTGAAATAAAGCTGAAATAAAATAAAATAAAATAAAATAAAATATAAATATAAATATTAAATAAAAATGTCACCTTTAAAACTTCAAAGAGAATTGGAAATAAATTAAGTTTAAGTTGAAGCACTAAAATAACTAAAACGGAAAAGAAAACAATTAAAGCTATATAGAAATATTTTCTTTAAAAAAAAAAAAATTAATAAAAATGCTAAAACCACATAACAAAATTACTAAAACCTAAACTAAAATGGAAATAAATGTTACAATTTTAAAAACACATGCTAATTCAACATAAACTTCAAAAACGTTCTATATTTTTTTCGCTCGTCACATTATGCTACATTTTAAGCTGTTTTCCTCATGAAAATAGCAGTAATAGATGACGTGGCAGTCAGATTTTTAGCAGTGGAACTGTAACTATCAGATTAATTCTAGAAGTTCTGGAATGTTCAGTCAGCTGTGCTGCAGTCTGAAGATCATCTCACATGCTTCATAATCAGTCAGAGCCATGAGAAACAGGCACCAGTGCTTTAACAGACTTCCTGATGCTGCTGTTTGGTATGATTGTTACAGAGACCCGCGGCCAAGTGCACATCTCACATACACAGTCCACAGAAATGTAAATGATTTTGACCAAAGCTGTGGTTCTCTCACGCTTCAGTTCTTATGTTGATGTTGCAGGTTGTGCTTATGCTGTTATTCTAATGCGTTTGTGTTTTTTCTGTTCTTGTAGGGAATGCTGGTCGAAGGCCCACCTGGTCCAGAGGGTCCCACAGTAAGTCTGCTTTCCTTCCAAAACCAACCAGTTGAATTGAATCCTCTGAGTCAACTGATTCACTACAACAAACATTCAAATCATGGTCTAACTTTGGCCTAACTTTGGTCCATTGGACTCTATTGGTAATGATTGAACTTGCGACCATAGTTGCTTTTGGGAAACGCACCGCAGTTGAATTGAATGCTCTCAGTCAACTGATTCGCTAAAACAAATCTTCTACACCAACCAGCTGAATTAAACTGACTGAATGAACTGATTGTTAAAACAAACCTTCCAAACCAAACAGTTGAATCAAATCCTCTGAATCATCTGATTCGCTAAAATGAACCTTCCGAACCAATCTGTTGAACAGTATCCTCTGAGTCAACTGATTCGCTAAAAGAAACCTTCCAAACAACCAGCTGAACTGAATTCACTGAACGAACTGATTCGCTAAAATGAACCTTCCAATCCAACCAGGGGTGCATTTGCCAAAAACACTGTTAACTAATTATGGTTGTAAGGTCCATTGAACTCTATTGGTAATGATAGAACTTGCGACCATAGTTGCTTTTGGGAAACATACCCCACTTTGATTGAATCCTGTGAGTCAACTGATTCACTAAAACAAACCTTCCAAACCAATCAGTTGAATTGAATCCTCTGAGTCAACTGATTCAAACCAACTGGTTCACTAAAATGAGTTGTACTTCCCAAAGCGACTTCAGAGCAAGACTGTGCTATACATCGCACCATAAAAAATAGTAATGCACACCACTATTTGTTGGAAAACTGAGCTGAGTTGCTAGGAAAGCTGATCTGTTTTCTAAGTCCTGTGACTATTGCTGACAATGCTAAACAGCTGTATGTCTGTTTTGTTGCTACAGTTTCATTCTTGACCTACTTATTTATAAAGCAACTCTTCTCTCAGCTGGAGCATTGATGGATCTGATGGCTCTTTTGGGACTACAACAACATGAGTTTGAGAAATAGAGCTATGGAACGAGTCCAGCAGTGTTCTAGAGTCTTACCTCACCGGACCTACACCCATGTGTGTTTGTGTGTTTGCGATGGCTTTATATGTGTTCTTCACAGTACCGTTGTGTTGTTTTTAGGGTCTACCTGGTCCTCCAGGTTCATCGGGACCCCCAGGTAGCTCCGGTGATCCCGGTGAGAGGGTAAGTAACCATGACAATAAAAACAAGGTATTGAACATGTTCAACAACACTTAAAATTGTGTTCTGCAACATGTCCAAGTCTGTAAAATGGTGAACAGGGTGAATGTCTAAAAACTAAAAGAAATGTCCAGGTCATATATTCAACAACAATCAATCAATCAATCAATCAATCAATCAATCAATCTAAAATATATATTTATTTATATCTATCTATCTATCTATCTATCTATCTATCTATCTATCTATCTATCTATCTATCTATCTATCTATCTATCTACAGTGGTGTGAAAAATTGTTTGCCCCTTCCTGATTTTTTATTTTTTTGCATGTTTGTCACACTTTAATGTTTCAGATCATCAAACAAATTTAAATATTAATCAGATATAACACAAGTAAACACAACATGCAGTTTTTAAATGAAGGTTTTTTTTGTGAAGGGAAAACAAAATCCAAACCCACATGTCTCTGTGTGAAAAAGTGTTTGCCCCCCAACATAACTGTGGTTTATCACACCTGAGTTCAGTTTCTCCAGCCACACCCAGGCCTGATTACTGCCACACCTGTTCGCAATCAAGAAATCACTTAAATAGGACCTGCCTGACAAAGTGAAGTAGACCAAAAGATCCTCAAAAGCTACACATCATGTTGAGATCCAAAGAAATTCAGGAACAAATGAGAAAGAATTGAGTAATTGAGATCTATCAGTCTGGAAAAGGTTATAAAGCCATTTCTAAAGCTTTGGGACTCCAGCGAACCACAGTGAGAGCCATTATCCACAAATGGCGAAAACATGGAACAGTGGTGAACCTTCCCAGGAGTGGCCGGCTGACCAAAATTACCCCAAGAGCGCATCAACGACTCATCCAAGAGGTCACAAAAGACCCCAGAACAACATCCAAAGAACTGCAGGCCTCACTTGCCTCAGTTAAGGTCAGTGTTCATGACTCCACCATAAGAAAGAGACTGGGCAAAAATGGCCTGCATGGCAGAGCTCCAAGACGAAAACCGCTGCTGAGCAAAAAGAACATAAAGCCTCGTCTCAGTTTTGCCAGAAAACATCTCGATGACCCCCAAGACTTTTGGGAATATACTCTGTGGACTGACAAGACAAAAGTTGAACTTTTTGGAAGGTGTGTGTCCCATTACATCTGGCGTAAAAGTAACACAGCATTTCAGAAAAAGAACATCATACCAACAGTAAAATATGGTGGTGGTAGTGTGATGGTCTGGGGCTGTTTTACTGCTTCAGGACTTGGAAGACTTGCTGTGATAAATGGAACCATGAATTCTGCTGTCTACCAAAAAATCCTGAAGGACAATGTCTGGCCATCTGTTCGTGACCTCAAGCTGAAGCAAACTTGGGTTCTGCAGCAGGACAATGATCCAAAACACACCAGCAAGTACACCTCTGAATGCCTGAAGAAAAACAAAATGAAGACTTTGGAGTGGCCTAGTCAAAGTCCTGACCTGACTCCTATTGAGATGCTGTGGCATGACCTTAAAAAGGCGGTTCATGCTTGAAAACCCTCCAATGTGGCTGAATTACAACAATTCTGCAAAGATGAGTGGGCCAAAATTCCTCCACAGCGCTGTAACAGACTCATTGCAAGTTATCGCAAACGCTTGATTGCAGTTGTTGCTGCTAAGGGTGGCCCAACCAGTTATTAGGTTTAGGGGGCAAGCACTTTTTCACACAGGGCCATGTGGGTTTGGAAATTGTTTTCCCTTCATAATAAAAAACTTCATTTAAAAACTGCATGTTGTGATTACTTGTGTTATCTTTGATTAATATTTAAATTTGTTTGATGATCTGAAACATTAAAGTGTGACAAACATGCAAAAAATAAAAAATCAGGAAGGGGGCAAACAATTTTTCACACCACTATATCTATTAAAGATATAAAGAATTAAAATTTAAATTACATTAAATTTTCTAAACTATAAAATATTTATTTGTTTATTTATTCATTCATTAATTCTTTCAATTTTATGGTTGCAAAAATGTGTTTAATTGTCATAAAAATAATGTTACAATGTCAAAAAATCTGAATAGGTAATAAATACATCTTTTCTTTCTTTCTTTCTTTATGCAAAACCCAAAAATAAGTATGTATATGGAATAAATGTTATTTTTTATGTATAAACATTTTTTTCAGGGTGAAATATGGCCTGAACAATTCTTTATGTGATTCATCGTACTGTATAAAATTACGTTAACTTTAGAGAGCCTGATTACACTGATTGAAAGAGATTATATTAAAGATCACAATGCGGTTTAAGGCATTACCCATAATCCTTTGCTCTTTTGACAGGGTCTTCCTGGTCGCCCTGGTCTGCCTGGAGCCGACGGTCTTCCAGGACCTCCAGGGACTGTCCTGATGTTGCCTGTATGTAAATCTGAGCACAATCACCAGATACACACTTACAAAAACTACACATTAAAATGACACATAAACAACTGATTGATACACGTTTGCACGTCTTTTAACTTTTACAATTTAAAGCCCCATTTCGCTGTACTGAGGTCAGTTTTAGCCTGTAGACGGGATCTGCAGTGCATCATAATGAATGTTCAGAACCATTAGTTCTTGCGCTGGCTTGATTTATTTTCAGAGTGGTTTAAAAGTGATAATTATGTCAGAGAGACATCAGAAACAAAATGCTCCCTTTGCTGCTGTGATTCCCTATCAGTCGCATGCTGGTTAATGCAGTGAGACATTTCGCAAATTCCACATCATACTCTCAGCTTTTCCAAATTTCCTCTTTCCCAGCTGTTACTCCAATACAGATTTTTTTTTTTTTTTTTTTTTTGGTTCCGGAACGTGTATCGACTTCACAATGTCAAGAGCTCTGGAATGCTTCCATGGCAAATCCAGATGTTCTGAACACCACATTAAAAATGATGTTGTCCGTGTTGTATATGTGTTTATAGTCAACATGTGATTGTAATTAAACCCCACCCTAAACACTACACCCTCCCCCCAAATACCCATGAAAATCAATACAGAGCTGTGAAGCACAGATTCACTTTGAAACTAGTGGTCATACTCTTGGAAGTGTAGTGATTGATTTCAGCCACCAGATGGCAGTGCTGAATAACTTGACTCATGTACACAAAGGCACAGAATACTGCATAGTGCATACTACCATACAACTGCATACTACCTTACTAGTCAGACTACTAGTCATACTATTTCTTCCTTATCTTTACATGGAAGAAATAGTAAGAGTATTATGCTAATCTTAATTCAGCTCTAGAGTACATTTGGAATTACATGCTACCGCACGTATTTTATTCTATTTTATGTATGTATGTATGTATTTATTTATTTTTATTTATTTATTTATTTTTTTTGCAGTACGTACTGTACATTACTGCAATTTTAATTTTTTTTATTTTATTTTACATATAATGAACTTTTTAAAATAGATGAAACAATTCAGAACTCTTTTATTTTAAAATACATTATTTTATTTTTGTCTTATTTTATTTGAACATAAAATGAATATTTTAAAATTTTAACTTTAGAGTTATTTTATTTTATTTTATTTGGAAATATACTGAACATTTTCAACTAGGTGAAACACTTTTGATCTATTTTATATTATTTTATATTCAAAAACATAAATTTATTTAATTTTTTTAACATATGAACTTTTTAAAATAGTTGAAACATTTGAGAACTGTTTTATTTTTAAATGCATTATTTTATTTTATTTGAACATATAATGATTTTTTTTAAAAGGATGGAACACTTTAGATCTATTTCATTTTAAATGCATTATTTTATTATTTTTTTTTATTTTATTTGAACATATAATGAATATTTTAAAATTGGTGAAACACTTTAGTTATTTTATTTTAAATGGAATTATTTTATTATTTTTATTTTATTTCTTTTTTACTTTATTTTAATTTATTTCATTTCATTTTATTTTATTTTATTTGATCATACACTGAATTTTTTAACTTGGTGAAACACTTTAAATCTATTTTATTTGAACATATAATGAACATTTTTCAGACGAATTTTATTTATTGCTATAACTGGATGCCACTCATTGAATGTAGCATTCAACTTGTGTTTTGGATTCCATTCAAAAAAAAAATAAATAAAAATTTAAGTTATTGTTAAGATAAATGAATGTATATATTTATTTATTTTTTAATTATTGAAATATTTTATTTTCAAGTACATTTTATTTTATTTTATTTGATCATATGGTGAACATTCTAAAACAGGTGGAACATTTTTCACTCTTGCTGTCATGTCTAAACTAAACTATCCTAGTCTAAATGTTGATAAGTTGGTTCTGTCTCTGTAGTTCCGCATGAGTACAGGAGGCGACAGCGGACACAAAGGTCCTGCCGTTTCTGCGCAAGAGGCTCAGATGCAAGCCATCATGCAGCAGGCCAGGGTAAAAACACACACTTGCACTAATACGCACTATATTTCACACACACGTGCATCTCTGTGCAAACTAATCGCTCTGTGTCATTATTATACAGCTGGCGATGAGGGGTCCAACCGGACCCATGGGTTTGACGGGCCGTCCCGGTCCTCTGGTACGTCTGTATATCTGTTTTCAGTCTGTCGAAATGATGATATCTATGATATTATGATGAGTCTGATATGTTTCGTGCTTGATTTGATTTTCCCAGGGTTCTCCTGGTGTTCCTGGACTGAAAGGAGAGTCTGGGGAATCAGGACCTCAGGTAGGCATCACAGGTTACCCACAATCCTCAGCTATTTGATGACATTTTAATGCAGGATAGAGCTGTTGTGAGACCTGTGTGTGTGTTTTTAGGGTCCTCGTGGTCCACTGGGATCCATAGGCCCTCCTGGAAAGCCTGGTAGAAGGGTACGTTTGCATTTTCTTGTTATTATTATTAACCTGATCATTCTGTATAAAAATATTTATGAACAAGAATCATGTTTACTGTGGCTTAGGGTCGTCCCGGCTCAGATGGAGCCAGAGGAATGCCTGGACAGACGGGACCAAAGGTAAAACTAATGAGATGAACGTATTTTACGACAAATATATTTTAGCATAACACACAATAATGAATTGTGCACAATAAGATGCCAGAAAGTAAAAAGCGTCAACTTTGATTTCATGTAGAGAAAGTACAGTAGTTTTTATGTATAAAATGTTAATATCCTGCCATTCTGAAGTGTTTCCTGTCTGTGTGCTTCACAGGGTGACCGAGGATTCGATGGGCTCGCTGGTTTGCCTGGAGAAAAGGGTCACAGGGTAAACACATTTTAAAATAAATGGAACATTTTATTTTATTTTTTTATTTTATTTTATTTATTTTTATTTTATTTTATTGCTTCTTATCCAGTCTTATTTGAGATAGCATTTTAGTATTTTCTAATCAGTTTTTATTTTTATATTTTATAGTTGTAGTAAATTTCTTATGTGTTTGTCAGTTTTCTTATCTTTTTTAATGTGTCTATATTGTTTTTATTAATTTTATTTCAGTTTTAGTTTTAGTTATTTTAGTATGTCAAATTAAACTTAAAAACTCTAATTAAAATTAGCAATGAGCCAAAAAGTTTTTTATATTTTATTTTATTTCAGTTAACGATTTTGGTTTTAATTTTAGTTTCTGTTTTAGTTTAAATGAACTATAATAAACTTGTTGATCGACAGCCTCTGATCGGGCAGTCTTAACAAAATTATTTCAGTTGAGTGCAACATTTAATGTCCATTTTTTAATTTATTTTGCAGTAAAAGCATCACAGTGAAAACACGTTTATGAACATTTTAAAATAGGTGAAACACTTTAGGTGAACAGCTATTTTATTATATATTTTATTTTATTTTCAAATACATTTTTGGAACACTTTAGAGTTTTGATTTTATTTGATTTGATTTTATTTTTAAATGGCTTTCTGCAATACATGATTCTGATTTGGCCAATTCAATAAAATGATTTTAGTTAAGTTCAAATTTAATCCATTTGTTGGAGGGTGATTCATTCTATGAAAACTAATGAGTGTGTTTTTGTCATTGTTGTTGTAGGGTGAGACGGGTCCTCAGGGACCACCTGGGCCTTCAGGAGAGGATGGAGAAAGAGTATGAGCTTCTTATTTGAATCCCTTCCTGTTTCCTTCATCATCAATGTTATTGTTCTATATCTAAATGAATCTTGACGTCATGATGACATCATTTCCTGTATCCCAGGGCGATGATGGTGAGGTCGGACCCAGAGGTCTGCCCGGAGAATCGGTGAGTTCATATCTCCTCCAGTATCCCAGCATGCTCTCTTATCCTCTGTCATCCAGTAGATCATAGTGTTACGTAACATAACGCTTCCTCCAGTGAAGTGAAACCACAGATTCATGTCACTCTTTTTTTGAGGTGTCTGCTGCATTTTACTCATTATGGATGTGAAGTGAAAGAAACATTCAGAGACAGAAAGTGTAGTAGAGATGAAAACATTCAGTCAATTAACCACTAGTTAAATAAGCAGTTTAAGACTCTTTTCAGCAGGGGGCGCTCCATCTTCACCATTTAGATTGAGAGTGACTTCATCCGCTCTTGCATATACACATAAACACAATCAGTAGTATTTTAGGCTCAGGTTTGAAAAAGAAGCACATGAGATGAAGAGTCATTTAAGTGGCATAAAAAAGGCAGTTTTTATTCAAGTTGAGATTACATGGTTGGGTGAATGCTTTATTTTATTTTAATTTATTTTATTTGTGCAAATACTGAACATTTCAAAATAAATGCAAGTTTCATTTTTTCAAATGCATTATTTGAACAAGAACACTTTGTCTGATTTATTATATTTTTAAATACATTATTTTATTTTATTTCATGTAAATAAGAAATAAATAGTGCTTTAGGAGAGTATGTCTAAAATGTAGCACATGAGATGAGAAAGCATATAAAAGGCATAGAAAAAGCTGTTTTATTTATGTTGAGGTCACATGACCGGGCGAATCTCAGTAACGCCTCTATTATCAGACACTTTCAGCTGAACACAACTCTCTGTTTCTCCATCTTCTCTTTTTCAGGGTCCTCGTGGTTTGTTGGGCCCCAAAGGTCCCCAGGGGGCACCAGGACCTCCGGTGAGTACAAACTTCATCTTTATCTGAATCAGTTAGTCTTCATCTGAATCAAGTCATTAACCTTCATGGTATTTATTTACTTACAAATAAATAGCTTAATTATTAATGTCTTAATATTTTTTAAATGTGAGAATATGTAAATGTGTAAATATTTTTTAAATGTGTTAAATTCGTTTTCATTATCATTTATCATTTTAGGGTGTGACTGGTATGGACGGACATCCTGGACCTAAAGGAAACATTGTAAGTCTGAGACAAACAAACACACACACACTCCTGTACATACAAACTTGCTTCTGCACACACATATTCACATTATTATGCTTCTGTTTTCACCGTCAGGGTCCTCAAGGTGAGCCAGGTCCTCCAGGACAGCAAGGCAACCCCGGAGCTCAGGTATTCATCAAGCCATGCCCACTCAGACATTATCTATCCCACCCATCGTTGACTTCGTTAACCAGTCAATATCCTCTAATCCTGTCCTCTTCCACAGGGACTTCCAGGCCCTCAGGGAGCGATCGGACCTCCAGGAGAGAAGGTGAGATCCCATGTGTGGATGATCGATGGAAGGATGCTTCTCTGGTTAATGGAGTAATGCCTTTATATAGAGTTTGTGTGTGTGTGTGTGTGTGTGTGTGTGTGTGTGTCTGTGTCTGTGTGTGTGAGGTTCTATTGATAATGTTTATGTTTCATGACAAGACATTTATTCTTCGTGATGAAGATTATAATACATTTCATGAGTACACTACTGTTCAAAAAGTTTAAGGTTAAATTTTTTTTTGAAAGAAATTAATCATTTTATTAATCTAGGATGCATTAAATTGATCAAGACAGTAAAGACATGTACATGAAACTGTATAATGTTACAAAAGATGTGTATGTCAAATAAATGCTGTTCTTTCTACTCATTAAAGAATCCTGAGAAAAATGTATCAAGGTTTCAAAAAATAAATAAAAATAAAAAAATAAAAAATTAAGCAGCACAACTATCAGCATTGATAATAATAAGAAATGATTCTTTAGCATCAAATTAGCATATTAGAATGATTTCTGAAGGATCATGTGACACTGAAGAATGGAGTAATGGTGCTGAAAATCAGCTTTGCATCACAGGAATAAATTACATTTTAAACTATATTGAAATAGAAAACAGTTATTTTAAGTGGTAATAATATTTCACAATATTTGTTGATTTTACTGTATTTTTGATTAAATTAATGCAGCTCAGATGAGCATAAGAGTCTTCTTTCAAGAACAAAAAAATCTTACAGATTATAACCTTTTCATTTCTAAATTGAAATTATTATTATTATTATTGCTGGGCTTTAAGATTGCAGATTGTAATAAAGAATAATTATTTTGGTGAAATATTTTATTATTGTTTATTATTAACAATTTTGTTTTATTATTATTATTATTAGTAGTAGTATTAATAGTAGTAGTATATAATATTTAAAAAAAAAGAAAAAAAACATTTGACTGCCAAATCAAAGTCATTTTACTATTATGTGACAAGAAAACCATAAAACAAGAAATGATATGATTTGAAAATAATTATGACAATGTGTACATTTTATTAATTTTTACTTTTACTTACACCACTTGATTTCTTTATAGTCATTTAAGTAAAATATTGATTGAAAATGTGTTTTTTTTTCAACCATGCATGAATACAAAGCTTACATATTTAAGAATTGAGCACATACTTTTAAAGCAGATTTTCATAATTCTGGACATAGATATTGTCATTAACCCTTCTACACACTGACCACTTTAACTTATTGATCGCTCTAGTGGCTGATCTTCATGGATGTGTGTTGAAACAGGAAGTGTGTGCTGAGTGCTAATGTACTGAGTGCTTATGCTGGTTTTCCTCTTCTCAGGGTCCCACTGGAAAACCAGGCTTACCGGGAATGCCAGGAGCCGACGGACCTCCGGTGAGTCTGGGAAACACACATGTGCTTCACACCTGATCATCTCAAGCTCCATTGTTTGTGTATCAGAGAGATTTCATTGTATTAATAATTACAGTATAGTGATCTACCTGGCAGTTCTTCACAGACACACATTGTTCGCATCTATTCTCAATGCCTATTCTATCCACATTTCATGGTTTTATATCTAATTACTGCAGCATAACGTGTCATTTCTCTTTATCTTTGCGTCACACACACAGGGCCACCCAGGCAAAGAAGGGCCATCTGGAGAGAAAGGACATCTGGTATGTTTATCCTTCATTCCTCTATCCGGAGAGTGTTTTACAGACAGTATTCCTGCACAAATGTAGCTTCAGATGTGTTCAATAACTCCCATCGATTACTGATTGTGTTTTACAGGGACCTCCTGGTCCTCAGGGGCCGATCGGATATCCTGGGCCTCGAGGTGTTAAGGCAGGTGTTTTTTAATCCTCAGTGGTCATAGCAGAACTCATATCGATCTCTCATTGGTCAGTGGGTATTGTAGTTCTGTAGTAGTAAGATGTCAGTGAAAAGTCACCCGACTCATTTTGCCTCTAGCTTTTTCCTCATAGTGAAACGGAGACGGCACCCTGCCAATGTTTCTGATGCTCTCCTGAGGCAGAATCATCTGAACTTTATAGCCGTCTTCCAAAAGTTGCCTACCTAGACAGCATTTTAGGCATCAAAGTCAACTTCTGAGATAAGTTGTTTTGGCCAAAATGTAAGGCAGTGCAGGTAATTCACTGATGAGACACTTGTGTCCAATTTGAATGTGATGAGAATAAATTTCTCAATTATTATGTTATATTAGATTAAATTAGATTATTTTTTATATATTATTTATTGTTAGAAGCCAGTCTAATTTTTTTTTTGTGCCCTGAGTCCTGACCCAATAAGTTAAAAAAGCATTGGTAGTTAAACTGTTCTGCAACTGTACCAAATACAAAAGTCATTGTTAGATTTAATTGTTAGATGACAGTTTAGAAGAGAGTCACTGAAGTTATATGAAGATGAATTTCTGAATTAAAGTGGAAAAAAAAACTATTGGTAGTTCAGCTTTATATAATTTATATTATATATAAATTTAGATATATATTACATGCATTTCTAACATGTATGTGTGCATATTTATATATACATATATTATGTAAACAAACTTTTGTTTTGGTGCAATTTAATAGATTTTACAGCCCTATTATATTATATGATATTATATTATATTATGTAAACACAAACTTTTATTTTGGTACGATTAATCGCGATTAAACGATTTTAAAGCCCTGTTATGTTATATTATATTACATTATATTATTGTTTGAAGACGTTCTTCATGGAAAATGTAATCCCAGAATACATTATCCAAAATGGCAGATGAATCAAGATAATTGTTTAATGTAAATATACCTAAATTTCATACCAAATTAAAGCATAGATTAAAAAAAAATTGCAATTCAATTAAAATGCACTATTGTAATCCACTGTGAGTCAGGTTGCTGCCTACAGTATATAGACAGTACAGTGTAATGCAGCTTGCTAGGGTTTGAGAGCTTTTATCAGCTTCATGGTTTCTAGCCAGTGTTCATGATACTGTGAGTTCATCGCAGGGGTTCGGTTTCTCAGATGTTTGAAGTTTAGATGGACTCTGTTGATCTTTTTTCTTTTGCTCTTTCGCTCTTTTTGTCTGCAGGGTGCTGATGGAGTCCGCGGGCTGAAAGGAAACAAGGGTGAAAAGGTAATTTCAGAGTTTGTTCTTGCGACTGCGTCCAAATAGAGACGAGCTGTCGTGTGTATGTGTGTGTGTGCCGAAGGCTAATGCACTGCTCCTGTGTCATTAATGTTTCATTTCTGCTTCTGAATATGGAAACCGGTGTACTCCAAGATGAATTTTTGACCCTCCCGCTTTGGTCATTAAAAAGTTGTATCCTGCGAGAGTGCAGCAGGAAAATAAGATCAGGCCCCGGCAAATAGCAGAAATAGCAGTTGCCATGGAGATCTGTCCCTTTGCATTTGTCAAAAAAGGGGTATTATGTGCGAAAGGAAGTTTGCAATGCTCTCAGTGTCAAATCTTCATCTCTTTCCTTCTCAGGGAGAAGACGGATTTCCGGGATTTAAGGGAGATATGGGCATCAAAGGCGACAGGGTAAGAGACTTATTCGCAGGTTGAAGAGGTTATTTGTTTTTGGCTTTATCTCTGGAGAATTATGGGATTTGATTTCTCTTTTCACTTGGGTCAATTTTTAATTCTCAGAGCATCTCTGAGGAGGCACATAAATCACAGTGGGTCTATATTTAGTAGTGCATCACTATTACTTTTGCTCATACTTGCTTTGGGATTTGAACAAAAATAGACATCAACAGAAAAAAGGACCCTAATGATCATAACCTGGGAATTCGGCCACATAGAAATGTGTTAAAAACACCTTAGTGATCACATATCCCCAGACGACACGCTCCTGAGTCTATTTCAGAGACATTTTTCACACAAAATGCCGAGAAATTTTGTCAATTAGGACTCCAGAAGTTGGTCGAAGGGCATGTATAATATTCACCCAGCCTAACTGATCTGATTTTTTGCTGTTATAAAGTCCGCTGACTCAGCCGTGGCGCTGGGGAAATGTCTGTAATGAGCAAACGTGCACCGCTCTAGGTTATTAGGGACCAATATGCAAACTCTTTGGATTTAAGTGGGTGGACATTGTCCCAAATTACCATTTACTCTTGTTAAATGCCACGCACGCACTTCACTATTCCCATGCTGCTCAAGTGCCAGTCTTTGCCTATTATATCTCTAAAGTGGCAAAAACATCAAACACACACTAACTGTACACACAAACTTGTTTCATCATTAAATTCTAGGATCGTTTATTCAAAGATGTCCACCCAAAAACATTCGAAGACGCCCCTTTTTAATTTACAGTAATTAGGAGATGGAAATAAGTAAAATAAGTAATTAAATTATAATTTTAAAAAAAAAAGAGAAGTTGTAGAATTCTGGGAGGTGGATTAAGAAATAGTTTTTAGTTGTTAAAATATTTTTGGGTGAATTAAATTTGTAAATATCGTATGTATTTATTTAATTTTTTTCATTCATTTTAGCTTATTTTAAAGCTTGTTTTGTCTTATTTTAAAACATTTATAGTAATCTTGGTGCCCTTGGAAGTTTGCTTTAAATATTTTAATTATTTAAAATAATTAATTGTAAAATTCCTTAAATTTAGTCAAGAAATATCTTAATTTTGGGTGGTTTTAGTTTTTTTTTTATATATATATATTTATATATTTATAAAAAATTACATTTTTTTGTCTTACTTTAAAACATTTGATGTGCTCTTGACACCATCTTGGAAGTTTGCTGTAAATAATTTAATTATTTAAAATAATTAATTGTAAAATTCCAGAAGTTTTTGGGGGTGAATTATTTGAGTAAATATGTTACTTTTTCGTTGTTTTACTCATTTTAAAGTTTTTTTTTTTTTTTTGTCTTTTATTAAAACATTGTGAAGCCCTCTTGGAAGTTTTCTTTAAATAATTTAATTATTTAAAATAATAAAATTTTAGTTGTTTTAGCTTATTCTAAAGCTTGTTTTGTCTTATTTTAAAACATTTAAGTCATTTTGAGGCCCATTTGGAAGTTTGCTGAGGAATTTAAAGGGACTTGTTCTATACATTTTCAATGAATTTTACTTTGAAAGCAACTGTTATTATTTATACATTCAATTATTACATCATTCAATGTTAATGTAAATGTAAATGTAAATGAAGTATTCTCTGATATGATTGGCTGACATACAGCTGTAATTTATCGTATCATTGTATGTACCATTCATCGGAACAGGGCTCTAAAAAATATAAAAATCTCTCGTTTCTGAGGGAAATGTCTCATATAAGTCCTAATGTATTCAGGGAGAACTTGGTGCTGCTGGACCCAGAGGTGAAGACGGGCCTGAGGGACCCAAAGGAAGAGCTGGTTTACCTGGAGATCCTGGACCACTTGGGACGACCGGAGAGAAGGTGAGTGTATATCTATAAATGCATCGTGATGTTTGTCAGTGTTTTGTCACGACCGATTAGTCATGTTTGTTCTGTGTACTTTGGTTTTAGGGTAAGCTCGGTGTGCCCGGGTTGCCAGGTTATCCAGGAAGACAAGGCCCCAAGGTAAATAAACCCAATCTGCCTGCGATTACCCAGCATCCACAGCGACCGTGTTTGAGTGTGTGCATGTATTGATAGAAGGACAAGGTTGTGTGTGTGCGCGCATGCATTAGAGCGGATTGGAAGGCAGACATGTTTGAACTTCTTGATCAAAGCTAAGTGGATTTACCCATAATGCCATCTGGTGTCAGCTTTCCGTTTGACCGTGACCCAGCATGCACTGCTGCAACAGCACTTTTCTTCTCTTCTCCTCCTTTTATCCCTCTCTCCCTCCTCGCTTTGATGGACCTGTGAATTAATCTCTCTCTCTCTTTTCCTCTTCAGGGTTCTCAAGGATTCCAGGGATTCCAAGGAGCCAGCGGAGAGAAAGGCGCGAGGGTGTGTAAAAAAGAGATCCATATGGATTTGAGTTTTCCTGTATCATTTTATTTCTCTCACACACCCTTTTTCTTCATCTTATTTTATTTATGTATTTTGAGTAGCGAAACGATATCCTCTCACTGGTTTTCTCTCGAGTTTGTGGATTTTGAGAAAGAAATGCAGGGTAATCATTTGGGCTAACATAATGCAAAAGATATAATATAACATGTAGAATAGGACTGATGTAATATAAACCATTTCAATAAATGCAATTTGATTAATCTTATGAAGTGAGCAAGAAAATTAACTTAGCTCTATTCCGGTTAGATTTTTTTTCTCTTTCATGTTATTTTAAGATATTCAATACAATGCAATTCAGAAATTCAGAAGCACCGTTAGGGGAATATTTAACTAAATAAAAACATTTTAATTGAAATAAAGCTGAAGTAATATAAATTATATTATTAGATGGAAAAACTATAAATTAACTGAAATTGAAATTATTAAAATAAGTAGAAAATAAAAAATAGCCCAAATAGTAATATTTATAATAATAATAATAAATGACAAAAGAACATGAAATTACTAAATGTTAAACTAAAACTAAAATTAAAATGAAAACTGAAAATATAAAAATAAATAAAAACTAAAACTGAAATAAAAATACATTTAGCCTAAATGTAATATAAAAAAACTAATGATTACAAAAGCATATAAAATTACTGAACATTAGAATTAAAATGAAGATTGAAAATATAAAAATAAACAATAACTAAAACTGAAATAAAAATGAACCTAAATAGTAATATTTAAACTCAAAATTTAACCAAAAAACTAAACATTAAACCAAAAATTAAAATGACAACTGAAAATATAAAAATATATAAATAATACTAAAAAGTATATAACTAATACTAAAATAACACTGCCTAAAAATGAAAATTGTCATCTTTTACTCACCGTCATGTCACACCATAGGCAGAATAAATAAAAATGACAAATAAAGGTAATAAAAGTAATAATTTCAACTTGTGCACACGATAGGGTTTTGTCTCAGTGTATGGAAGCTAACATTCTCTGAGCTGCAGTGTGTGTGTTATCAGAGCCCCTATGGCCAAGTAAAGCTGGGAAAGGCCCTGAGTAAACCCCCAGCTCTCCGCACCGATGCGTTATTGGCTGTATATCATCACATTTAAGCTGAGAGCAGCAGCCGGCTGCCATTAGGAAGACAATGCAGTCTCCTATAAACACATTATAATCCAAAAACCTCTTATTCTCTCAAGCCATTAAACACACACAAACACACACAAACAAACACACACACACACACACACACACAGAGAGAGACTGCATTCATTTGTTGATGCAAAACTTTCTTTGTTCCACCATAACTATCTGCATGAAGTATTCATGAGATGGAGAGATGCTTATATAATCTACAGATAATCAAATTAATCACAATGTTATACTAGGCTGAAAGAAATGTTGCTTATGGTTTTGTTGAAATTACACAAATAATGACCATCATTTTTAATGACTGAATTTGCTGAAAAGAGCATTTGAACAGAAAGAGAAGCATAAGAATTTAAAAGCACACATTTATTTAGTTGTCTCTACTTCTAAATTTTAGTAAACATTTTTATTAAAACAAAAATAGTATTCAATTAATAATTGTGTATACAGTGTATTTTAATTGTTATATGTTATTATTGTATTTATAACATTTTTATATTTTAATATTTTAAATTTATAATATGAAATTCATAATTATTAACTCGATGGACAGTTTAATTATTATATATTATTTTTAATTTTAAAATATTTAGATATTTATTTTACTAGAATTTATTAAATATAACAGATATCCTTTACGAATAAATAATATTGATAATTATTCATGCAATGCACAATTTAATTATTATTGTTAATTAAAAATATTTATATATTTATTTTATTAGAATTTATTAAATATAACAAATATCTTAAAAAATTAATGCTTATGCTTCTTATTTTATAAGAATGTATTCCTTATGACATAATATCTTTTTAAAAATAAAATAGTAATAATAATAAAAGTAACAATAGGGAACTGACATAAATTTGTTTTTGTTTTTTCCTCCATTAATTCACGTTATGCTTTCTCACAAACAGGGGACAGCAGGAAAGCCGGGACCCCGAGGACAGAGAGGACCCACGGTAAGGCAAAAAAAGTTAGGACAAAAACAAACAATTCGTGCCCTTTTGCTGATCAGTTTAGGACTGATTTCACACACTGCTTTCTCATACTTCTTGTGATCGTTTCTGTAGGGACCCCGTGGTGAAAGAGGGCCGAGGGGACCAACTGGTAAAGCAGGACCAAAGGTGAGACTGTCCTTTTTCATAAATATTCTGCATTTGTAAGATTGTATAATGAAATGAGATGATGACATATTGAGGCAAAGCCCCTTTTCAGGGTCTTATAAATAATATGACATGCAAATGTAAAAACACCAAGAAAATCGTATCATGCATGCATTCAAGCGTACATAAAACAAGTGTTTGGCACATAAAAATTCAATTAGGAAAAGCACACCACACCCTGACTGACTGAAAGAAAACATCTTGGGCTTCAGGATATTTTAAACCTCTTTCATCATTTGTTGTGCTGTGAAAGCTAAACGTGTTGACAGGAGCAAATGGTGCTCCTATTACATTTCAAAACGCAAGGTTTGTCTCCACGGCTCAGCTGGAGCGAATCCAAATGCAACAGGGATTTTACCGATCTGCATGTCCTCTATCAGTCAAACAAATCTTTAATGGCACTCATTACCTCGGGCAATAAGCATAAGTTTTACGTTATTAATAATTAATCACATTTGCATGGACGTTTATACAAACATTCTGAAATATTAAAACGTTCTGTTTAATTTCCATTTTCTCATTTGCTTCTCCTCCCCTCCTTCACAGGGCAACTCAGGAAGCGACGGCCCCCCAGGACCACCCGGTGAACGGGTACAGTATAAATAATAATCGAATCCTTCCAAAGTATTGATTATTGCTTCAGAGAGAGAGATTTAACACTTGTTTTTTTCCTGTCTTATAGGGTCCGTTGGGATCAGCGGGACCTACTGGATTCCCCGGCCCTAAGGGTCCACCGGTAAGTGATGTTAAAACTACAAATAACTATAAAAATCCTTCTTTCATTCAATCATCTGTCCTGATTTCCTCTCTCTCTCTTGTTTTTAGGGTCCTGCCGGAAAGGACGGGCTGCCCGGACACCCTGGCCAGAGAGGAGAGACTGTGAGTGGCATCTGATATGATTGCACACACTTTCATTCACACACTTGTGCTTAAAAAACTCACTTGTATTTTCTTCTGGCAGGGTTTCCAAGGTAAAACTGGACCTCCCGGACCCCCAGGTGTAGTCGGACCTCAGGTAAATGGAACACAGAATGCTGAAGTTCAAATGTTAAAATTTTCAAAATGTTTCTAGAGTTACACACTAAATAGTGCCTCTAGTAAGATTCCAATAAAATGGATTAGCAAAATGAACGAAAAACCTGAGGGTGAACCTCATGAATAATGTCATTAAAATGTTTGGCCCATTAAAAAAATAAAATAATTATATATATATATATATATATATATATATATATATATATATATATATACACATATACATACATATATATATATATATATATATATATACACACATATATATATATATATATATATATATATATACACACATATACATACATATATATATATATATAGTATATCAAAAATCTAATTTTATTTATGTAAAATAATATGTATTTTTTATTTGATTTTGGGATGAAATATGACGCTTATGAAACATGTTGTTATTGTTAACTAAAACTATAAAAAAATAATTTTCTGGAATTGAAATGAAGTTGAAATAAAATTAAATATAAATATTAGATGAAAAACTAAAAAATAAAATAAAATTAGAAATTAAGCCTTGAAATGAAAGCTGAACTATTAAAATTACTAAACCCCAGACAGTGTTGTTATTGTTAACTAAAACTATTAAAATTTTATGGAATAAAAATAAAGTTTAAATAAAATTAAATATAAATATTAGATGAAAAACTAAAAATACAATTAGAAATGTTGCCTTGAAATGAAATAACTGAAATAAATGTTTAAGCTGTATTGTTAAAATTACTAAAACTGAAATAAAAATTACTTATGGCTAAAAAAAAATACAAATGACATAAAAGCACAAACACGTAAAAAAAAAAAAAAAAAAAAAACTTGAAATCTGAAAATAATAAAATAAAAGCAAATTCAAAACATGAATACAATAGTATATAACTAATACTAAAACAACATTGTCCAGACATTTCATTAATCCAGGATCAAAATATTTCAAAGATCTGTGACCTTTTGACCTGGACCAGCAAGAAACCACCTAGCAACCGCCCAGAGCTCCCTAGCAACCACAAAGCAATACTCTGGTAACGGCTCACAACAACCTAGCGAAGTGACTGGGAGTTTTGAACGAGCCAGAGCCCCTCAGGAAATGTAAAAATCAGCTTTCCAGTGCTATGCTAATTTTGGCTGTTTTCAAGCATTTTAAGCTGCTTCTACACTCTATTGTATCTTTAATGCTCTGGAGGCATTAGACGCACTCCACTCTAGGCCGCATCTACCATCCGCAGAAGAATAAAACATTATAAAGCATTTCGCTTAGAAAACAGCACGCCCCACTAACCCATCTGTTTTTCCAGCGTGGCTACCACAGGCAGAGGCCAGAGACACGTGCTACATATTCATGAGGCTGTCAGCAGCCATCACTCGCTCATTAGATTATCTTAAAGGTGTCCTAAGGTTGTCACCGGGGAATCATAATGGCTCCATTAGGTTACATATGGGCTGTTTGTTGGCCTGTCTGTGCTTTGTCTCCTGACATGCTTTTGTTTATGCGGTTAGATGTTGGCGCTGACTGGGTAATGAATTATTCATAAGCAATCATGATATTCTGCTTTTTATGCAAATGTTGAGGTGGGCACAGGTTTCAACAGTGCCACACACACATATGGATGTTCAAGTACACATGCTCTGCCATGCAAATAGATGCATATAATCTGATTTTCTTGCTTTCGTTCTTCATGTTGCATAATTTGCGTATCCACTGATCTTCGTGAAACACCTGTAGCATCTTTCTTAATGTATGTTTTCCAGACTTGTTGATTGCTTTCCTTGATTATGCTGTACAAACACACTTTTGAACTATGAAAGAACTAGGAGTACAACTGTTCCGATTCAAATCAACTTTCAAATCAAATTTTTCGATTAAAAATCAACCTTTAAATATGACTTCATAATAATGAATTATTTGTTTTGCTGTAGATTTAAAATGTTAGCATTTGAATTAATCTTATGTTAAAGTAGCAATATACATAAATTAATCATGTGCAAACTCTGCAAATTGCTTTGCTGAGGTGAATTAAATCATTTTTATTAGTTTTTTCAATTTATTAGTTATTTACTATTAAAATAAAATGTGGAAAATTCGTGATAAAGTCAAGTGAATAGTTGTGTTTAAATGTTTAACTAATGTATAATTGTCATTGATAAATGCTTATAGATTTATCTTTAAAGGTTTATTTCACATTTTCTCTCTCATTTCGTTTTTTTTTTTTAATTTTAAGGTTTTAAAGATATATAATTTCTAAGATATATAATATATATTCATGTTTATTTATAGCTCATTTTTCATTTAGATTTAAAATGTTATAATTTGAAGTAATCATGTTTTGTTAAAATAGCAATATGCATAAATAAATCACATGAAAACTGCTGAATTAAGCCGTTCTGAAATTGCAAATCAGTTTTGAATTGATTCACTAGGAATCATCAATTGAAATGATTCATTTTCACCCTAAAGATTCATCTACCCCACTACCTTACCCATAATCCATCTCTCTTTCTGTTCAGGGACCAACAGGTGAGACGGGACCAATGGGAGAGCGAGGCCACCCTGGACCCCCAGGACCACCCGGTGAACAGGGTCTACCTGGACCTGCAGGAAAAGAGGGAGCAAAGGTGCGAACAAATTCAGGCCATACGCACTTCAGCATGTACACACAATAAAGTTACATATACACAGATCCAAATACATTAATATATTCATCAATTCATATCTGGTCTTTATAGGGAGATCCAGGTCCTGCAGGACCCACAGGTAAAGACGGACCTCCAGGACTCCGAGGTTTCCCAGGCGAGAGAGGTTTACCAGGCCCTGTGGTGAGTATCACGAACGAAACACGCGATTTGAACAAACCCCTAACCCCAAGTATTACACGCTGTGTAACTCGCCCTTAAATTCTGCACAGGCGAGCATCTCTCTTTCATGTTTTGAGCTTTTAGTTTGTTGCTCAGTATAAATAGTACATCCCCGTGTCACCTCTACCCATCAAACATGTCGTGCAGCAGCACATGGATGTGTTTGTGTGTGTTCAGCAGTTTTATGTGTGTGTGTGTGTGTTTGCAGGGGTCAGCAGGTTTGAAAGGGACTGAAGGACCTCCAGGGCCACCTGGACCCGCTGTAAGTAGACATGCTCTCTCTTTTTATCAATCTCTTCTCCAACTGCTTTGTTATTTGCTTGTTTACCTTGTTCTCTCTTTCTCCTTTATCCTTTTGCTCCACACACTGGGTTTTCAGTGAGTACAGTGATTTAGTTCATATGACATGGATGATCTACAGTATATCTTCAGTACCAGGCAAACATTAGGACTTACCTTGAATGTTTTTTTTTTTTTATGTACGTGCTGGAAATTAGTTTTGTATACTATTTAATTAATGATAGAGTGGATAGTGCAGAAAAAGCATCAACAAGTGTTCAACATACACTACCATTCAAAAGTTTGAGGTCAGTAAGAAAATAACACTTTTGTTCAGCAAGGATGCATTAAATACATCAAAAGTGACAGCATAGACATTTATAGTGTTACAAAAGATTATTATTTCAATTAAACACTGCTTTTTTTAAAACTTTCTATTCATCTAAGAATTGTTAAAGAAATATATTACAACAGAAAGCACTTATTTCATTTCATAATATTACTATTTTACTGTATTTTTGATCAAAGAAATAATGCCTCGTAAAATAAGTAAATAAAGCAATGTCTTCTTTCAAAAGCATTACAAAATCTTACTAACCTTAAACTTTTGAATGGTAGTGTACATGTAAACATCTTAAACAGTGTAATTAATGAGTGTGATTGAAAGAAGATGCTCAAATATGAATATTTGTATTAAATATTGTATTTAAATATTTTAATATATAGTAATGAATATATTTTTATATAATTATATTTTATGTTTAAATATATTTTTATTATCATTATTTACTATTAAAATAAAATGTGGCAAATAGTAATAAATAAAGGGAAAAATCTAAATCAGACTAGTTCAATGTCACAGTCATGTCTGTCGTGTGTGTCATGTGTTTCCCTCCTTGCCCTTATTTGGTCCTTCCTGTGCCTGTCCTCGTCTAGTTTGATTGTATTTGAGTTCTTTCAGGTGTGTTAGTTAATTATGATGTGTATTTAGTTCTTGCCTGTTCTGTTCATTTTCGTTTGGTCTACTCGTTACTCCCTGGTGTTCCCGTGTGTCCCAGCCTTGCCTTGTCTTGCCCTGTCAGTTTTGGATTTATTAAAGATTGTATTTTGAGTTTACCTTCATCTCCTCGTTCATCCCTCGTGTGTGCACCGTGACATTCTTATTTATAAATGATTGATGATTAAAAACGATCAAAAGGTTTATCTGTTCATCTTTTCTCTCTCTTTTCATGCAGTCTTGACACCAGGATTTTGAATATTCAGATTTACTGATATCTTATATAACGTTGCAATATGCGTAATTATATAATCAGTAACTTGAAAACACAGCATTTATTTCTGCATTAAAAATCATATATGCATGCCAGCTGTCAACGCCTCCATATGAATTTTTTTCAAGAAAAAATGCATAATTAATCCAACAGATCATCAAGCTTTCATTAGTAAATAGCAGTCATTGCTATTTAAGTTTATCAGTTATGAAATTTCATTTTCATATATTCATAGGGTTCTCCTGGTGAACGTGGTCCTGCTGGCTCAGCTGGACCTACCGGACTCCCGGGCCGACCCGGACCTCAAGGACCCCCGGGCCCCGCTGGAGAGAAAGGTGGACCTGTGAGTACTTCCTCCGTCTTCATTTCTGAGCTTCATTTTGCTGTCATATGATTAAATAACTGAGTATATTCTCTCCTATTAGGGCGAGAAAGGACCTCAAGGCCCAGCTGGTAGAGACGGTATTCAGGGACCTGTGGGACTTCCAGGCCCGGCCGGACCCATCGGACCCCCAGGAGAGGACGGTGATAAGGTATAGAAGAAAAAGAAGTGACAGAAGGAGGTTTGAGAAGAGAAATGAATGAATTAAAGACAGAGATGTGGGCATGAAATTGATGATCATGGATGAATCTGATGGGTTTGCTAGATTAATTGAAGGTCACATCACACACACACACGCATAGATCAAATGACTCCATTGTCTGATCAATATTTTCTCTAGAGGAATGGATGGATGGTTCAATATTTGCTCTGCACATGGCCAATTATTTGAGAATCAAAAGAAGCTTTGATTATAAATACTATGTTTTTAATTTTAAATTAATGTTTAATCATGATTAAACTCATAAGTTAGCATGTATTACATTTTATTTAATTAAATACCAGGTGTTTTCTGTATGGTTTGTGTATATTAGAAGATCAAACCGTTAGATTAGCAACATAGCAATGTCACATTCAAATAAGAAATATATGTGATACTCAAATATACGTGATATTACAGCACAGGGAATCAAATATACAGTTAGCCTTATTGTAAATGATCTCATTTAACACTTAGGTGAACGTGCCAGGGAAATGACATCATCGTGACTCTCTCACACACACCTACACACAGATTTAGGGTGTGTGTGACACCAACATGTGTTAGCATTGGCAGTTTTAAGGTGTGAGCGATATTTGAAGAATGTATGTGTCGGCTCTGCCATGTGTGACAGGTGCAAAGCCTTCTGGGAAATATAGTCAGAGGAATCAAAAAGTATAGGAGAGTATTATTGCTTACCCTGGCAATACCATGTTTTTTAGGCATGTACCATTTTTTTTAAACATATACAATGGTAATATCATTGTGTTATTTGATTTTCCTTGGAGTTTCATGTAAATACCAGATGAATATGAATGCATTACTGTTCAAAAGTTGAAAAAAATAATACTTTTATTCTGAAAGGTTGTATTAAATTGATCAGCAATGGCAGTAAATACATTTATGATGTCACAAAAAAAATTCTGTTTCAAATCAGTTCTGTTCTTTTGAACTTTGTTACTAAAAAATCCTAAAAAAATCATGATATTCATAAAAATGAAGCAGCACAGCTCTTTTTGACTGATAATAGTAGAAATGTTTTTTGAGCTGCAAATCATCATATTAGAATGATTTCTGAAGGATCATGTGACACTGAAGACTGGAGTAATTATGCTGAAAATTCAGCTTTGCATCACAGGAATAAATTACATTTTAAAATATATTCAAATAGAAAACAGTTATTTAAAACTGCAATAATATTTCACAATTTTACTGAAAAGACTGTTCTTGAGAAACAGATACTGGATTTGTTTAATTTGTATCATTATATCATGTGACATTTTTATATATTTGCTAGATATTATTTTAGATATCAGATATTTGCATAAATGCTGTGTTATTGTGACAGGGTGAGCTTGGAGAGCCGGGACAGAAGGGAAGCAAAGGTGACAAGGGCGAGCAGGTGAGTGAATTTACTGTTTACATTTCCATTTCACTTGAGTCTGAAAACATTATTTATTCAATGAGTTTGGTTTGGATTTGTCTGTTTGTTTGTGTCGTTTTCCCACGACGATCATTCGTTCTGTTATTACCACTGCGCCGTTATGAATATAGATGTTGTCTTTGTTATGAAAATCAATGAGTTGTACTTGCTTGCTTGCTTTTTCTTTCTTCTCATTTATTATTTTTTTCTCCTTGTTTCTGCCGTTCTTCAGGGTCCTCCAGGGCCCGTCGGTAGCCAAGGTCCTCCGGGTCAGCCGGGTCCACCTGTGAGTATAATGAAATCAGCCATTTCTCACATGGCGTGTGTCTTGCTGTGGTGTAAGCTGTGTTACTGATGTCACTTCCTCCCTGCAGGGTGCTGATGGAGAGCCAGGTCCCAGAGGTCAGCAGGGTCTGTTTGGGCAGAAGGGAGATGAGGGCTCACGAGGCTTCCCAGGACCGCCCGGACCCGTCGGCCTTCAGGTTAGAACTTCAAAGTTTGGCTTCTGCTTGTTTAAAACACTGTAATGTTAGTATATTTGATGTACTCTCATCGTTTTTTATTAATTGATTAATTTTATTTATTAAGTGATTAAATGGATTTAGATGTTATCCTTTTATTTACAACTCATATTTAAATTGAATATTAATTTAAAGTTTTTTATTGTAATCCTTATATTTACCACTCATATTTTGACCAATATTAATTTGAATAATATTTTAATCATTCAGCTGTTTTTTATAATTTTTATTAGATTTGTTAATGTCTATATAGTTTTATTCATCTTTATTTCAGTTTTTGTTTGTTATTTTAGTACGTCAATTTAAACTAAACAAAAATTTTAACTATTAGTGTACTATTTGTACTATTAGTTTTTATTTATAATTTAATTTAGATTTTATTCTTACTTTTTACCTCTTTTATTTTAGTTAAGGTTTTAGTAATTTTATTGTTTTTGTCATTTGTATTTATTTTTTAATATGTCTATATAGTTTTTATTAGTTTTTATTTCAGTTTTAATTTGAGATATTTTAGTACTTAAGTTAAACTAAGTTAAACTACTGTTGCCTTGGCAACTAGCTGATAAAAAACATGTTTAAGGCATTTTTATATTTGTTTTTCAGTTAACCTTTTTAAATAGTTTTTTTTTTAATGTGATGAGAGTTTTGTTAATTTTATTTAAGTTTTTGTAATTTTAGTACTTCAATTTAAACTAGACAAAATAGAAATATTGCCTTGGAATTTAGTTGAAATAAAATAAGATTAAGGCTTTTTTATGTTTTATTTTATTTCAGTTAACATTAATTTTATTTCAAGTATACGGAAATGTTTTTATAGACTGGAGTAATGATGCTGAAAATTCAGTTTTGTATCACAAGAATAAATTGCAATTTGGAAATATATTCAAATAGCAAACCGTTATTTTAAAATGGAATCATGTTTCACAATTTTACTGTTTTTACTGTATTTTTGATCAAATAAATGCAGCCATGGTCAGCATAAGAGACTTTTTCAAAAACATTTAAAAAACTCTTACTGACCCTGAACTTGTGCATGGAATTACTTGTGAATATGATAATTATTAAATACCATGATATCACCATCTTAAACCATTATTGCACCATAGTCCACAATATAATATATTTTTTAATTCATCAGCAAATTTATTCCAGATGGATAAAAGTCTCACCTTGGAAATATGTCAGATTGTGGAAGTGAAATGGACCGTAAATTTTATTTATGTAGTTTGGATAGGATTGAACTGGTTAGTATGAGTTGTGGTTGGTTTTAACTAATTGTGTTTGTGTGCAGGGTTTGCCTGGACCCCCGGGTGAGAAGGGAGAGACTGGTGACGTCGGTCAGATGGTACACATCCACATCCATACAGTCATTTTAATAAAATGTAATTGTATTTTAATAGAAACTGAGCTTTCTTTCTGCATTTTCTTGACTTTTCTCTCAGGGTCCACCTGGTCCTCCTGGCCCCAGAGGCCCCTCTGGACCCCCAGGAGCCGATGGACCACAGGGACCCCCAGGAGGAATCGGCAACCCAGGAGCCGTGGGAGAAAAGGTGATCCGCATCAGCGCCATGAACAAAACGCTATCATTTCATTTTAGTTAGAAACCGACGTCCTTAATGATCCGAGGGAGAATGTGCCAGTAATGATCCCTGTGTGTGTGTGCGTGTGTGTGTGTGTGTGTGTGTGCGCGCACGCGCGTTCAGTCAGTTCAGGATCTGCGTGTCTCTCGTGACTGAGGTTTCCTGTAGCTTCTCTCTAGAGTAAAGCTCTGTATGTGTTTACTTGTGTGTCTGTGAGTGTTTTTGTAAGTTAAATACTTCTCAGTTTAATGTGCAGACTGTAAGTAAGCCATTCATTGATTATTATCCTCTAAAAGTGTAACACAGTGTCTCTGATGCTTGGTTTGAGCTTCACGACCAGCAGCATTAGCCTAACTAGAGTTAGTTTCTATTCAATGACGACAGACAGCTTTGTTCATTCTAATCAAAATGATTTCATTTCATTTAATGAGTAAGCAATGACTATACACCATTTAGATGTCAGTAGATTTAGTAATTCTAATTAGAGTGATTTACAGTAATAATAATACATTTGTATATATAGTTTATAATAATATTTTTAAGTAGTGACTATACAACTAGTATCAATAGCTTTGTTTATTCTAATTAATTTATTAATAATATTAATAATACATTTATATCTTGTATATAATAATAATAATAATAATAATAATAATAATTTTAAGTACTGACAATACAACAAGTGCATGTGTCAATAGCTTTCTTAATTCTAATTAATTTATATAATATTAATAATAGATTTATATCTCTGACAACAGATAAGTTATCCAATTATCACAAAAACAGACATTTTTAACAAAATGATGCAACATAATTAAAATGTTATTGCAAAATGTTGAGATATTTATGATCAATGAGTTTCTCAGTTTGTTTGCCTTTAGCAGATGTATGAAGTTCATTTTAAATTGTGTGACGAGATTTTATTTTAAACGTGCATTAGACATACTTTACTAGATAAGGTGTTATGGTAAAATTCAACAAGTAACACGTTGCTTTACTTCATGCTTTACGTTCAGTGCAGTGATCTTGAGTTTTTTCTCTGGAGTGTGTGTGTGTGTGTGTGTGTGAGACAGTGAGCTGTGCGTGTCTGTATCTTTGTGTATGTCTCAGCAGAGCATGCGTTCGCATGACTGCGCTCCATCACCTCAGCACCGGCCACTGTCAATATTATTTAATACGGCACTTCAGCACTATTGTTCTGCCTCGGAACCAAGGACCCGTTTCAGTTGTGCTTAGAGAGGAGTTTCGTCCAGAGAAACGACCCAGAAAAACACAGACGAGGGGAGGACTTAAAGAAAACAGATAAAGATGATAGAGTGAGACCTGGAGACAAGGCTGTTTGCTGTTAGTCTGGAAGATTTACCTCAGCACTTCAATCTGACAGACTTCTTATCCCACTACAGAGAGACAGAGATACCTCAGTCTGACACACACACACACACACACACACACACACACACACACACACACACACACTCACACACACACACACACACACACACACACGATTGATGCAGTTCAGAGCAGCTGAGAGACTCTTAATCCCTCAAAATGGCAGACGTGCAGAAGTATCCACACACACTTAAACAGCCTCTAAGAGCACAGAGAATAACTCATAAACATGTTTATAAGCACGAGAGAAAGCACAGGGGGAGGATGGAAGATATTGAATGTTTAGTCACAAACTAATTGATTTAATAGTGTTTTATTAGTGGTTTGCTAAGGGAAGCATCACTGTTACTCCTTTTTGAATCAATAGCAGTTGATATTGGGATATTTAATTGTGCATGCTCATTTGACTTAGTTTTACCTTTCAATTACCTTTGCCGTCATCTAATGCTCACTTAAAGTTACTCGAGTAATAATAATTTAATAAAACTTTAAAAGCATAATTTAATAAAACTATAAATTCTAAGTGCATTATAATGTTGTGATGTGTAAATTCAGTTGTTGCATAAAACAATTGTTTTTATTTATTTTTATTTAGATAAAATACTATTGAATTTTAATTCAAGAATTTTTATTTATTTATGTTTATTTTTATTGTTTCTTTTGTAATTCAGACAAAATAGTAGAGAATTTTAATTTCATCTACTTATTTATTTATTTTATATTTTTGTTTAGACAAAATAGTACAGAATTTATTTATTCACTTTAAACTTTTTTATTTCGACAAAATAGTGTACAATTTTAATTTCAGCCAATTATTGGCTATCAGTCATTACATGAAAATAGTTATTGAAATCAAGCAAAATAGAACAATAAAATAAAATATTTATTTTTTATTTAGACTTTTAATTTGAGCAATTTATTTACTTAGTTCTTTATTTGTAATAATTTGTTATTTAGGCAAAATAGTATAGAAATTAAATTTTGGCCATTTATTTATTTAATTTATCATTTAATTATTATAATAATTAATAAATATTAAATGATATAATAAATAATGTTGCCGCCTATACCCTCGTGGGTTGCGAGCTGACATATAGCGTCGTTGCACTTCGGGCGTCCTGCTTGTGGACATTTTCCAACCCTGCCTCCCTCTCTCTCCCACTTTACTTCCTGTCATTACACTGGCCTATCCTAGTATAAAATAAATAAATAAATAATGTATAATAAATATTATAATTATAATTATTTATTTAATTTTTAATTTATTTTTATTTGACATTTTTTATTTAGAATATTTGTTTAATTTTGGCCATTTATTTAATAATTTTATTTATTATTTAGTCATTTAATTTCAATTTATCTATTTTTAAAATTTACAATAAATAGTATAGAATTTTAATTTCAGCCAATTATTGGGAATCAGTCATAACATAATTTGCATTAAAAAAAAAACTCATTGATATTCATTGCAGGAGAGACCTAAGTCATAGAGAGTGTAGAGAGCAGAATATTATAGAAACCTGTGGATGGGCTCTTTTGACTTATGCTAAACAATAATGCTAAACAACCACTAACAAATCTGGAGCATAATGACAGCTAGTTTTGCAGGAGCATCCCTCACTTCCTCAGAAAACGTCAAAGTCTAGTTCATTTTTCAAAGTATCATCGCTCCAATTCAGAAGTGTCTGGATACATATAATGATTTCCATTCTCATCTGATGTCTGATGGAACTGGCCATCATCAAGGTCTTTTGTTGGTCTGAATATCGATGTTGCGCAGATTTTGATGCTAGAATGTGGCGTTCTGCAGAGGAAAGCAGATTTGCTGACTAGACAGTGAATAATGATGCTGACGTGCTCTTCTGTCCGGTGGACAAAATCTCTGCAGTGTCGAGGAGTAAAAAGCTTTACCATGCCATGCTTTATTTACATCTCTCTCTGTTTTTCTGTAGGGAGACGCCGGTGAAGCAGGAGAACCAGGCCCACATGGAGACGTCGGCCCTCCAGTACGGCAAAAAACAAACAAACTCACACATGCAAAACTCTAAAACATCAAAAAAAAAGCTGAAAGTCTCAGAATAACACACTCATATCTCATATCTTGTGTGTGTGTGTTTTAGGGTCCAAGAGGTGAGCGAGGAGAAAAGGGAGAAGCCGGACCCGCTGGTTCTGCTGGGCCCCCCGGACCAAAAGGACCACCAGGAGATGATGGTCCTAAAGGAAGCCCTGTATGTTCTTACCATTAATGATTTATTTGGTGTCTGAAAAAGACACTCTTAAAAATAAAGCTGCCAAAAGGAGGTTTGTGCAACAGTGCCATAGAAGAACCATATTTAATCAGCAAAGGTAACCTTTCAGTGACCTTTGCCATCATCTAATGCTCACTCAAAGTTAATCTTTACAAACACTAATAATTTAAAAACACTGTTAAATGTAATCTTTAGCAAACCTCAAAGTTAACATTTCATACGGAACCATATTATAATGTTACGTTATAAATTCACGTAGTTGTTTTATGTATTTATTTTGCTATTTTTTTTAATTAGAAGAATATAGAATTAAAATTTTGGCCATTTATTTACTTATTATTATTAGTATTTATTAGTGCTGTCAAACGATTAATCGCGATTAATCGCATCCAAAATAAAAGTTTTTGTTTACATAATACATGTGTGTATACTGTGTATATTTATTATGTATATATAAATATACACACATACAGTATATATTTTGAAAATATTTCCATGTATTTCCATGTATATATTTATATTAATATAATTGATATTACATATAAATATTTTAAATGTACAAACATAACATATTTTTCTGAAATATATACATGCACGTGTGTGTATTTATATATACATAATAAATATATACAGTACACACACATATATTATGTAAACAAAAACTTTTATTTTGGATGCAATTAATCGCGATTAATCGTTTGACAGCACTATTATTTACACAAAATTAATTATTTAGACAAAATAGCATATAACAGCTGCCCAAACGTTTTAATATTGTGCTCTATCTTATTTATCTATCCTCTTTATCATTCTTATAATAAACTTGCCTTACCTAATATCATAAGCCAAAAAGCAAACTTGATTGAAGGCTGCGGGAAAAAGGAAACTTTGCATTGTATCCAACAATATATACTGTATTAAAATGTATGACATTTTTAACATTTTTTTTTTTTAAATATTAAACAAAAATGTAAATAACAAAGTTTGAAGCGTTTAAATGATTTTTAAAAAGCAAATGTATTTACATTGTTTTTTACATAAGTACAAAAATAAAGTTCAAACAAAAATATGAATAAGAAATTAAGATATACTTTAATCTTTTCTAAAACCTTTATTTTTGAGAGTGTATTATAGGTTCTGCATGCTAATTGGTCAGTAAGCATAGCTTGTCGTACCTTACTCTTCATGCTTATGAGACCTTGCAGTTACTGTGTTTCTGATCAAATATAGAAATGTTCAAATGTTTGGTTTGATTTTCAGGGTCCAAGTGGTTTCCCTGGTGATCCTGGTCCTCCTGGAGAGCCTGGTCCACCTGTAAGTACTATTCATGTAAAATGTAGTTATTACAGAAACATGTTCAGGTTGTTTCCGGAAGTGACATTCTTTTTCTTGCTCTACAGGGTTTGGATGGTGCTTCTGGAGATAAGGGTGATGATGGAGAGCCTGGTCAGCCGGTGAGTATGATTTAAACACAATCATTTGACATCTCTGGTGTCAACTGCATGCAAATGTGTGTTTTATAATGTTTGCTGCTTTTATAATGTTGTTTCTTTCAGGGATCCCCTGGACCTACTGGTGAAACTGGCCCCACTGGGCCTCCAGGAAAGAGAGTGAGTAATGCTTATAAACATACTTTTTATTAAAAATATTTATCAAAAATATTTCTGACTAGCCATTAATATTAATAATATTAAAGCAAATATACCCATATATGGCTCTCAATTTTCATTCTTTCTCTTTAGGGCCCTCATGGACCTGCTGGACCTGAAGGAAGACAGGGAGAGAAGGGTGCCAAGGTAACATGCAAACATTCACACAGTCGTACACACTTTCATTAACTTAAGTGCTATTACAGTACAGCTACAAATACATTATGGCAATGGTTTCAATGGTGTTGTGTCTCTGAATCAGGGTGAATCTGGTCTCCTGGGTCCACCTGGTAAGACAGGTCCAGTTGGTCCCCAGGGAAGCCCTGGAAAACCTGGTCCTGAGGGTCTGAGAGGTGTGCCTGGACCAGTGGTGAGTGCTAATGGAGCATAGCTCATTATGTCCTAATGTCACATTATATGCCAAATATATTTTGTCAATCCCATAAAGCCTGTGTATATCCTACCCGGGTCATATTTCACTACAGAATTAAAAAAAAAATCCAAACATATATATATATATATATATATATATATATATATATATTATATTATATAGAATTTGGAGCCAAAAATGTAAAAATTTTATTTTAAGATTAAAAAATAACTTTCTTGCATCTAGAATGCAACAAAGATTACTTATTTAAAAAAAAAATACTTTTATTTTAAGGAAAAAATAACTTTCTTCTAGAATGCGACAAAAATCATGTATTTTTAAAAAAATTGATTTCATTTTAAGAAAAAATAACTTTCTTCTAGAATGTGAGAAAAATTACTTATTTAAATTACTATTAATAATTCACTGTTTTAGTAAATGTAATTACCTTATTTTACTACTTTAAATTATTAATAAATTACTATTAGTATTTGTATTAGTACTATAACATAGTATTAATGAATGAAACATGAAGATTTTTATTTTAAGATCAATTAATTAGTATTGTAGCATTTATTTATTTTTTAAAGATTTTTATTTTAAGATCAATTAAGCTATTTTATATAAGCAAATCAAGAAATTGAAGCTGCAGATTAAATATTCTAAAGGTTTTAAGATTAAAAAAAAAAACTAATTTCTGCAATGCAAAAAAATGTGTATTTAAATTGTTTTATTAATGATTAAAACCTATTTTGTAACATAAAAATACCAATTATATATTAATGCTCAAATGTCTTTATCATGCCCAAAAAATTATAATATATATAAAATATTAAAATTAGATATAGATATGTGTGTATATATATATATATATATATATATATATATATATATATATATATATATCAGTTGTAAAGTATATATACACATCCTAGTATGTTAATTCATGCTGCTTTAAAAACAAAAAAGCCACAGTGCAAAAATCTTCTGGTACCTTCATTCATAATATATAATAGAATACTGTAATAAAACATATTACTATAATGAAAATACAGACATAATACTATAATAAAATTTCATTTTTTTCCCTTTTGGTTGAAATTAGAATAGTAAAAATCACCCTTTCATCCACCAGAATATAACACCAGACCTCATATACAGTTCTGTCTACGGCAGTGATTTTGTGTTAATAAATGGATCTGTTTGATCCTGATGTAGGGAGAACAAGGGCTGCCCGGTGCTCCCGGACCCGATGGACCTCCTGGACCGATGGTACCGACATGATATTTCTCTTAGAATGAGTTCATTACTGTCTTAAATGACAATCTACAGTCCTCACTCTTCTTATGTTTCTCTCTCAGGGTCCTCCTGGACTGCCTGGACTGAAGGGAGATACTGGTATTAAAGGTGAAAAGGTGAGAGAAGCAAATCCATCTTTGATGCTCTAAATTAACTGCACTATGACGCAGTCTAGGTAGGTGACACTAGTGTTTGGAACACAGCTGTATTAATGACTTTACATGTCCAGTACATTCATTGAACTCTGGCTGGCGTTGCTGATTATGAAGGAGTATGCTCATTACAGATGTGTTTAGTAAACAAGCGGCTCGTTTCAGGGTCATCCTGGTCTCATTGGACTCATCGGACCTCCAGGAGAACAGGGAGAGAAGGGAGACAGAGGGTTGCCAGGTCCACAGGGAACTGGAGGACCTAAAGGAGACACTGTATGGAAACATGTTCACACATACAGCAATAAAAACCTAGTATAAACTTTCTAAATCTTTTGTATTTTCATAAAGCAGTCTTCAATATCAGTCTTTTTCTACAGGGTATTTCAGGACCTTCTGGACCTATTGGACCCATTGGACCTCCTGGTCTCCCGGTACCATTTTTGATGTTTTTTTGAAATCCTTTATTATGTATAGTTTGATAAACAAGTTCTTCAGTGGTGCAGCAAAGACCTTTTTATTTTTTTTTTAATCAAGAAACATTTATTGCCTGTATAAGATACTTCAGTTGCATCTATATATATATAGAATAAAAAGGTTCTCCATCTTTTTGGTTCTAATTATAACCTTTATTTTTTAGAGGATATTATATATATATAAATGTAATTCATAATTGTGATTTATATGTATGTTTCACTTCTGTTCAGGGTCCTCCTGGTCCTAAAGGTGCTAAAGGATCATCTGTAAGTTCATGTTCTTATTTAATTATTCTTGTTAATTTAATTAACATTTTAATCAGCAGATTCATTTATCATCTTTAATTAGCTCTGATTTGCCTAAACCTTCTTCTGATTCTGTCTTTATAGGGTCAGACTGGACCGAAGGGAGAAGCTGGTGTGCCAGGACCTCCTGGACCTCCAGTATGTAACTGCACTAAACCCAACTGTAAAACAAACCAAAACTCAACACACAAACGAGTTATTCCTCTGTGAGATAAACGCATATTTAAACAGATGATTCTGCGGTAGATGTTACGTAAGTGTAATTATGTGGTGTAAAGCAAATCTGTTAAGATTCCTCTGAGAGCTCCAGTGGATTTTGCTTCATTGAGAAACCCTGATATTTCACATCTACAGACTGTGTCGATTGCTGTTTCCACACACTGAGTAAATCAGCCTTAGGACACAGAGAGAAATGCAAGTGTTTAGTTAATGTCAATGTAAAGGTCTAGTTGTTTAGATGGATAATACTAGATACAGTTATTTGTCAGGTTTATAACAGTAGTTTTTATTACTGAGATTTTTTTTATGCCACTTTTATTTATAGAGACATAGAACAGGAAACAATTAGAAGCATTGAGAATGTAGTGCCCTTACAACCACTCACAACACCCTGGCAACCACTTGAAAAATCATAGCAATTGTCTGAATTTTGTAAGGCCAAGCAACACTCAAAATTTCCAACAATTTTGTCTCCCTAGCAACACTTTAAAAAAAAACCCTAACAGCCACTGAAATTATCTTAGCAACTGCCTAACAACCACCCAGAACATACTATCAAGACCTTAGCAACCTCCTAAAAAACTCCAGCAGCCACTCGGAACACCTTAGCAACTGCTTATGAGCACACTATTATTCCTAGTGGGCTACACTCAGTAACAATACAGTACCAACCTAGCAACTGCCTAACAACACCCTAACAACCACCCAAAACATCCTATTTACACCCTAGCAACCACCTAAAAAACAAACAGCATTCAGAATATCTTAGCAACTGCCTAACAACACCCTAGTAACCACCCAAAACATCCTATTTACACCCTAGCAACCACCTAAAAAAACAAACATCCATTCAGAATATCTTAGCAACTGCCTAACAACACCCTAGTAACCACCCAAATGTGGCCAAGCCACATTTTCCAGTTTTTTTTTTAGTAACAGCCTAGCAACCTCCTTACAACACCTTAGCAACCACCCAGAACACCTTAGCAACTGCTTAACAACACTCCAACATCCAACCAAACATTTTGATGGCGTATTTTGCATGAGCGTGCAGCACTAACCTGTGCTCTAAATAACGCACATTATGTGAATATTAATGATTGTTTTCTCATCTAGGGTCCACCTGGGGATGTGATCCACCCTCTGCCCATCCAGTCCAGCCCCAAACGGGCAAAGAGGAATATTGACGCCAGCCAGATGATGGACGACGCTGCAGACGCCAACTACAAAGACTATGAGGATGGCATGGAGGAGATATTTGGCTCTCTGAACTCGCTCAAACTAGAGATTGAACAGATGAAACACCCGCTGGGCACACAGAGTAACCCCGCCCGCACCTGCAAAGACCTGCAGCTGTGCCACCCAGATTTCCCAGATGGTGTGTATCTCTCACACACGCACACACACACACACACACACACACACACACACACATTTCCAAGTGTTAATGATTGTTTTAAACAAAGCATCAGGAAAAACAACAATAACAAAGAGAGACAGAGGGTAACCATGATGCTAATGAAAATAACATAAAGAGAAAAAAGTGAAGCCCTAACAACCACCCACAACACCCTAGTTACAGCCTATCAAATAACTAGAACACATTAGTAACCAAACCGCATCCTAGCAACAACTCAGATGTTAAGGTGATGCATTGTGCACGGCCAAGCACTACTCACTACTCCAATAGCAGCTTAGCAACCTTCTAGCAACCACCTAGAACATTCTTGTAGCCGCTCAGAACACAGTTAGCAACTGCCTAACAACACCCTAGTAACCATCCAAACATTTAGGTGGCGAGTTTTGCAGTTTACAGCAGTAATGGCCTGGCAACCACTTTGCAACACTTCAGCAACTATCCAAAATGTTCACGCAACACCCAAAGTCATGATTCAAATAAAATAAAATAAACCTAGCAATATAGGTGTAATAACATAATTGAATACATTTAAAAATGCATTTAATTAAAATTAAGGATACAAAGCAGCAGAAAACTTCCTGGTAAAATTTTTAAAACAATTCTGGAAAGTTTCCAAAACTTCTGTAATGCTTCTGAAAACTTACCATACTTTTTCTGCCTCTTTGCAACCCTGATTAAGATTTGTCCAAGAATTATCTTCATTTGGAGGCTTTAACTGAATGCATAGTGACATACACAATTAATTTTAATGATTAAGTGCCAGATCACATAATTAAAATAATCTGATTCTCAGCCCTGTATTAAATGAGTCTCGTTTGAAAATATCAGCAATACATAAAGCTTATGATGGCCCTTGTTTCTCTGTTTTCAGGTGAATACTGGATTGATCCGAACCAGGGCTGCTCCAGAGACTCTTTCAAAGTGTACTGTAACTTCACAGCAGGTGGAGAGAGCTGCATCTTCCCTGATAAAAAGAGTGAAGGGGTAAGAAATGTTCTCCTGACTGTCACAAAGCAGAACACTTTGGGACGGCTTCCCACAAGTCCACATCAAGAGTAAAACAGCTTTGATGTCAGAATCTCTAAGCACAACACTACTTTAAAAAGCATCATATCAAAATTAAGACGAACACAGACTAGATCATCTCACAGTTAGCAGTCCATGGATTCCTGAAAAACCTCCAGAGAGAAATTGTTCAGCTTAACATGCAGAGAGGAATAGAGGTACAGTCTGTTCAATATGTCACACTGTCTTAAGGTCACATCTGATTTAGAGGGTTTTCTCCACTAAAAATCTATGGGAAGACATATCCTGCGCATCACAATGACATATTGAACGACCTGAACTTTCTTTCACATCAACCTGAATAAGGTCTATACCAGCTATTCAACTGTTCAAAACTAGTCAGAAGCACCATTCCTGAATATAATGAGGGTTCTTGCATCCTAGTCTTTAATGAATGTTTGTGTATTAGATTCTGCACACAAGTGTGAGGAGTTATTTGCCTTAATGAGTCTCAGAAGCGTCACTGATGGAGAATCACTCTGTGGGGTGTGAAGGTGACTCTCAGCACTAACTTCAGTTCTTCCACAGGTTCACTCTTCACACCAGCAGATGCAGACAACAACAAACAAAAAAACCTTCTCAGGCTTATTCTCACCTCGCACAAATATTTACCAGGGCAAGCTTTAAATTCAAATCAACCCTTGCATCCTGCTGGACTGCTCCACACCGGATGCAAAAAAATAACTCAAAAATGGTTTTTGTTGGTCAAATTTGAGTTCTAGTGATTTTTGTTGATTCAGGATGAAAGCAAAATCATTTAATTATATTAATATTTAATTATATCACTATTATATCATTACTTTTTAATTATTACTATTATATGCATTTTTAAAACTACTTTTTAGGTTTTCAAGTGGCACTTTTGTAGTTCGTACAAAAAAAAAATCATTATGTAAAATGATACTATTCATTTTATATCAATTTTGTAAACCTTTTTAGAGTATATAGTGACTTAGTTTGCCCAGCAAAAATATTATTACATATTTAATTATAATTCGATTTGATTATAGTTATAGATTGGATAATAGTTGTGTAAAGCTCGCTTTCATAGGATTGCATTTTGTTAATTGTAGGGCTGTAGGTTTAATGTGTTCATTTATGACATCCATTTGTATGTACACAGCTATTCAAACATTGTGCAAACTGTCTGCAAGAACATGTCTTATGTGAAAGCCTCTGCCTCGGACAGATTGACAACTACAGTGCAAAACAGATCAAAATAATTCCCACAGGCTACCTGTTACTTCCTGTCTGTCTGTCTGTCTGTCTTCAGTATTGACCCTAGCTGACTCTCTCTCTCTCAGGCCAGACTCACCTCTTGGGTGAAGGAGAATCCAGGGTCGTGGTTCAGTGAATTCAAACGTGGTAAACTGGTAAGAGTGACTCCTCTTTCTTGTCCTCCTGAAATAGTCTCCTATTTTACAGAGCAAAATGGCTCGCTGGCCCAAAGACAGTCCAGGCACATGGTATAGTCGCTACAAGAGAGGGTCCATGGTAAGTAGGAATGCATGAGAGAACGGGCCGGTACCGAGGGTCCGCGGATCCTCAGTGTTTCCGGACCATCGGTCTTTTGGTGGCCCGTGCTTCTGCATGCTTCTCGGATCCTTTCGTGGCCGAGCATGGTCATCATCAGAACAGCAGCAAAAAGTGTGTTTGCTCAGACTTATGGGTAATCTGAGGATTGTGGGCGGAGACGTCAGTCAGTCTGTTGCCCTAGCAAAAAGACTCAAGAAAGTGATTGACATAAACCTGACTTACCCTAGAATTTGTAGATTTGTTCATGTGGAAGGTCTGACTGATGGAATCCAAGCCGTCTTCTTTTCCTGTAAGCTTGAGGAAGTCACCTTGAAGTGACTGAGTCCGCTAACACACGATTGTCACTCTGCTCCAAATGCTAGTGAGATGCAAAAGGTATCCAATTCCAATTCTATAACAAGGTATCTCCATTTAAGATACCTTGTTATAGAATTGCATGCATCCTTTGCATCAAAGACGATCGCATTGTGATGAACTTAGTGAAAAGCTGTTTATAGATGATTTTTTTTTTTTTTTTTTTTTGCAGTATTGAAAATGTTTAATAGAAAATAGTTCAATTTTAAAAATACACTATTTAACAATGCATGCAGATTAACAAGTCAAGAACATGCTAACATCAAATTGTATTGGAATCAACTGTAACCATAGCTCAAGTTAGTAAATGTACTTTTATATAAAAAAAGAAGTAAAACCCCAACATTTAATCAACATTAACATTAACAATATAAAGCAAAAATCATGTATAAGATACAAGACAATAAAAGTAATTTTAAGGTAAACTTACATCAAAACATTGGAACTGAATTAATTAATTGAAAATAATTAACTCAGTATATTGTGAAAATCTATGTTGTATTTAACATAATAATACTTACTAATAATACTTTCTGAGGTAAAAAGTATGAGTAACCTTATTTATGATGTAAAAAGACAGTACAAGAAGTCCTTGTGTCATGCTTCATGATTATTTTGATTATATTTAAATTCTGGCTAATGAAGATCATTTCAAATCAGTCACTATTAGGCAGTAAGTATTTAATTGATATACTATTATAGTTTGTGTTAATATTTTGAATTAATTTTATTTTTTATATATTCTGTTTTCACTTTATATTTAAAACATTTTATGAAAACACAAATTACTAAAACTTTAAAATTAGTTTATATAATTTTTTATTTATGTTTTAGTTTTATTTATTTTAGTACATCAAGGTAACTAAATGAAAATGAGAAATGTTGGCAACTTGCTGAAGTAAGCTTTCATACATGCATATAGTTTAATATACATACATAATATATATATAGTGCCTTAGAAGATAGACAGTAGACATTCACTTGCATTTGGAACAGAGCCTTTGTGTCCGTGGCAGATCTCAGTCACTGAGCTTTGGGTTCAGTCTCTCTTGACATTCAACTGTGATCATGAGGTAATGTGGTAATGGGCAGGTGTTCATGGTGGGTTGCATGCATGCATGCAAAGTCAATGCATATGAGTGTGTGAGAGGACCTCCTAATCGTAAGTATATAATGATGTGTGTGTGCATGGAGCATGCGCTCGCTCTCTCAGTCAGTCACATATGTGTGTGTTTGTGGATCAGAGGAGATGGAGTTTTCTTCTAAACATGGGTTGGTATATTCAAGAATGAAAACAAAACATTTGCATATTTCCGTAATGCAAATGTTGCATCACACCACAAGGGGAGAATTTGCATATAAACCAGTACAACTCATTTGAATACATTAGTGATATTTTTCAGTGGAGTCTGTAACAAAATGAGTTTATCTTCCATGTTTGAATGTGTAAATGAATTTTGGTGTTTAATACATGCAGAGCTGATCCGTACTGGGAAAAGAGTTTCCTGCTCTTGCTTGGCTGATGAAATGAGTGTTTAGACACTATAGACACAGATCAATGTTTTAACCACATATAAACTTGTGAGGTTATTTTGCTTTCTTTCTATTTTTTTTTTTTTTTCAGCAAAGATGCATTTATGTGAACAGAAGTGACAGCAAAGACATGTAAAATGTTACAAAAAAATGCATTAAATATAAATGTTGTTTTCACTAAATATGAAGCAGCACAACTGTTTTCAACATTGAAAATAATGTTTCTTGAGCAGCGAATCTTTAAAATGATTTCTGAAGGATCGTGTGACACTGAAGACTGGAGTAATGATGCTAAAAATTCAGCTTTGATCACAGAAATAAATTACATTTTAAAATGTAATCAAATAGAAAACAGTTATTTGAAACTGTAATAATATTTAACAATATTGCTGATTTTACTGTATTTTTGATCAAATAAATGCAAAATGCAAACTTTTGAACGGTACTGTATGTACATAATTTTTATAGCTAAGTATTTATTCAAAAAGATTGACAATGGTTTCTGACAAATAATTGACAACTAATTTCACTGCAAAAACAAAATTGCCTTCATTTTTTAAGTTTTGTTTTTCAGTAAAATATTTAACCTTTTTTTTTTTTTTTAAACAAAATAAATTTACTTAAGAAGAAGAATATAAGAAGTTAAATCTTATTTTCAGGTAATGTATCTTATTTCCGTAACACTTGTTTTATTTTTATTATTTTCTAACAGTTCCCCTGAAATATTCCTCTAACAAGAACTAACTTTTTTTTTGGCCGTTGTAAAGTTTTGAACCCAAATCTAAAACAATAGTGATCACAAAGTAGCATAGGATCGGAGAGGTGTGATGTGTAGTTTTCAGCAGCACCTCTAGGGGGCATTTGTCCAGCAGTTATCTATACCGCACCGCTGTCTGATTGTCTGCGCAGCTCTCATACGTGGATGCGGAGGGCAATCCGATCGGAGTGGTCCAGATGACGTTCCTGCGTTTACTCAGTGCCACGGCTCGGCAGAACCTGACCTACAACTGTTACCAGTCGGTGGCTTGGCACGACCAGGACCTGGACTCTTACGATAAAGCCATCCGCTTCCTGGGTTCCAACGATGAGGAGATGTCTTACGATAACAACCCATACATCAGAGCCGCCGTCGACGGATGCGCGGTAAGAGCCAGAAATACTTGCTGAATTCAGAACTGCATACTAACTTACTATTTCAACCATAAAAATACATCGTAATATTATGCGGTTCCGAATTGTGAAGTCGTTTTTAGAACTGAAAACTCGATGTTCATAGCGCTCCCTTTCTTTCCTCCCGCAGTTGAAAAAGGGTTATGAAAAGACTATTCTTGAGATCAACACACCAAAAGTGGAGCAGGTACCATTTGTTGACATTATGTTCAACGATTTCGGTGGAGCGACGCAGAAGTTCGGCTTTGAGGTCGGACCGGCCTGCTTCATCGGCTAAGACTGCTCAGCGAGCACACGCGAACAAAACATATTCATTTTCTCCGAAAACAAAACACAAGAAAGAAATAGGACGACTTATTTGTAAAGTTTTGTGTTTCCAAACAAACCCAACAGATACCAAAGTAAGGATAAAAGAAATTGGAAGAAAGAATGGATGTCCAAACAATGGGTTCTTATAACAGAGCAACCTTTTTAACCTCAGTGTACCCTCTGCATCACATGCAAGTTTTGAAACTGGATGAGGTCATCACTCATGTCTCTCCCAGCCCCGCCCACTTTACGCTCATCCGACTCTTCGCCCCTCCCACTGGCTGTATAGACAGATTAGATCCATCCTTTGTTTCCCTCCTCTTCTTGGACTCGTAGCTCTACACACGTCCGGTTCGGCCTTTCTCGTACGAGAAATCTTTTCCGTTGGTTTGTTTGCTTGGGTTTTATGTTGTTCTTCTTTCAACTTCTAAGCTTTGTTTTTTGTGCATACTTGTCTTCCATTCCCTGGAATGGTGATTATATATATAAATATATATAAATATTTTTTTTCTATGTTTGTAAGTACTTTCTGTATATTTTTTTTTTTCCGGTGAAGTGTTTTTTTTTTTTTTGTTTGTTTGTTTGTTTTCTTTTGGTTCTGGCTTCAAAACATGCATGTGAACCCATTGAGCGATAAGGACAGAGCTGCTGGTTATTGGAAAAAACATATAAAAAAAAATAAAATATCCCCCCAAATAAGAGCCTGAGGAAATTTCCAGTGAATCTGAAGAAGAGAAAATAAAGGAAATGATTAAAATACGACAAAAAAGCAACTGCAACAGCAACAAAATGTCTTATTCCAGATGTGAACAACGCCTTTTTGTAATTTAAACAACAAAATGACAATAAAAGTAAGAAACAGCCGTAATGTGAGCATTAATTTGCTACCTGTCATGTTGAAGTGGCTTCCATGGGTCTGTGAGATCGCGACCCGCGTGTATGAGTGGAATCTTTGATCTGACGTTCATGAATCGGTGCTTCCCTGTATCAGAAGAGCACACCATCACACTGAGGAAACACAATATCGGTAAACTAGGTGCTATTTCCTTCTGTCTGTGGTGCTAAAAATATATAACTTTTTTCCTGTACTTGTTTGTTGTAATTGAAAACGGCTCTGCAGTGATGCCCAAGCGGTTCCACATCTTCTGTCAAAGTCCTAGCTTTGCTTCCCGAGGTGGGGAAGTATTTTTATGCATGCCGTAAAATCATATTCATTTATAGATGAGAACACGTTTTTCTTCTGTTATCATTCCTCACCACGTTTGACCATGTCCAGATTATTATATGGAGATAATTTATGGTCCTCCAAAGGCTTTATAGCTTACACTTTACATTTCAACGTTCTATTCACACGATCTGAAGTGGTTAAACGGAGCACAATAACTGTTAATGCTGTTGTGATTGAGGTATCACGTGTAACGTGGACCCTGTAATGTAAAGTGTTACTCTAGCTAACAGAAGCGATGGAAATGAAATGCCTTTTCACGCACTAAAAGTTTTTGCATTTAAAACCTCTCTGGAGAATTAGCTTGGGACCTTTTCATTAGATCTTTTTGGAGGGTTCTGTGAATATTTTAACCAAAACGCTTAGAGGAATGAATAGTTAACTTGACTGCCGATTTCAGCTTTCCTTCCAAAGAGATTTCTCTTAATTTAAGAGACTTGAAGACCAAGAATCAGATTGTCTTGTGTGATTATTCAAGTATGTTGTACATTACAAAATTTCGCTAGCGTATATTCCTTCACCTGTCAGAATTTGTAGAGAGAGCTATAACTAGAGCCATCTTGTTATTCATCTATCTCAACTTTTGCCACTAGACATTTTCCTGCACTCTTTTGTTCTGCTTTTTGACCACTAGACCTGCTACTGCAAGATCTTGCTCTAATTTTTGATTAAATGACTTGAACTGTTTCTTTTAAGAGGATTCAACATGAAATATGCGGTTTTGACACAATTTTATCAGTACGAAACAAATTTCAACCGATTCTTCTGTAAATTTCAAAACCAGCAGTAATGCTGCCAATAAAGTTTATTCTGTTTTGTTTTTTTGTCTTTGTAATGTCTGTTTGTTTGTTTGTTTTTGCAGTCGTGTCAAACCTGTGTATGAGGAGGTAGAAGAGATATTGGTTTTGTGTCAATAAATTCAGGTTTACTGTGTCCACCCACCCTTGTATGTCTTTTGAAGCATTAAAACTTTTCTGTATGCATGAAAATGTTAAGCTTTCTCTTCATGTTTCTTCCCACAGCCACATTTCTTTTTTATCAGCCGTATGATACATCCGCTCAGTGCTCCGATGAAAACAGGCCTGTCCTTCATTGTGAAATGGAGAGAGAGCGATGTTTGTTGTAACTCTCTACCAAAGCCCATGTTCCTTTGTAGTATATTTATTGTATTATTTAAAAATAATAAATGTTAATTGATACCAGTAGTGTTCTTGATATCTGATAAATTTATATCTGATATCAGATATACATCTTTATATCTGATAACTGTTATCACTGTGATACATTATGTAGAGTTGCAGAAGAGGAGACGCATGGACATGTGAAATACTCAAGTGAAATGAATTTTTAAGGATATCACTGCATGGTTATCTGGAACAAAGACTGAAAAAGCTTTTCCTAACGTATGAGATGTATATTTAAACAAACCAGAAAGTGACTTACTTTAAGCTGGAATGATCCATGTATGATTATTATTTTGGTGAGTATTTTGACATGAACAAACGTGATGATCATGTTCTGCAGCATGATTTGAGATGATCCAGTGAGGATCTTGTGCTTCAATGGAACAAGAACTTCTGACCGCCTGTACAAAGAAACAGTTTTACATTATAAAACAATCTTCTGAGAGTTTTGGACACCACCATTGAAGAACAATCCAAGGATGTAAAAACTGAAAACGAGAATAAAAAAATTGAGTTTTGACAAACAGATCATGGAACAAGTCTTGATATTTTAGTATAGCTGTGATGCATCTAAATATATTAATTCAGATTAATTGGGACATTTTCTTTCCCAGTCATCTCAAATTTACAATTTCCCTGAATTCACCATATTTTAAAAAAAAAAAATCAGAAATATTTCTTAAGTTTTAAAATTGGACAGCCCTAAAACTGCACTTTGGAATCTAGACTATGAAGCAGATTCCTATATTTACGTCTATACTATTGTTATAAAATGAGCAGAAAATAAGAATGAGCAAGTGTGTTCAAACATTTTACTGGTAGTACAGCTTGTCCAACCAAAGTACAACTTGCTCTAACTTCAGTCTATATCTGAGAAAAAAAAAAAAAGAATTATAGTTTTTTTCTTATTTGCCCAAAATTAAATATAAATTGAATCAAGATCTTTCTCTATAACTGAAGGTAGTAAAGTGCACACAGACAGCTGTAATAACCCAGAGCTCAGTGACTGGAGTCTTTTTCTCAAGAGCCCCGGTCACTGGCCTAGATCCATCTCAAACAGCCCCAACTGCAGGACGGGGCGCTGGAGCAGGGAATATTAACATATCCAGCACATCAGCCCATCTCAGCTGTGAGAGACCACAATCACACAGTTCGCTGTTACTGATCCAAACAGCTTAACATAGCAAAACTTCATCTAATTCCTCTTATTGCTGACAAATCTTGTTCATTCAGTTTTGTCTTTAATGAAAATGCCCAAGGTGTTATTGTTGGGTTATAAAATTCATACTCCTGCAATATTTACTCAAATGCAGATTCTGCTCTAAAATTTTGCTCTAAAATATCAAACAACTGAAGTTTAAAGTTGAGCCAACCAGAAATAAACTACACTGACCATTCAAATTACATCAACAAAACCAGCACAGAACTAACAGCAAAGGCTGCTATTATTAATTCCTCATTTATGCAAACTACTCTCATTATATTATAAACCCAAATCAGTGGATATGTTCACATAAGAATGCTTTCATATTACTCTTTGTGTGTTAAACTCTGTTATTTTCAGAGGTTTTGTGTTTTATTAAGTCTTAGCTTCCAAATTGCGTCAATTTTATTACGAAATTTCAACAATTATCGTTTTGCCGCTCTTTAATGTGGCAAGATAGATCGCTCTATGTACCTAATCATCTCTCCCTATTTACTAGTAAATGTAGCATGACATAACTATAACTGAACATCAGTGAGTTTGTTAAAAGATAGAGCACAATTTACGGAAATATAATCTCTCGTATAATCGCCAAAACTCATAAACATGTCGTGACTTTACTTTTACCTCAGGAAATCCATATCTCAGTTTTCTAGCCTCAGTTCGCTAGAAAAAAAAAAAAAAAATAGTTAAGACATTTTACACAAAACTGGATTAAAATAAATAAAACACTGTTTTTAACCATGGAAAGATGTAAATAAAACAACTTGTGAAAAACATATCATGTGATGTTTTGTTTGCCCTCAGGTTAGTCACTCAACTTTCATATCTCGTCAGTTCACTAGAAAAATATATTTTAGTACAGATATTTTACTCAAAAGTTAAGGCATTTTACACAAAACTGGACTGAAACTGACAAAACACTGTTTTCAAATGCAGAAAGACATGAATAAAACAACTCTTAAGCAATGTCACATGACAAATTTTACCAAAGGAAAGTTACTCAACGTCCATATCTCATCAGTTCGCAAGACAAAAATATTTTAGTTAAGGTATTTTACACAAAAATTAAGGCATTTTACACAAAATGGATTAAAATACAAGATAAACACTGGTGGATAACCAAATTAGCTACTGTACAAAGTAATGAGGTCATTCAAAAACAGCATATTATTGATTGAGATTGTTGAATACCGTTTCATATATTACCTAATGATAGTTATTTAAAAAAAAATAGTAGACAGTAGCCTATGCAGTATAGCCCTACAATAAACAGTATTTATTCTGAACATACTCCATTTTTATTTTAGTTCCTACCTAAATACTATTCGGCCATTGATCTAAGCAGAGAGGACGTCATGAAGGACAGCTACAGAAATAAAGGTTCCTATCATTTATGTACAGCATGAATGAAAGAATAAAGCTGTAACAGCAAACATGGCCTTTAGGAGTGTTTGAAATGAAGGCGCACTGCGAGGACACAGGGGTGCGTTCACTCTCACCGAGAGACAGGAAAGCTTTGAAATGGAAAGTGCACCTTTGACGATATTACAGGCAGAAGTATCTGTGGAAGTGAATTGAAGGAATGTGCTTCACATTAAGAGAAGCCAGAGAACATTTCTCTATCACAGCCTGTGGAAGGAGGGATGAACTCACAGAAGAGAGAGAGAGCGAGAGAGGTGCAGGAGGAGAGACGCGTCTGATGTGTAAATTCATCAGTCTCTCTGTGTGATGTTCATCTCTGGAGACTCAGGGACTCATTTACAATCAAACCACACACGATTAAGCTCATCTATCTGTCTATCTGTCTGTCTGTCTATCTATCATCAGTAGATTGTTAGCAGTGGTCTGTGTAGGTCTTGTCTGATCACAGTGACACACAGCAGTGAAGCTGTGACACAATTAGCTGTGAGGTGTACTTGTACATTACAGCAAACCAAAAGTCAGATTCAATGAAGAAAATGTGTTAACTGCTATCACTCACCTCATTCAGACTGTGACTGTGCTTATGATATGAAATACTAGTGTTAATTGAATTATCTGCACTGATTCTTACAACACAAGGTTAATGAACATGTGGCTCTACGTTGTTATTTCATTACTGCAGGGTAATGGGCTGTTTCTGGCAGTGAGTAGAGAGAGTAAGTTCAAGTGACGCTCCGGAGTCCGGACACACACACACACACACACACACACACACACACACACACACACACACACACCTACACACACACAAATACATACTTGAATTTGTGGTTTATGGGGACTCTCCATAGGCGTAATGGTTTTTATACTGTACAAACTGTATTTTCTATTGCCCTACACCTAAACCTACCCCTTACAGGAAACTACTGGCAATTTTTGAATTTCATAAAACAGCATTTAGTATGTTTTTTTTTAAGCCTTTTGTTTTACGGGGACACAGGAAGTGTCCTCATAAACCATGTTTACGTTGTAGTACCCATGTCATTATACACATTTGTGTCCTTGTAGACCATATATACCAGTACACACACACACACACACACACACACACACTCTCTCTCTCTTTTTTCTGTCTGTCTGTCTGTCTGTCTGTCTGTCTGTCTTTCTGTCCGTCCATTCATCCATCTACCTACATATGAAAAAAGTCCATCGAAAATATTGATATAATAGTAAAGTAAAATACAGTCTTTATGTTAGAAGTCACCTTGAATTTCCTCTTTTCTGTTTTCTTATATGTTTTGTACATAATGTAATTATTAATAAACTGTCATTTACTTTGCAAAATAACAAATTTAGTAGTCATTTTATGGATATTTTCACAAAGCACATTAGTTTTAGCAACTTGGTGGGGATTTTTTTTTTTTTTTTTTTTTTTTACCAGTTCAGAAAAGTTAAACCAACTCACACGCACACACACACACATTTCCACTCTTATATACGCACATATATGCTCTCGTCTCATTCTTTCACACAGAATCACACTCTTCCTCTCCCTAAAGTAGAATGGGAAAGTAACTGAACTAATCATGAGGCTGATGGGCTGATAATCCTGATGCTGCATTTCTGAACTTTCAAAGTCAAAAGTCTGTGAAGGCAGGAAACAACGTGAGATGAAGAGGGATGTGATCTCACTGGGAGAGATACATCTGCTGTCAAGAGGATCAAGTCGCATTTAAGGATCCTAATACGACATCCTGATGAGCCCTGGAGCAAGAATATCAGCGTCCATGTTATGTAGCCAGAGAACAAAAAGATGAATTATTACAGAAGCCAAACCTGCCGTTAATGACAGGTGAATGAAAGGGTGCATTTGGCCCCACTTTGATCAATCTGTTTTTTAATTATTCATCTGCAGATGAGGTGTCATCTCCTCTTCTTTCTCCTGTTCCTGTCATGTCGTACAACAATTGCTCCTCACGGAGTGAAAGATCACGATGAAAACCAAAGGCTCTTCGTGTCAAGGAGAAACTGCATCATCAGAAGATGAGAGACGAACGGAAGTTTGTCTTGATCACAGCACTGAAACAAGGCAAAAAAACAGCCGAACAAACCTGAATTAACCTGACGAGGCAGGGCAAGAGGTTTGAGTGAGTGCTGACAGTAAAAATTTAAAGCAAGTCAAAGAATCTGGTCAAAGTCATGGCATACTGGTTCTGGTAAAACCCTGATATCTGATACTGTATTTACAATATATCAAATAATATAAATAAACTAGCATTCAAATGTTTGGAGTCTGTCCGTTTTTGTTTTTAAGACATTAAAACATTTAAGCAAGGATGCACTATTAAGCAAGGATGCACTGATCAAAAGTGACAGTAAAGATGTTATGACAAAGGCATATTGTTATTTATTCTATTTAACTGTTTCCATAAAAATATTAAGCAACTCAAATGTTTTCAACATTGATAATAATAGTTAATGCTTCTTGAGGATCAAATCAGCACAGTAGATTGATTTCTGAAGGATCATGTGACACTGAAAACTGTATCGTGATTTTTTTCTATTTGTATCACATTGTCAGTAACTTTTTCTGCAAGTAACATCGATTAGCCAGTAGGTGGAAATGAAGGACTGTCTTTATGAGCCCCATTTATTCAACTGATTCATTAAAAACACTAATTATTTCAGGAACGAAACAAGTGACTGCCTTTATGAGTGAGTCATTAAATCACTCACTCTACCAATTCATTCAAAAACATTAATTCATCCAAGTAATGAAACAAGTGGCTGCCTCTATGAGTGAGTCATTAAATGATTCACTCAACTGATTTGTTCAAAAATATTAATTCATTCAGGAATGAAATAAGTGACTGCCTTTATAAGCGAGTCATTAAATCATTCATTCAAGCGATTTGTTCAAAAACACAAACTTGTTCAAGAACGCAACAAGAGACTGTATTTAATTCGCTGAATCATTCATTTAACAGATTCATTAAAAACAAGAGACTGTCTTTATGACTGAATCATCGAGTCATTCATTCGTTCAAAAGCACTGAATTGTTTAGGAAAAAATAACTCTATTACAGTGTGTTGCAACAGTTCAGAAACTGGAAAGTAACTGGAAATATTGCATGGAAAGATCCTCAAAAATGAACTTCTTGTTCATTGAACTGGTGTATAAAAGCAAAATCACACAAACAACGGTCTCAGAGTCCTTTAACTTCTCAGAAACAGCCCAAGCTCTTGTTGCTGACATGTTTCGAATTAACGGAAGTTTTAAAAAAATCCTTTAAACTTTTATTATATTACAAAATATGTGATGCTAAGAAAAAAATGAATGTAAAGTTTATTTTGTTGGGCTACTCATTTGTAAATTCTATTTGCAAATTCGCTCAATAATCATTAACCAACTATTCATTTACAAAACAAACCTCACTACTCCAAGCTACACACTCTTCCTCCTGCTCTCTTCCTCTTCCTCTCTCTCTGATTGTTTGCTCTGAGAAGAGCAGCCGGAGGATTAGAAAACGTTTAATCGCAGCAAACAGCCCACCTGATCCTCAGCACACACAGATGGTGATGCTGACCATGTTTTCCACTTCAGCACGAGAGAGTGAATGAGGACAGAAAGAGACCGCAGCAACAGATAGACGGATTAAATGGATCTTTATAGCAGCTGAGCTCCTGAAATGAGACACACTAGCTTTACTACAAAGAAGGACAGAGAGGACAATGAAAAGAGATATGCATGTACCGCGAGGTCAACAAAACCTTCACCTCTGCTCTCTCTCTCTCACCTCAGTGCCATTAATGTTGTTGATTAACAAAATGACATATTGCACAGTGTGTTAACTGAATGTTTTAACGAGCCTGTCAAGTCAGGTTTAGTCATGTCATCTTCCAAGTTTTAAGTTTCTTTTCTTGTATCTTCTGTCAGATACAAGAAAAAAAAAACAAAAAAAAAAAAACCCTGCACTTGTTTGTCAAAAACTCAAGAGCTCTACCTTACAAATGAAGACACAAGAGACCTAAAAAATTCATGGCATGTCAAAATAGAAATCATACATGAATCACGAAATAAGCAAACTAAGAACAGACAGGAAACAAATGGAATACAGAACAAAACAGTCCAAAACCATTACAAGAGGTTGGATTTGAACTATGTTGTTCATTGATTAACATTTTATTTAAATGATATGATATTCTGGTCACAATTAATTAAATATACATACATTTTTGCTGAGAAATAAATTTATGACACTACATTATTGTGGCACATTAGAATTGCAATATTTTCTATGAAATATTACCTTTCTAATTAATATTTATTTATACTAAATATAAAAAAAATATCAATGTATAAACTGTACTCTGCCGTTCAAAAGTTTGGGATCAGTAAGATTTTTAATACTATTTAAAGAAATCTCTTATGCTCATCAAGGCTGCATTTATTTGATCAAAAATGCAGAAAAAACAGGAATATTGTGAAATATTATTACAATTTAAAATAACTGTGTTCTATTTTAATATACCTTAAAATATAATTTATTCCTGGGATCAAAGCTGAATTTTCAGCATAATATATATCTGACCCTGGACCACAAAACCAGTCATAAGGGTCCATTTTTGGCCGAGATACAGCTATTTGAAAATCTGGAATCTGAGGGTGCAAAAACATCAAAATATTGAGAAAATCACCTTTAAAGTTGTCCAATGAAGTCCTTAGCAATGCATATTACTAATCAAAAATTACGTTTTTTATATATTTACGGTAGGAAATTTACAAAATATCTTTATAGAACATGATCTTTACTTTATGTCCTAATGATTCTTGGCATAAAAGAAAAATCAATAATTTTGATTCATACTATGTATTGTTGGCTATACTGCTACAAATATACCCATGCTACTTATGACTGGTTTTGTGCTCTAGGGACATTATATATATATATATATATATATATATATATATATATATATATATATATATATATATATATATATATATATATATATATAAAATTATTATTATTATTATTACATGAACTATCCCTGAAATATATTATATATACATATAATGTTTATAATAGAATTACATCAGAATGCTCCTGTAATACAGGTAGTGTTAGAAAATATTCCTTCATGATGAGCTCTTATTTTTTTATCTAGTTTCTCTCCATCTCTTTCTCTTTCTCTTTCTCTTTCTCTTTCTCTATTTTTATCTTTTTCTTGTCAGGAACACTTTCTTTCTTTTTGTTAAACTGACAGTGTGATTGTGGACAGGTGGGTGAGTTTGCCGTCACCCTGTACTGACAGGTTTAAAGTTAAACCTCTATACTAATGAGCACGAAACACACACACACACACACACACACACAGAGAGAGAGAGAGAGAGAATCCTGACAGTCATGATCAACACTCCACAGCGTTTCCCTTCCAATCACACCATTCCACCCGCACTCCTCCAAAAACAATCCCTCCATCACCTTATCAACACAATCTCAGCGCCTCTCTATCCGTCAGATAAATTTCTTACCTTCAGTGTCGTTCTCTCAGTCATTTCTCAAGTTTTCTTTGTGCTTCTTCGTTCTCTTTGTCACTCCTCCCTGTTTTATCAGTCATATGAGCCTGCGAAATGATAAAAAGATGCTGTTGAAAATAGTCTCAAGCTCAAGGAGCTCACAACTACAGAAAAGTTTAAAAGCAAAACAGTCTTGCCCGTGGCGCTTTTCTCCGTCTTTCAATCTTTGTTTGCCGTTTTTTAGAAAGCGACGTGTGGTACAAACATCATATGCGATGTGATTCTATTTCTATTTTCTATTTCTATTTCTGGTTTGTATTTTGATGCAAAAGATCAAGGATACAGTTCTGAGATCATACTGAAGATGAGAGGGAGTTTACATGTATTTGCTCTGTCACATAAGTTTTACCCAATACTAACCCTAACCATACACTCCTTAATCTAGACTTTAAACCTTGAACACTGTGGAGGACATTTTTTTTTAAGATAGCATAAAGAAACAGAATAGTGAAGGAAATTCTATGTCTAATTCTAGTAATTATTTTGAGCTATTTGCTAATAACATTTCAAAACATGCACTTTTATTTGTATGCTTAATATGTGAAAAATGGAAAATGTTTTGTGTCTCGTCACATTCAGTCAGGAATTACATGAATCACGTAATTGATACCATATTTTCAATTCCAAACAGCCATATTTGGGAAAAATCTTGAATAGTTTGCTTCTATAATTAAAGAGCTGTAAAATATTAAATGTTTCGCTACTTCCATCTTACCTCACTCTCTCTCTCAACATTAAAAGTGACGCTTCATGCTGGAATTATGGCAAAACAAGTATGCTTTTTTGGTAGTATTTTTAAAGTGTTGCTAATACAATTCATTGCGTTGCTTAAATTGTCTTAAAAAACTTTTCAATTTACTTTACTAAAACATACAGAAGCCCTGAAAAGTGTGACTGAACTCCACACTGCAGACTAAAAGAGATACTGTTTCTTATTTAAACAAAAGGGAAAAGGAACAGCGGAATAATTCAGAGTTAAAAATGGTTCATTCCCGTCTGCTGCGATTCCTCAGCTGCGTTTCAGAGTTCAGGGTGACAGTTCTGAGACAGGACTCATTAGAGAGGGTCTGTGTGTGCGTGTAGATGGCTGTGCTCACCAGCTGTTCTTATACAGGCCTCATTAGAGTGTTTGTGTTCAATGCTGTTCATGTTTGGTCAAAAACATTAGAATAATTTCACACGGTCGCTGGTTCACTATGAGCTCTTAAGGGCAGCTGTGAGTGTGTGTGTGTCTGTGTGTGTGATAGTGTCGTGCTGAAGTGTTAACGGAGGTGAGTCCCAATGGAATCCAGAGGAAACAGACTGAATAAATATTCCCATTCACTCCCTCCATCCAGCAGCATCTGAATGATAGTAATCTGTAGCAGAGATACAGACAGATTTGAATCGAGGTCAAATATACATAAACCCTTCAGACATTTAACACTGAAACATTCAGTACACACAAATCCGTATTTACTTCAGTTGGTATAGTATGAACAAATTAATTTAAAGTTGGAATCACCTGATAATGATATTGTTTGACCAACACCAGATGACTGTAAGTGTCGCATAACCCATATGCATATTTTTAATCATTGTTTTGATGATTAGACTACAACAATAAAACCGTACTATGCACTATTATTATTATTATAATTGTTGTAAGTCCCATATTCATTCAGAGAGGATATTTTAGAGAATATGAACATAAATTATGAATAATAATAATAATAATAATAATAATAAAAAATACAATCTCCATAATGTATTTTATAATCATATTTTCCAAAATAAATATGATCTTTAAATGACTATGGGTTCTTCTTGTTCTTCTTGTTCTTTTTCTTCTTCTTCTTCTTCTTCTTCTTAATAATAAATATAATGATAATAAAGCTATTTTGGCTTTATTGTTATAATCTAATAATATTTTAATCATTATTAACATTCATAATGCATGTTCACATTCTCCAAATTAAAATATTCTCTCTAAATGAATATAGGATCTAGTTTGAATAATAATAATAATAATAATAACAATAACAAGAACAATAATAATGTTATTATGGCTTTATTGTTGTAGTATAATATTTTAATTAATATTCAAAATGCTCAAAATTTTATTATTCTCTCAATTAAAATATTCTCTTTAAATTAATCTGGGACCACCTTTGAACAGTATTAGAAACTTTCAGAAATGTGGAAAGGATATAAGAATTTTGTAAAATATCCAATATTAATTTGATTTTACAATAGTAGTACCAGCAGCTAGCAGTTACTTCAGTGTTAATGAAAGAACTAAACTCTTAGTTCATGCTGAATGCAAATGGTTAGGGATATGAGGATGAGTGTGTGTGTGTGTGCGTGTGTGTGTGTGTGTGGTGCGTGTGCGTGTGTGTGTGTGTGTGTGTGTGTGTGTGTGTGCTTCTCGCTCCACAGGTGTAATATGTCCTGTGCTGTATTGATTTGTTTCCTTCCAGACTGAATGAATGAACTCACATTGAAGCCATTGCTCAATCAGTGTGTTGGTGTGTGTGTGTGTGTGTTGTGTGTGTGTGTTTCTGCCTGTCCAAAACAAATCAATATAAAGCAGAATGAATGCATCATGATTAAGAGATTAACTGTCTCACACTTCATTTGACACAAAACACACTCCTTCAGCTCCAATGAGAATATAAACCAACGCAGACATTTTCAACTGCACGACGGCTCATTAAGCACATCTTTACAGCAATAATGTGAAATATATTTAATACTACCGTAAAAAAATAAAAGAACTGTTTAAAATGACATGCACTTATAGAGACTCCAGTCATATGACCTTATGGTGGTGTCATGTTGAAGTCACATAACCAGCCGATGCATTACTTTAATAAACATAAGAATACATAGCCATTTTAGATCTATTTTATCTATATTCTTCATTCAAATTGTAATTTTTCTCATCTTAGACATCATAGATGAATATTTTCACTTAGCTTGTTGCATTCTGGGATTTTCATATCTAAACATACACCCAAAATCATTGTATTTTATTATTTATTACTAATTTGGAACAGCTTTTGCATCTATGATGCTCTGTTGTCTAGTTAGGGAGCTCACTGGGGACTGCAAAAGAGGTAATTTATCGCTGTTTATATTTGTATTTGTCCCACAATTAATGAGAGAGAGATCGAGGTCACTATGTCCACATAAATAGTCACTGATTGAGAGTTTTGAATGTATTATTTCCTTCAGCAGGCCTGTTTTTCACTGCAGCCCACATGACTTATTTATAGAGACAGAAAACAGAAGACATTTGGGTCCCCAAAGACAAAGAGAAATCTTTACAAAATCACTATCACCAATAAGAGCACAGAACGCGCGTACACACGTACACACACACACACACACACACACACACTGTGACTGAGTCTGCAGGGTTTATATTGTCCTGTCATTTTGGTTCAGGTTTTTAATGCCTCTTTTCTCTGTCTGAGTCTTTGTTTATTGCACATACTGGCAATAAAACACTGAGAATTTAATTTCCAGTATATGCAGGGGAATGAAAGGCATAACGTGTGTGTGTGTGTGTGTGTGGTGGAATGGGGTCGAGTGTGAACCCTCACCGCATTTGTCCGATGTGTGTTGCCCATGGCAACAGCTGAAGAAATCGTAGTAATCGAAAGCACCGCAGACATGAACACAACGACACATTCACACACAGACTTCGACAAACCATTTGCTCATTTTGTTCAACATCAATTATTGAACACACACGCACTCCAGCTGCAAGACAAAACTGGAACACACACATTATTAATCAACAAAGACGGCTACACTGCAAATGAGAGAGCAGCTTGTTTCACACTTAGTCCTAAAATCACTCAAATCTAAAGGAAAATAGTGAATAATATTCTGTATAAAAACAGAATTATGTCTCACATAGGACGAAGATGATTAAGTATAAAAAGAGAAAAATAAAGCACGTTTTTAGGATCATTAGAATTTTTTGCATCATGACATTATTTTTATGACAACAGTGCTAAAACCAGAGAATTATGCTGTAGCATTTTAAATCATGTGTTTCCTCAGAAATTGCAAGCGGAGGTAGTAAAAAAGATCTGTTTAACATTATTTTAACATACTCGTTCAAACCGTCATTTTGTAGCTATGTGATTTTAAAAGCATAAGTTGGTTAATGAGAACCACAACAACTGTCGGATTTATTGGGCAATAAGCTTGCATGGTAGATATTCTTCTGTAGTCCTTATATAATATAATTTTAAATACTTATATATATATATATATATATATATATATATATATATATACACACACACACAGTGGGGAAAAAATTTATTTGATCTCCTGCTGATTTTGTATGTTTGCCCACTGACAAAGAAATGATCAGTCTATAATTTTAATGGTAGGTTTATTTGAACAGTGAGAGACAGAATAACAACAAAAAAATCCAGAAAAACACATTTCAAAAAAGTTATAAATTGATTTGCATTTTAATGAGTGAAATAAGTATTTGACCCCTTTGCAAAACATGACTTAGTCCTTGGTGGCAAAACCCTTGTTGGCAATCACAGGGGTCAGATGTTTCTTGTAGTTGGCCACCAGGTTTGCACACATCTCAGGAGGGATTTTGTCCCACTCCTCTTTGCAGATCCTCTCCAAGTCTTTAAGGTTTCGAGGCTGATGTTTGGAAACTCGAACCTTCAGCTCCCTCCACAGATTTTCTATGGGATTAAGGTCTGGAGACTGGCTAGGCTACTGCAGAACCTTAATGTGCTTCTTCTTGAGCCACTCCTTTGTTGCCTTGGGCGTGTGTTTTGGGTCATTGTCATGCTGGAATACCCATCCATGACCCATTTTCAATGCCCTGGCTGGCTTCAATGCCCTGGCCCTGATGGTATATGGCCCTGTCCATCGTCCCTTTGATGCGGTGCAGTTGTCCTGTCCCCTTAACAGAAAAACACCCCCAAAGCATAATGTTTCCACCTCCATGTTTGACGGTGGGGATGGTGTTCTTGGGGTCATAGGTAGCATTCCTCTTCCTCCAAACACGGCGAGTTGAGTTGATGCCAAAGAGCTCAATTTTGTTCTCATCTGACCACAACACTTTCACCCAGTTCACTGGCAAACTTCAGACGTGCCTGCACATGTGCTTTCTTGAGCAGGGGGACCTTGCGGCGCTGCAGGATTTCAGTCCTTCATGGCGTAGTGTGTTACCAACTGTTTTCTTGGTGACTATGGTCCCAGCTGCCTTGAGATCATTGACAAGATCCACCCATGTAGTTCTGGGCTGCTTCCTCACCATTCTCGTGATCACTGAAACTCCTCAAGGTGACATCTTGCATGGAGCCCCAGACCGAGGGAGATTGACAGTTATTTTGTGTTTCTTCCATTTGTGAATAATCGCACCAACTGTTGTCACCTTCTCACCAAGCTGCTTGGCGATGGTCTTGTAATCCATTGCAGCCTTGTGTAGGTCTACAATCTTGTCCCTGACATCCTTGGACAGCTCTTTGGTCTTGGCCATGGTGGAGAGTTTGGAATCTGATTGATTGATTGCTTCTGTGGACAGGTGTCTTTTACACAGTTAACAAACTGAGATTAGGAGCACTCCCTTTAAGAGAGTGCTCCTAATCTCAGCTCCTTACCTGTATGAAAGGCACCTGGGAGCCAGAAATCTTGCTGATTGATAGGGGATCAAATACTTATTTCAATCATTAAAATGCAAATCAATTTATAACTTTTTTGAAATGCGTTTTTCTGGATTTTTTTTTGTTGTTGTTGTTATTCTGTCTCTCACTGTTCAAATAAACCTAACATTAAAATTATAGACTGATCATTTATTTGTCAGTGGGCAAACATACAAAATCAGCAGCGGATCAAATTATTTTTTTCCCCACTGTAATTGTAATATTTGATTACATATATTTATATATTATTTAAATAGGTATATAATTATAAATTGAAATATATATATATATATATATATATATATATATATATATATATATATATATAATATTACAGTAATACAGTATATATTTTCATTTATTTATAAATTAATTCAATTGTAAATTAATTTTAGTTAATTAATATACAGTGCTGCTGGAAAGTTTGTGAACACTTTAGAATTTTCTATATTTCTGCATAAATATGACCCAAAATATAATCAGATAATAAGTCCTGAAAGTAGACAAAGAGAACCCAATCAAACAAATGAGACAAAAAATATTTTCTTTGTCATTTATTTATTCAGGAAAATGATCCAATATTGCATATCTGTGAGTGGCAAAAGTATGTGAATCTCTTGGATTAGCAGTTAATTTAAAGGTGAAATTAGAGACCATCTGTGCAGAGGTGTTTTCAGTCAGTGCAATGACTATCAAATGTCAGTACGTGACCTGTTTTATTCAAAGAACAGGGATCTATCAAAGTCTGATCATGTTTGTGGAAGTGAATCATGTCACGAACAAAGGAGATTACTGAGGACCTCGGAAAAAGAGTTGATGTTGCTCATCAGGCTAGAAAAGGTTACAAAACCATCTCTAAAGCGTTTGGACTCCACAAATCCACAGTCAGACAGACTGTGTACAAATGGAGGAAATTCAAGACCACTGTTACCTTCCCGAGAAGTGGTTGACCAACAAAGATCACTCCAAAGCAGAATGTGTAATAGTCTGCGAGGTTGCAAATGTTCCCAGGGTAACTTCTAAGCAACTAAAGGCCTTTCTCACATTGGCTAGTGTTAATGTTCATGAGCCCACCATCAGGAGAACACTGAGCAACCATGGTATGCATGGCAGAGCTGTAAGAAGAGAGCCACTGTTCTCCAAAAGAAAATTGCTTGCTAAAGATCATGTGGACAAGCCAGAGGACTATTGGAGAAAGGTTTAATGGATGGATGAAACCAAAATAGAACTTATTGGTTTAAATGAGAAGCTATTATGTTCGGAGAAAAGAACACAATGTACTCCAGCTTAAGAATCTTATCCCATCTGTGAAACATGGTGGTGGCAGTATCATGGCTTGGGCCTGTTTTGCTGCATCTTGGCCAGGACAGCCTGCCATCATTGATGGAACAATGAATTCTGAATTATTCCAGCAAATTGTAAAGGAACACATCAGGACATCTGTTTAAGAACAGAATCTCAAGAGAACATGGGTCATGCAGCAAGACAACAACCCCAAGCACACAAGTCATTCTACCAAAGAATGGTTAAAGAAGAACAAAGTTAATGTTTTGGAATGGCTGAGTCAAAGTCCAGAGCTTAATCCAATTAAAATGTTGTGGAAGGACCTAAGCAAGTAGTTCATAGGAGGAAACCCATCAACATCACAGAGTTGAAGTGGTTCTGCACTAAGGAATGGGCTAAAACTCCTACATGTTATTGTGCAGGACTGATCAGCATTTACAAGAAACTTTACCTTCAGTTACTGCAGCAAAAGGGGGTCACACCAGATACTGAAAGAAAAGATTCACATACTTTTGCAACACACAGATATGGAACACTGGATCATTTTTCTCAATAAATAAATGACAAAGAAAATATTTTTCTCTCACTTGTTTGATTCGGTTTGATTTATATGAAAATCTGATGATGTTGTGGGTCATATTTATGCAGAAATACAGAAAATTCTAAAGGGTTCACATAACTTTCAAGCAGCACTGTATATTAATAAATAAATTTTGTTCCTTTATAGAAGCAAGAACTTGAGCTACAGCAGTAGCAGAAGAGATGGGAAGAGAATGATAAATTCAGATCACCCAAAAATGAAAATTATATTACTATTTACTCACCATCATGTCGTTCCACACCTGTATGGCTTTCATTCTTTTGTGGAACACAAACGAAAACATTTTTGCAAAATGTTGGTAACCAAACCTTTTCGAAAAGTACCACATGAAGGTGACTAAATTATGAGAGAATTTTAATTTCTGGATGGACTGTCCCTTTAATGACATTTTCTAACACTCACACAAACCTTTCTGCATTTTTAGATTTTCATTAAAGGGGTCATCGGATGCCCATTTTCCACAAGTTGATATGATTCTTTAGGGTCTTAGTGAAAAGTCAATAACATACTTTGGTTAAAATTTCTCAATGGTAGTGTAAAAAACACCCTGTCAAAATCAGCTCAGTTTTCAGCGAGCCATTCTAGTCCATGTTGCTTTAAATGCTAATGAGCTCTGCTGACCCCGCCCCTCTCTTCCGTGGAGTGACGAGCAGACTGTAAACTTCAGCCGCGAAACTGGCTAACTAGCAGAATATAAGGAAAGGCGATTTGCAAAGATTCATAACAAAACCCTTATACTCACTTCTGCTGTAAGTGAAGCTGGACCACGAATGATTCGCGTGAACATAGGCGCATTTAGGCAGATCGGGGATCGGCGCATTCCCTACAAAATGAAAGTAACGTTAATCCTCTACGTCTTCAGCGGCTCAGATGTCGGGAGTAAATGACGACTGCTATATTCATTATTACATCCAACAACAAAACACCTCAATCACTTAATCGGAGACGTTCTTATCTTCCCCTGCACTGGAGTCGACACAATAGCGGACTAATGACAGCTCACAGCTCACTCAGGGCGGGTCTAAGGTAAGATGGCCTTGTCAATCAACTATCGTGGGAGGGGCCTGTGCAGAACTATGTCATTCTGACAGGAGTCTCAGAACATCCTGATTTGAGAAAGGGGATTTTAAAATACGGATTTTAAAATAGCCACTGGGTGGATTTTTATCATTATAGGATGGATGTGTACACACACTTCCAACACACATTTATGTTCCAACAACTTGTAAAATGAATTTTGCATCCGATGACCCCTTTAACACATTATTTACTGTTTATGAAGCTGTTTCCTCACGGGGACTTTGGCTGCTTTCCACAAGGTGAGTTATTTCAGGTTTCACTCTCTTGTTTGGGAACATTTGGTCCCCAGAATGAATACAAATCCTAACCTACACACACACACACATACAGAGTTCAGCAGTGTTTCGTCCTCATATCACTTGGCTTTCTGTACCTCAGAATCCCTCCAGACACGTTCTGACATCTCAACATGGTGACTCATTCACACAGACCCTCTCTGGCCCAGACGCTAAACAATCTGGCAACCCATCAGCGAGGCTATGTGAGGGTGTAATTAAGAGACGAGTGAAGACGGATCCGAAACCCCCCTGAGCACAGAGAGTGTCTTTACTCTCTACCATCAAACATGCACACATCCACACACCAACACATGCTCCCCTTAAACCAAACCAACGTAATGCCTGAGGGTGTTTACAATCTGTCCTCCTTACAGCCAAAAAGAAATAATTCAGCTAAAAATTTAAATAAAGACGTGTCACGGCAGGCTTATCATTAATGATGCTCATTCAAATCACAACAATGGTATTTAAATGTTACAGCTGTAGATTTCCAGTCAGTAATGACTTACAATTTGGTATCTTTCACACACACAAATATTTAACTTATATGGACCACTTTTTAAGCTATGAAGGTGCAGTCAAATTTTCCTTTGTTTGGCGAATTTTGGCAGCGAACTCCAATCATTTCAATAGGAATGAAGTAATTGAGAATCCCGCGCAACGATTTCTGCAGGCAGATTCGTTCAAGTTGGTCACACAAATTCACAGCATTACGTAACAGAAAGCTGCTTGGTTTGAAAGTGAAAGATTTTGGTTATTTTCTGTCATCCTGGTCTTCGTCCACATTTATTAATATATAAAAGAGCAGCGTCATATCCATAACAAAAATGCAGATGCAGCCATTTACAATTTGAATGTGCGAGACTTGCGGTTTTAGCTATACAAAACCACTCGTTATGCTGTTTAATAATGCAAACTGGTGTTTCTTATAATATTTTAATGTATTGTCTTAATTATAAGCACAGTGGATTGTAGCACAAATAGTTTTAAAGTGAACTACCTATACCTACAGGGGCTAATGAATCAGAAGTCTCGCACATGGACAGAAAATAGCGTAGTCTACTTCGGCAGAATAAGGTGGTGGATAACATCTTTTGTGCTGCACACAGGAAAGTATGAAGGAGAGTGAAATAATGCCATAATTTTCATTTTTGGCTGAATTATTCCTTTAAGGTTTCCTCATCTTTTACATTCTAGTGTTTTATTTCTTCCCGATTTCATTCCCTCTCCATAACTGGGAAGCCATCAGTGACCTACATACACCCCGGGCATCAATACTGCATGAAGAAGAGTGTCTCTCTCTCTCTCTCTCTCTCTCTCTCAAACATAAAGCCCCCCCCCCCCCCCCCCCCCCCCCCCTTTTTAGCTCATGAGACTTAATGTAGTTTCATCAACTTTGACTCTAAAATTCCTTCAGGAGGAAAAAATGGGCACATATATGTCCACAGTTGTCATAAAATAAGAGCAAAGAGCTATAAAATAAATATGGAGCAGCTCAGATTACTTGATCTTGGAGAATGTCTTTAAATGCATAATATGCAATCAAATATGGAAATCAGGATAAACATATGAGAATTAAGTTGCTCCTTTTGTCTCCAAAAGTCTCCTTTTGCTCTCCATTTAATCTCTAATACAGTCCAGGAGAGACGGTTGAGATATTAAAGCTCTCATTCTGATTTTTCTCTCCTGTGGGAGATTGAAGTGTGTTGTAGATCAAAAGGGGGAAAAAACGAATCACCGCCTCCATTTTCATCTAGAAACTAATCACATACTTGTCTTTCCCAGCTCCTCCCTTCCACTCGTTCTGTGTAATAGAGACGCGATCGCACTCAATCTTCAATCCATACTTGCTGGTGATCTCCCAATTAGTTTCTTTAATGACTACTGAACACCAACATCAAGTAAATTACTGGCGAGACATTTCGAACCCGTGACCGAGGGCAATCCCAGCCTCTGTCCAACACGAATGAACAATCGTAAAGGTGTGCTGGAGTTCAGAGCCACCCAGAACAACCAGAACATTACAGCCTTCACTGCTTTAAAACAAGTGTATGTAATATCAGAGACTCTCCATAGCAATGAAATGAAGAAAATGTGAGAAACTTTTACAGGACATGGCAAATTTGCAATTGTGTGAATCTAAAGCAGAGCTTATTGATGTTATAAAGAGACTAATTAGCTGCGGTTCAATGTGAGACATTGCAAATCATTTCCTAACAGAAAGAAGAGCAATCATTGGTTTTTGTTCATGTTCTGAAGGCATTTTGCATAATCATTTAAAATGAAGTTACATTTTGGAAAGTTACACAAATTATCTGATTATGACTGTGATTTGGTCGCAGATAAACACAGACATGCTCATGCTCATCATGATATTTGTTTGTGATTCACCAATAAAAATTAACTGTTGTTTCAAACTTTTTAATGACTGAACATTAAGAAAACATTAGAGAAAGAGTTGCGAAACTTACTCCCACACAATATCTAAAAATAACACTCACCAAGCACCAAATGCGAGAAAAATTGACTTTGGCAAGCAAATAAAAAGTTACTGGACAGATGAAAATTTACCATCAGCAGTAAAGCAGCAAGCCAGGCGTTTTTCTTTGCTATTGCCATAACCACAGAGCACCATGTGCTGACACATTTGTGGCGCCAAAACAGAAATATAAGTGAGTAAATTGGGATGAGACTGGATATTTCTGTGACTGAGAAACTCACTGTGACTGCAGGAGACATGATGACCTGTGCTGTTTGTTGCAAATATGCAAGCTAAATAAAAACTAAATTTCTTTGTCTGAAACAATATATTCCTGAAATATTACACTGATTTATTGTGACACCACACAATTTAAAAATTTTGGGGATGTTAAGATTGGTGTTTAATGTCTCTTATGCTCACCAAGGCTGCATTTATTTGATCAAAAACAAAGTAAAAACAGTAATATTGTGAAATATTGTTACTAAAAATAACAAAATAACTGTTTTCTATTTGAATATAGAGTAAAATGTAATTTATTCCTGTGATGCAAAGCTGAATTTTCAGCATCATTATTCCAGTCTTCAGTGTCACATGATCCTTCAGAAATCATTCTAATATGTTGATTTGCTGCTCAAGAAACATTTCTTATTATTATCAATGTTGAAAATGGTTGTGCTGTTTATTTTTAGAAATTATATTACATTATAAATGTCTATTTAATGCATTAATAAATAATGCAAAGAAGGTTTCAGATTTGGTTTCCATTTGGAAAGGCAGGAAGGGAAGAAAGATGGCAGAGAAAGGAAATTGAAAAGAAAATGAATATGAAGAGGAAACTCTGTTGGAAAGAGGAACGGTGAAAGATGGGGTGGAAAAATTGGGAGTAACACAGAGATGGAAACAGCTAAAAATAGAGCGAGAAAAAAAGTATGAGAGTGTGGTGAATGTAGGACAAAGATTGACAATTGAAAATGAGAGAAATAAAGAAGATTCCAAATTCCAGAACATAAATCCAGATTCCAGATCTCATCCTAAATTCATAATTACATTGCTTTGGCATTTTCACCTGATGCAATATACTTGTAGTGTTGAGAAACACAGAGGCATCATTTCTCATGGATGTCTTGGCCTGCATCCATCTAGTTTGACGAGAGGGGCTGACAGCAAAAGTTGGGCAAAAAAATAGATGTGGAACATTTTGGATCATTACGAATATGTATGAGGGCCACATGACATCAGGACGTGGGTGTCGGCATACAGCCGTTAGTGACTGGCTCTTTTTCGTCCATAAATAACGGATCTCACTGACTGCGTGCGTGTTCCCAGCGCTGTCAAGGCTCACATTACAGGGATCCTGACAAGGTGAACGGCCTCATTAATACCTCATCAGATGTGTTAAACTCCCCCGAGGCAGATACAGCCTCTTCTAATCAGCAAGGTCAAGTGCACTGCACTCAGACTATGTAATGCCTGCTAATGATTGACAGCTCTGGAGGCCAATCATGAGCAACATGAAGCGCACAAGCTCCTGCACAACGGACGGATCTGTGACTGACAGCTCCAGCGGTGTACGCTGTAATATTTATCATCTGCTAAATCATAAATACAACTAGATTCTGGTGGAAATGTGGGTGGTGTTTGTCAGCACAAAAACTTGCCGCCACAGTGAGTGTTGTGGATGGTTTCTGGTTGTGAGTCAAAAGAATCGGCCTCAAACTTTCTGTGACATCCTGGGGAAAATCTTCTTAAGAAAAGTCTTACGAGAAATTCTAGGATGTTCGTTATAAGTTCGTAATTTTCTGTAATATTTCTTATTTTATGAATAAAAAGACTTCAGGCTTTATCTTTGATGATTTAAGACGTTAACTTTAATAATTTTTTAACAATGATTTTTAAGAACATCCTTTTCAAGAATTCTAATTCCAATCTTAAGAAAAAGAAAAAAAATTTTTTTTGCACATAAAAAATATTCATAACTTTTTCTTAGAAAATAAGAAGCAAATGGCAGTTAAGAAATTATTTTTTGGTGGTGATTTTTATTTGTTGGTGAATTGTTGGGAATTCGTATGTTTTGGTAAATTTGTATGTTTTGATAAATAAATAAATAATAATAATTATTATTAAAGAGATTACTATATTTACAATTAATAAAATGACAGGCTTTACCTTTGAGGATTTAAAACAAGTTAGATGTTATTCTAACTTTAAGTTTTTTTTACAATGACGTTTAAAAACATGCTTTTCAAGAATTCTAATTCCAGTCTTAAGAAAAATAAAAGAACGTTAATGGGATACTTCATCATAAAATGAAAATTCTTTATTCATTCGTATTCATCGGTGTATGAATGAGATCATATGAATTCACCATAACAGAAAAACATCTCTCAATAAATCATCTGATTTAAGGTTTCATTCATGTCTGTAGAAGAAACGGTGCAGGATTAGTTATGCACCAAAGTTTAGGATTGGTGGTTTGTTCAAATAACTAACCGTACATGAGCGATAGTAAAGGTGATGCTTGCGCTGGAAGTCAGGAGGAGTCTGTATGAAACGATTAAAATGATCAACACTCTCTGACAGGCTGTGAATCTGCAAAGCTCAGCATAAATCTTTTCTAAGTTCAAAGCAAACCAACTTTTAGTTGAGTTATTATCCACACCTCCGTGTTTCACTGGTTTTGACAAGAATATCAGGTCTCGTAAAGAAGCGTAAATGTCAGAGTGCTTCCTGTCTGGCGGAGGACTCTTAATCACACGGTAAGGCTGAGAATTACACAAGAATGGATTGAGCCACCAAATCACACATCTCCACTCCTGCCTTTCCTGTTGCATGATGGGCAGCAGAATATATGGATATTTCCCCATCACTTTATGCCATAGCTGATTTTGTGAAGTTTAGTGGAAACTATAAAACTGTAGTTTGTGAAGTTAAAGTAGGAGGAGGACGTGACATGTGGTAAAGTATGGTGTCCAATATTCGGAATAGCGCTCTCTGGTCATTCATTACCCCCTCCTTGAATCCCTGCCGGTACCAAGACTCAAACCCGCGACCTTTGGGTTACAAGTCTGACTCGCTAACCATTAGGGCCATTTAAATTGAGTGGTAGTTCTGAACAGGTAGTTACAAACAACTACAATACTAACAAAAACAACACAAAAGAGCTACAATACAAGCAACTAACAAAAATTGCAGCAATTTATTACCTTTTAAAATATATAAGATGATGTAATTTATAATTTAAGAACAAAACAGATCGTATATAACTGAACTGAAAACATAAGGGTTTAACATGAAAAGACACAAAGACACTTCTGTGCAGAATTAGGGAATCATTAATAAAAAATATCAATATAAAATAAAATATCAATATCAACATAAAATAACTTTCCAATACTACAAATGTTATGGAGAGGACATTTTAGGATAATGCATTTAATTATTTATTTTAAAAAAATATATTATAAAATTGATCAAATTAAAAAATAAATAATTGTAAAAATCATAAATATTTGTAAAAAAAAAAATCTCTCTCTATAAATAGTTATAATTAATAATTAGTGTGAATGTATTAATAATTAATTATTAAAGGTGTGTGCAAAAAATGCTATTTTAGGAGAAGGCATTTAATTTATTGTTTAAAATAATTACTAATTAGCTTTAATATTATTGATTAGTATTAGTATTTTTGATGATTAATTAATTATAATTATTGAAAATAATTATTAAAACTGTGTGCTATGAATGCCAGACAGAGGAAAATTTAGAAGGAATTTAGTTAATATAACATTAATAATTAATATATACAATTAATTATTATCAGAATTAGTCATTAGAAAATTAATATTAATAATGAATAATTAGAATTAATAATTAGTTTTAATTATTATTACTGATTAATAATTGATAAGAAGCTTGCCCTCTAGAAGCTTGCTTTCTGCAAGTGAACGCCGCATTATTGTGCTTTCCCAAAGAGGCACAAAATCACTTTCTCTGACTTTTTCATTCACTGTTCCCATCTGGTGGAATGACCTGACCAACTAAATCCGAGCAGCTGAATCCTTAGCCATCAAGTCAAGTCAAGTCAAGTCAAGTTGAGCTTTATTGTCATTCCGCTATATGCGGGGGCATACAGTGGAACGAGATGTCGTGCCTCACAGGACCACGGTGCTACATAAATACAGGCATACAGCAATGAAGTAAAACAATATAAACCTATACACAAACTATCCTACTGATAGATTTTGACTATAAATATACTATCTATATAAAGAAAAATTTACCTATACATAAACTAAAAAATACAAACTATACAAACTATACAGACTATACGAATGCTTCCGATAAATACTGTACATGTGCAAAGAGAGACAATGTGAGTTCAAGCAGCTGGCTGGGGAACAGTGCAGGATAATTTGTAGTGCATGAGCATGTAAACATACATATATTACTGATATTACTGAGTCTTTTTGTGGGATTTGTGTACTCACAGCAGTGTGTGTGAAAAGTGACTAGTGCGCATAGAGGAAGAGAGTGTGCTACTATAGGTGGTTTGTACAGGCCCACTCACCTGTAGCACTCTTCGATTGCACAAACAAAGTTCCATAAGTTCCAGATGGTCCATGTTTCAGGAGGTAGGGGGTTTGTATGAGGTTTCAGAGAGGGGCGGGGTGATTTGAGTTCAGGGCTCTCACAGCCTGGGGGAAAAAGCTGTTGAGCAGTCTGGCAGAGCGGGCTCTGATGCTCCGGTACCGTCTACCTGATGGTAGGAGCTGGAAGAGACTGTGGGAGGGGTGTGTGGAGTCCTTTACGATACTGTTGGCTTTGCTGGAGCATCGTGTGAGGAAAATGTCCAGGATGGAGGGGAGAGGGGCACCGATGATCCTTGCAGCTGTGTTCACTGTCCGCTGGAGGGTCTTGCGGTCTGCTGCAGTACAGTTCCCGTACCAGACAGTGATGCAGCTGGTCAGCACACTCTCAATGGTGCCCCTGTAGAAAGTGGTGAGGATGGGTGGAGGGAGACTTGCTCTTTTCAGCCGACGGAGAAAGTGTAGGCGCTGGTGTGCCTTCTTGGAGAGTGACATGGTGTTGGTGGTCCAGGTGAGGTCCTCTGTGATGTGCACCCCCAGGAATTTAGTGCTGCTGACTCTCTCCACAGGCGAGCTGTCGATGGTCAGTGGGGGGTGATCAGCGGAGTTTCTCCTGAAGTCCATCACAACCTCTTTTGTCTTACTCACATTGAGGGACAGGTTGTTAGCACCACACCATTCAGCCAGCTGTGCCACTTCCTCTCTGTAGTGCGTTTCATCATTGTTGCTGATGAGACCTACCACTGTTGTGTCATCAGCGAACTTGATGATGTGGTTGGAGCTGAACTTGGCAGTGCAGTCGTGGGTCAGCAGCGTGAAGAGCAGCGGGCTGAGCACACAGCCTTGTGGGGCACCTGTGCTCAGTGTGGTAGTGCTCGAGGTGTTGTGGCCGACACGGACTGACTGAGGTCTTCCGGTTAGAAAGTCCAGAATCCAATTACAGAGGGAATTGTTAAGGCCCAGTAGGTTTAGTTTATTTATGAGCTGTTGTGGGATTATTGTGTTGAATGCTGAGCTGAAGTCAATGAACAGCATTCTAACATAAGAGTCTTTATTTTCTAGGTGGGTAAGAGCCAGGTGGAGGGTGGAGGAAATTGCATCGTCTGTGGAGCGGTTTGGACGGTATGCAAACTGGAGCGGATCGAGTGTGTTGGGGAGGCTGGTTTTGATGTTGTGCATGACTAACCTCTCAAAGCACTTCATTATGATTGGAGTCAGTGCTATGGGACGGTAGTCATTTAGACAGGACACAGGTGATTTCTTTGGTACCGGTATGATTGTTGTGGATTTGAGACATGTGGGGACGACTGCCTGGCTCAGCGAGGTGTTGAAGATATCTGTTAGGACATCTGTCAGCTGTACAGCACAGTCTTTCAGTACACGGCCAGGTATGTTGTCGGGACCCGCAGCCTTGCGTGGGTTAATCCTAGATAGGGTCTTCCTTACGTCGGCTGGAGACAGACAGAGCGCCTGGTCGTTGGGAGGTGTGGGCAGTTTTTGTGCAGGTGTGTCATTCTGCATTTCAAACCGTGAATAAAAGTGGTTGAGTGTATCTGGGAGGGATGTATCATCATCACAGGCCTGTGGCGGGGGCTTGTAGTCTGTGATGGTGATACATCCCTCCCAGATACACTCTAAGCTAGCAGAAACGGCCATCTTCAAGAAACGGCTAAAAACCCATCTCTTCCATCTTTATTTGACCCACTAACTCTAGCATTCTCTTTTCTAATTTTATTTTATCTATCTCCTTTCTTTTTATTAAAAAAAAAAACAAAACAAAAACACACACACACACACACACACTTAACCCTCTATCAATTGCATATTTATTCTCTAACTGCTAGCTTTTCTTAAAAACTAAAACACTAGCTTACTTTTCTATATTCTATCTACTTGTTTAAAAAAAAAAAAAAAAAAAGAACCTTGCTACGTGTACTGCGTTAGGCTAACCGAGACTTGTCATATCGCTTGCATGTTGTTAATTTGTTGGTTTTGATTGCTTCTATTGTCCTCATTTGTAAGTCGCTTTGGATAAAAGCGTCTGCTAAATGACTAAATGTATGTAATGTATGTAAATTTAATAATAATTATTAATGCAGTGTGCTAGAAATGCCAGTTAAATGACATTTAAATATAAAAAAAATAATAAAAATAAACATTATCAATTTAATTTGTCCATAATTGATAATTATTGATTAACGCTGTGTACTACAAATGTTATTTTAGGAAAAGGCATTTGATTTTTTTTAAAGGAGTCATCGGATGCCCATTTTACACAAGTTGATATGATTCTTTAGGGTCTTAATGAAAAGTATATAACATACTTTGGTTTAAAATTTCTCAATGGAAGTGTAACAAACACCTTCTTTACCCTGTCAAAATCAGCTCTGTTTTCATCAAGCCATTCTAGTCCATGTTGCTTTAAATGTTAATGAGCTCTGCTCGCCCCACTCCTCTCTTCCGTGGGGTGACGAGCAGTACTGTTTACTTTAGCCACGAAACTGTCTAACTAGCACATTATTAGGAAAGGCGATTTGCAAAGATTCATAAAAAACGCTTATACTTACTTCTTCTGTATGAAGCTGTATCACGAATGATTCGTGCGAACATAGACGCATTTATGTAGATCGGGGATCGGCGCATTCCCTTCAAAGTGAAAGTAAGTTAATCCTCTGTGTCTTCAGCGGCTCAGATGTTGGGAGTAACTGACAACTGCTATATTCATTATTACATCCAACAACAAAACACCTCAATTGCTTAATTGGAGATGTTCTTGTCTTCCCCTGCACTGGAGTCGACTCAGTGGCGAACAGCTCTCAGCTCACTCAGCGCAGGTCTAAGGTAAGATGGCCTTGTCAATCAACTATCATGGGAGGGGCCTGTGCAGAACTACGTCATTCTGACAGGAATCTCAGAACATCCTGATTTGAGAAAGGGATTTTAAAATAGGGATTTAAAAAAAACACTGGGTGGATTTTTATCATTATAGGATGGATGTGTACACACACTTCCAACACACATTTATGTTCCAACAACTTGTAAAGTAAATTTTGCATCCGATGACCCCTTTAAGAAAATTAATTATCATAATAATTGCTAATTAGCAGTGTGCTTATATTAGTTGTGAGATGATATTTTAGAATGCATTTAATTATTCAAGATAAAATAATATTAAAAATTATAATTAATAGATTTAATAATTAATAATAGTTGTTTAATGTTTTGTTGCTATAGATTAAAAACATTATAAAGTATTTGCTACTGGAAAAGCTATTATGAAAACAGCTCATTCACAGTCATGCTACTGAAAAACATAAAGTTAATAGCATTGCAGCTTTTATCTAGTTTTTGCTCAACACCGGTGACGCCAAAACCAGTCAGCCTGGTCTGAACTCTGGTGCTAGTATCTGAACAGCCTTCTGGATGTAATCAGGCTTGGGTTTTGTTTGTTATACAGACTTTGCCCTGTGTGTGGGAGTGTTTGTTCACTTGTGTGTGGATGTTTGTATATTGATCTCCGTATTGATCTGTTTATTGTGAGTGATAAGCTCTGGGATGAGTGTGTGTGTGTGTGTGAGTGAGATGAGCGCTGAGATTAGTTTTAATAGGCAGGACTGATCCTCTCTAAAAGGTCAGGACTCAAAACACAGCGCACACTTGATGCAATTATTCACTTTTTTCGTTCTATTTCACGAGCGAGGGAACATTTTGTCCTCTTACACAATGATTCTTCTGTTCCTCATGCTGTCCAGTTCCTCCGAAACTGATTTTTTTCCTGTTGCGGCTCGTTTAAAATGCAGATGTTAACACTAACTAGGTCACCCCATCTCATGATGTCTGTCAAACCATAATTAGAGATATTTTTAAATCTGAGGAAGTAAATTAAGCCCCTGACAGACACCGCTGAATCCGTAATGGATCTCTATAGGGAAAACGCTTCTCACTTCTACAAAAAACTTTGATCTCTAGCACTGATGTAACCACATCAGAATGGAGAGGGACCAAATGTAATCATTTAAAGTGATAGATCACCCAAAAAATAAAATTCTGTCATCATTTACTCCAAACCTGTATGACTTTCATTCCTCTGTGGAACACACAATAAAAAAAAAAAAAAGAGATATGTTGAAATCAGTTTTGTTCTTCCATAAAATGAAAGTCAGTGGAGTCCAGTATTGGTTTGGACCCCACTGACTTTCACTGCATGGACAAAAACAGCTGAATCATTCTTTAAAATATCTTTTTTCGTGTTCCAAAGAAGAAGTATGGATTTGGAACATTTCTAAATGCATATCGGGCCTTGCATCATCCCTGATCTCTAGATGAACACCTCTGCCTTTCTCTCAATGCCTCAGACTCACAGACCCTCTCAAATGATATTATTTTGTATTTTAAACCAGTTTAATATAAAATATATATGTATAGGATTCTTTAGGATAAGTAGGATTCTTTCTTTATTTTGTCATACTTTTATAGCATGGATGCATTAAACTAATTAAAGTAACAGTAAAGGCATTTGTAATGTTACAAAATAGTTCTATTTCAAATAAATGCTATTCTTTTAAACTTTCTATCAATCAAAGAATCCTAAAAAAATGAAAAATAAAAAAAAATCAAGAAAAAATAAATAAATAAAAAATCCTACTGATCCCAATAATTTCTAAAGGATAATATGACATTGAAGACTGGAGTACTGATGCTGAAAACTCAGCTTTGCGTCACAGGAATAAATTACTATTTAAAATATATTCAAATAGAAAACAGTTATTTTCTATTTAAATAATATTTCACAATATTACTGTTTTTACTGTATTTTTGATCAAGTAAATGCAGCATGGGTGAGCAGAAGAGAATTTCAAAAACAAAAGAAAACAAAAAAAATCTTCCCAACCACAAACTTTTAAATGGTAGCACAAATATCAGAAATATAAAGATTATATTTAAAATATATAGACTAGAAGCAGATCATATTTCAGGCATTAGGTGAAAACTGACTTTGGGGCCCAAAAGTACATATTTTTGTGCAAGGAAGCTCATAATAAACAACACTGACTGCCGTGTCAACAGCAAAGTCTACGGTGGCAAAACTTGTGAACTCTAATGCAGAGACATCCTATAAAAATCATGCACAATTAGACAAGCTTGCCTATGAAAACAGCAAACATCATGTAAGCTCAAGATTTTGAAGCAGATTTTCTCTCTTTTTGCCTCTGGTTAAAGCAGAAAATTAATGTTCAGACCTATTTGAGAAGCAGCAGAGTGATACAGTTTGTGGGTGGCTATGTTTGTCTTTATCTGTGTGACCAATTCAGGATGGCATCAAACGCCCAAGTTACATAATGTCTGGCAGCTACAGTCCAAGCAAATCACAGTGAGTCTGAATAAGAATGAGAGAGAGGAGCAGAAAGCCTATAAACAATATGTGAAACAGAGCATGCAACACACATGCACACACACAGACACAGACACACACACACACACACACACACACACACGTTCGTTTTTGTGAAAAGTGGGGACATTCCATAGGCATAATTGTTTTTATACTGTAAAAACTGTATGTGCTATTGCCCTACACCAACCCTACACCTAAACCTACCCCTTACAGGAAACTTTGTGCTATTTCAGATTTTCAATACACTCCATCCTGTGTGATTTATAAGCGTTTTGAAAAGTGGGGACATGGGGTAAGGTCCTGAAAAGTCCCCTTCTCCTTGTAATACCTATGTTATACCTTTGTCATAATACAAATCTATGTCCTGACTATTCACAAAAACGCGTACAGACACACACACACACACACACACACACAACTTAACAACGTTATATAAAGCATCACTGCCACACATGGACACATAAACACATAGATGTGAGCGAAAATAGAGCATGCATTTGTGCCGCCTTTATTTCACTCCATTAAAGAATCCTATATGCAGTTTCTCAGCTTGATCAATGCTCAAAACACGGCGTGCAAAAACACACACGCATAAAGATATTTTACGAGCGCTAATGTTCATAAAACAGCCGGCTGAGATGAAACCAATTAGGTTGTGTTCCCATGAGAAACATTCCCAGTGAGGAGATCGCCACATACACATGGAGAGCCGTATAAATATAAAAGCATGCAGACAAGCTCTGTTCCCTGTGTCTAGTTTTCTGCCAGGACAGAATAAACTGCAGCGACAAAGGAGGATCTGAGGTTGGCAGAGGTTAAGATTCATATTGACGTTTCTGCAGGGAAAAATCAGTTTTAGTAAATCTTTCACAGCCACAGAAAGAGATCATTACAGATTTTCTGTAGCATGGTGAGACATCAGGAGTGAAAATGAATAAAATAGTCAAAGCAGCCTAGTTAACACTCCCATTTATACGATAAAAAGTGCTCCAAAGTCAGTCATGTTTTCCAGCATTATAACTGCTCTGAATGTTAAATGGTGTGAATAAAACTGCACAAGGGTGTTTTAATGAATAAGGTAATAATGTCTAGTCAAACCCAACCCTTCTGTGACATGAGGTTGCATTCACACTCCATGAATTGCTGATGAATTTCAGCTGGCCTTTAAAAGCAGAAACCAGATCTCTGTGCACCTCCATGCAAATATAAAAGTGATTAAAGGAATAGTTCATCCAAAAATGAAAATTTGCTGAACATTTACTCACCCTCAGGCCATCCAAGATGCAGTTTGTGTCTTCATCGGAACAGATTTGGAGAAATTCATCATTCCACCACTTGCTCCCCAATGGATCCTCTGCAGTGAATGGGTGCCGTCAGAATAAGAGTCCAAACATCTGATAAAAACATGACAATAATCCACAAGTAATCCACGCCACTCCAGTCCATCAATTAACATCTTGTGAAAAGAAGTGAAAAGCTGCGTGTTTGTAAGAAAGAAATCCATCAAGAAGATTTTTTTAACATCAACTGATGGACTGGAGTGGTGTGGATTTGTGGATGATTGTGATGTTTTTATCAGCTGTTTAGACTCATTCTGACGGCACCCATTCACTGCAGAGGATTCATTGTTGAGCAAATGATGTATTGCTAAATTTCTCCAAATCTGATGAAGAAACAAATCCATCTAGATTTTGGATGTCCTGAGGGTGAGGACATTTTCGGCAAATCGTTTTTAGGTGAACTAACTCTTTAAACCTTCACACTGAGTCACTGATAATTCATGTGAAAGGTCTATAAACCGCACTGGATATATCTTACCTTACATTAGTTTCTAATGCAATAAGGACAGTGATTTTCTTGGCTCCTAGTCTCAGTCTGGAAAGGCTCATCCGATGCAAGGTCAATGGGTTCTTATCAGTCCACTAAGAAGCAAAATCTTTTTAAAAGATACTAGAGGGATATTATAAAACATTTCTGTGGAAGAACTAATCATCATATTGATGTGTTCAGCATAAAATCTTTAAAAGAGGCACTTTGTAGCATACAAACTAGAGATCCATGAACAGAACTGTATATTCTTTCTGTAAAATAATAATCAGTACTTATTACTTTTGGACAGTCTTATATATATATATATATATATATATATATATATAACTTCAAGATACACCACAGGAGATCATACAGTAGCACCAAGACTTCTACAGTTAACAAGACCATTATTTCTCATGTGACGTTCAATGTAGCCATCTGAATCCTCAAATTTATGGATACATTGTGTATCAATGAAATGTTAATTTTCTCATTGCACAACCAATATCAATAGACCAGCAAGCTGGCATGTGCTCGGCAGCAGAACCTGTTATAAATGTTTTAATTAATTGAATAAATATGCTGCCAAATGTTTGAATGGTGACGTCACCTAACATTTTGGCAAACCAGCTCAGACAAACAAAGGGGATAACCCTTTGTAAGAAGGGCAGGAATTAAAACTTCCTTTGCAAACAGAGCCAATAATGTTGTAATGCAGCTAGAGAAATCATCCACTAAAGATTAATTGCAAAATCAAAATTGCATATACAAAATAAGCTGCACTACATAGATTTACATATAAATGTGTTTTGTCACGCCATAAACACACCAATACATGTTTTACCTTCTGCAAACCTTTGTTGGTCACAAAGATGTGAGTTTATTTAATAAGACAGAAATGTTAGAAAAGCACCTGCTATGATTTCACTAATAAGCTTTAACACAAATTTCTAAACCAAACTGAATCATTAATGCTTCTACTGAATCGTAAAATGTAGCCTTCTCATAATTATATTAAACCCTGTGCTGCTGATATGAATCATGTTAATATTTAATCATATTTTTAAACACCTTACTATAATGTCTACATGGTTGTTAGTCTAAATGTCTTATATGGGCGGAACACATTACTCGTCGTTTCTGCAGTGAATAAAGGCATATAAATTTGCCATAATAGCTTCCACACATCAATCAATAATCTGGAATAATGCAGCTATTGATAATATAAATCTTGCAAACTGACCACAAACTTTCTCCACACACACACACACACAAATAGAGTGGCCCCAAAATATATTTGGATACTTAAAATGTCTGAATGTCATTGCAAAGATGATAAAACATCAATTCAAGTGGCATCTTGACAAAAGCCACAGCATCTTTTCTCAGGAATGACTTTAATTTTCTTCATTTTTGCTCAATGACTTGTAACTTTAGTTTTTAGAGGAACAGTATATCTTTACACCCTAAACTTCTTTGTGTTAAAAGTTTTGCTTGAAAGGTGTTGTGTGCTCACTTTCTTCAAGATAAATGCCACTTGGTGTTATATTTTGTTACCTAATGCAATTAAGTCAATATATAATTTACAGTAAGTGTGGCTTAAGTCACACTTAATAATCTCCCAAAATTTTAGAGGTCATACAGTACTTATGCCATGCTCACCTAGGCTGCATTTATTTAATAAAAAATACAGTAAAACTGAATATTGTGAAATATTATTACAATAATTTAAAACAACAAAAACCATAAATCTTCCAAGTCTTGTTTGCTGCCAGGTGTAGGTTGGTATGATTTTTTAAAAAGTTTTTAAGACATCTCTTAGGCTTACCATGGCTGCATTTTTGTTTAAAAATACAATTAAAAGAGTTTTGTATTGTAATATATTTTAACTAATTAATGTAATTTATTCCTTTGATGCAAATCTGAATTTTCAGAAATCATTCTAATATGTTGATTTGCTACTCAAGAAATATTTATTATTATCATCAATGTAGAAAACAGCTATGCTGCTGGATATTTGTGACCCTGGACCACAAAACCAGTCATAAGTAGCACAGGTATATTTGTAGCAACAGCCAAAAATAGCTTACATTGTATGGATCAAAATTACCGATTTTTCTTTTATGCCAAAAATCATTAGGATATTAAGTAAAGATCATGTTCCATGAAGATATTTTTGTAAATTTCCTACCGTAAATATATCAAAACTTAATTTTTGATTAGTAATATGCATTGCTAAGAACTTCATTTGGACAACTTTAAAGGTGATTTTCTCAATATTTAAATTTTTATTTATTTATTTATTTTTTGCACCCTCAGATTCCATAGTTGTATCTCGGCCAAATATTGTCATGTCCTAACAAACCATACATCAATGGGAAGCTTTCAGATAATGTATTAAAGATTGATCCTTTTTTGTGGAAACTGTGATACATACAAGAATTACCAGATTTTCTTTAGAAAATCCAGCTTTAGAAATCAGATTTTCTTTAGAAAATCTACCATCTAATTTCGTTTGAAATACGTTGTAGCCTTTCCTTCGTTTCAAACGCTTTTTGCAGATTAAATGTCCTTAACAAGTGTATTGAGACTGTTTTGACGCGCAAGGTTCGACCAATTAGCTCAGCCCCGCTCTTCCTCCTCTCGCTCATCCCCGTTGAATTTCCCACGCGCGCCGTATGTCACATCCGGTTTCAGCACCTAGGACAGCTCGCGCTCCCCAATCTCTCTGCCTCACACAACGAGATACACACAAAGTTTGGGGCTAAGCAGACCTCCCTGCGTGACGCTAGACCTCCGGAGCCGCTCATCTAACGGGAACGGGAGTCGCAGGGAGGCAGAGAGACGACGCTCCGCGCGCGAGATGCCCAGAGACGGCTGCGCGAGACCGAGTGCTGTTTCTCTGTCATTCCGTTGCTGAGAAGAGAGAGAGAGAGAGAGAGAGAGAGGGAGAGAGAAAGAGAGAGCAGCGAGAACCGGGGACAGAGGAGCGAGGAGAGAGCACCGAAGAGCGGGTCTTAACGAGGCACCGGACCGGATCTGCATGCGAGAGCGAGACCGAGCGAGCGGAGGCGCGAGATGCAGCGCGTGAACAAGCTCTTGAGTCTCGTCGTGCTGGTGCTGATGGGCACGGAACTCACGCAAGTAGGTCTATCGCCATCTTTACCTCCCACACACACACACACACACACACTCTCTCTCTCTCTCTCTCTCTCTCTCTGTCACACACACACACACACACACACACACACACACACTCTCTCTCTCTCTCTCTCTCTGTCTCACACACACACACACACACACACACACACACACACTCTCTCTCTCTCTCTCTCTGTCACACACACACACACACACACACACACACACACACTCTCTCTCTCTCTCTCTCTCTGTCACACACACACACACACACACACACACACACTCTCTCTCTCTCTCTCTCTCTCTCTCTCTCTCTGTCACACACACACACACACACACACACTCTCTCTCTCTCTCTCTCTCTGTCTCACACACACACACACACACACACACACACTCACACACTCTCTCTCTCTCTCTTTCTGTCACACACACACACACACACACACACACACACACACACTCTCTCTCTCTCTCTCTCTCTCTCTCTCTCTCTGTCACACACACACACGCACACACACACACTCACATCTAACACAGATCCGACTGCGGTGAATTAGCCGAATTAATGGGCAGAAGAGATTAACGAATGGGATTACAAGCCCAGAGATATGAAGAGTCCACGTTTATACTCAATGACAGCTCACAGCAAACAGGAGAAACAATCAACACATGACCAAGTTGCACGAAAAGCGCGTTATTTACACCTCATGTATTAAAGCAAACATTTATGTTACTGTGTATTCAACCCTCATCTATTGTTTAGTCTGACTTTGCATTCTTTGTTTGGGGTCCCAAGGACTCCAATTCTGTAAGCGTAGAAATAACAATAGTGAAAATAAGCTTTGGTAACACTTTATTTTAAGGTGTTCTTGTTACAGGTTACACGTACTTGCTATTATGATAACAACAAATTATGCATAATTACATGCAAGTAACCCTAAGCCAAACCCTAATCCTAACCATATAATAAGTACATGTAGTTAATTAATATTACTCAGTAGTTAAATGTATAATTACACTGTAACAAGGACACCTCAAAATAAAGTGTAACCTAAGCTTTTTATGTTCTTCTAATGGAATCAACCCCCATCCAGCAGATATTATCCTAAAGTCGACATGCACTTTTCAGAAATGTGACCAAATGCTTCTGTTTTGGGTCATTTTGAGCATTGAAAGTATACATTTGCAGAAAAACACAGAACAAATCTAGCAGAAATGTATTTTATGTTGCATTTCATTGCATTTACTAAATTATGAGACCTAAATTATGTTTTAAGTGTGTTATAACAAGCTCACATATATAATTAGCGCAAGTCAATGAGTATCAAGCTGATATAAGTATGTTTTTGAGCTGTTGAAGGCCTTGGGAGACCCCAAACAGAACTTGAGAAGTGCTAAGTAATATTAATGCACTTCACATTTTGTAGAGCTGTAATTGCACATTGCTATTATTAGCACTACTAATTACATGAAAGAGAGTAGGAATAATTCAAAAAAGTGCACATAATAGGGCCCGATTATGATTATTTCGCAAAAAGAGCGGGAACGAATATAGAAATTTCTCAAATTGGGGCCGACAAGTCACCACCTGTCATAATGGTTTCTATATACCTTGGGACATATGCCATATTTAATTATGCATGAATGAAAATATGTTGTAGATGTATAGTGTTTAATGGGTTAAACTGTACCTCTATCTTTATTTTAATTGTTCAGCAATGCAACACTGAAATGAGACACAAAAAAACTCAGGGGCTGTGACAATTAAAACATGCCAAAACAATACAACCTGTAAGTGTCCTTTACTTTCATACATGTCATACTAAATATGGCATCTCCCCCAAAGGTGTACATCCCTAGTAAAACGGACACTAATATGGTAAAGTGTTACAAAAAGAAACTAGAGCTTTGCCCTAGAGAATTGAAGAGCATTTGGCCGCTCTTACTAACATTACCCAGTGCGCAGTGTTCTTGGCTCCTACATATGCAAACAGAGCTCTTCACGCTTCAGTTACTACTTTAACCAGCATCTCACTGTAGCATGTATTTTCATATTGATTGGAAAGGATGAGCATGTGAACCGTACAGCCTGTGTAAATGTTGCATTAGGCTCGCAGCGGGGCAGCATGCTTACTCGGCATGTGCGCGCAAGTAAATCTCAAACTGACTCTGCCAAACCCATCAATTACCGCCGCGTGGCTCTGTTCATCTTCTCATCTCAGAGATTTACGGCCCATTGAATCGGTGACAATTTGGCATTTTCCTCAGCTTTAGCCGGGTTTGAGAAGAAGACCTCGCAACATATACACAAACACATCAAATGCATTCAAGTATTAGATGAAAGACATGTCATATACAATCATTTCATATCCAAAAATCATAACTGTCCCATAAACACACAAGGACAAAACAGCAAAACAGCATTCTGGGATTCAGTTTGGCTACTGTCAATGTTAAATTAAACACATGAAGTACCTTAGGAGCACAGGTGTGAGCAAATGCATGTCGGGACAAAGTCATATGCTCGTCTCTCACAAATGCAGTGATCTAGTTTCAAACTCAGGAAATTGTCATTGTTTGATAATTGCGCTGTGGAAATTGAGTTGGCTTTCAGTTTGTGTGTGTTTAGGAGGAGTTGAGATGAGTCACAGAGCCCATTTTCTGTTCTGAGCATGGCCTACATGCTTTATTACTGGATTCAACACTCTTAAAAAATGAAGGTTATGTTTAGAAACCTAAGAGTTTTATGGATTAATATAAAAGAAGAGTCTACTTGAGCTCCTCAAAGAGCTTTTTTTATCCTCTAGCTCTTTAGAAAACCAGTTGTGTAGTGCTGCTTTATTGGATCATGAACCAAAGCACTTATTTTGAATATGTATGATGTGACTTCAGTATCTTCCAAAGAACACTTAAAAATAAAGGTTCTTTATTGGTATCTATGGTTCCTTGAAGAACCTTCATGGATCAGTTCTAAGAAAATGCTTCTGACAACGGAACTGTTCACTGAAAGATCCTTTGGGGAATCAAAGTGGTTCTTCTTAAAAATAAAGGTTCTTTATTGCATTGATGGTTCCACGAAGAACCTTTTACTTCCATGGAACATTTCCATTGCAAAAAAAAAAAAAAAAAGAAAAAAAAAGTTTCTTTAGATCAGGGATAGGCAACGTCAGTCCTGGAGTGCCGCTGTCCTGCAGAGTTTAGCTCCAAACCTAATCAAACACACCCGAACAAGCTAATCAAGGTCTTCAGAATTACTAGGGCTACAGGCAAGTGAGTTTTTTTTTCAGGGTTGGAACTAAACTTTGCAGGACATCGGCACTCCAGGACCGACGTTGCCTATCCCTGCAGATCATTAAAATGTCCTTCACACCAAGAAAAAAAGGTTATTTTAAGAAATGATTGCTGAAAGGTTCTTGGGGGAACCAAAATTGGTTCTTCTATGGCATCATGACAAAAAGAAAACCCATATGGAACATTTTTTTTTAAGAGTGAAAGATAAGAACTCAAGAAAACTACAAATAAAAATAAAGGCACTTTATTGGCATTGATGGTTCCATGAAGAATTTTAAACATCCATGGAATCTTTACATTCCACAAAGGGTTCATAACAGTGGAAAAAGGTTCTCTAGATTTTTAAAACGCTCCTCACACTAAGAAAAAAAAAAAGATTCTTTTAAGAACCGATCACTGAAAAGTTCTTTGGGGAACCAAAAATGGTTCTTCTATGGCATCACTGCAAAAACATGCTTTTGGAATCTTTATTTTTAAGAGTGTATCAAGTGTTTTTTTCTTATCAAGTTAAGAAGAAAAAAACTATTAAAAACATTTATTTAAAGAGTGTACAAAACACACCGTAACACCACCTTCAAAAAAAAAAACACCACTCATTAACCTAAGCGCCAACAAATACATGGACCATGGTTCATAAAACAACTTACTGAACACCATCCATAAAACATCTCCTAAAATGTAAATACACATCATAGAACACCCCTAAACACACACAAAGCACTGCTTAAAACCACTTACAGCAGCTCAACCAAAACTCAAAAGCTCAAGAAGTACACCTACTAAACACAACCCACAAAACATCTCCTTAATGGAAACACCACTCACTGAACATCTACTAAACATCACACAGTGAACACCACTAAGAAAAAGAGCCCATAACACCACCCACAGAGCAGCTGATGGATCTCATACTACAGATTTGCTAAACACCTCCATCATTTCACCCACTCATTATCAACTAGTTCCCAACCTGAAACAGTTTGACAGAATGAGGTCTAAACTGATCTCATTTGAAAATCAGTAACATAATTTAGGTCAGAATGCAAGCTGGAACAAAATATTTCCCCTGTCCAAGTTATGCGCCAACCATCGATTGGATTTAAATTGATCCATCCTGCAGTTTTTCTAGAGGGCCTAATAGATGTAAAACTACTGTATTAAAGCATTGAGTTGGTCAGATTACACAAGATGACTTGACTGTGTGATCATGCAAAGCACCACTGATTTGAGTTTATTTGACAGGCACTTTCAGACATATGTAGCATAGAGATGAGCATCAGATCTTCCTAGCCAGGAGCATCATGCACCACTTAAAGTCCTAGGAGACATAAGACCAAAGAATTGTCCTCATTTCTAATAAATGGGTAGCTCTTTATTTGTATGTCAGATATGTCCCGCCCAAATGTCCTGTTTTCAGTGGAAAAAGTTAACATAGGAAAGCAAACTACAATCGTCAGATGATTTCACAGTCTCTAAATCACACAAAATCACAACTAAACTTGACAGCCAGTGATCATCATCAATTTTTCTGTATTGAAAATGGTCTTGTGACATGAAGCCATAATGACAGAATGTGCTTCTCAGAATGACAGAAGTAAATGATTTGCAAAAGGTGCACTTGTTTTTTTTTTAACCTTTAGTAATATTTATATATTTGTATTTGCATAATATATATATATATATATATATATATATATATATATATATATATATATATATATATATATATATATATATATATATATACACACACACACACACACACACAGGTGCATCTCAATCAATTAGAATGTCGTGGAAAAGTTCATTTATTTCAGTAATTCAACTCAAATTGTGAAACTCGTGTATTAAATGAATTCAATGCACACAGACTGAAGTATTTTAAGTCTTTGGTTCTTTGAATTGTGATGATTTTGGCTCACATTTAACAAAAACCCACCAATTCACTATCTCAACAAATTACAATATGGTGACATGCCAATCAGCTAATCAACTCAAAACACCTGCAAAGGTTTCCTGAGCCTTCAAAATGGTCTCTCAGTTTGGTTCACTAGGCTACACAATCATGGGGAAGACTGCTGATCTGACAGTTGTCCAGAAGACAATCATTGACACCCTTCACAAGGAGGGTAAGCCACAAACATTCATTGCCAAAGAAGCTGGCTGTTCACAGAGTGCTGTATCCAAGCATGTTAACAGAAAGTTGAGTGGAAGGAAAAAGTGTGGAAGAAAAAGAAGCACAACCAACCGAGAGAACCGCAGCCTTATGAGGATTGTCAAGCAAAATCGATTCAAGAATTTGGGTGAACTTCACAAGGAATGGACTGAGGCTGGGGTCAAGGCATCAAGAGCCACCACACATAGACATGTCAAGGAATTTGGCTACAGTTGTCGTATTCCTCTTATAAGCCACTCCTGAACCACAGACAACGTCAGAGGCGTCTTACCTGGGCTTAGGAGAAGAAGAACTGGACTGTTGCCCAGTGGTCCAAAGTCCTCTTTTCAGATGAGAGCAAGTTTTGTATTTCATTTGGAAACCAAGGTCCTAGAGTCTGGAGGAAGGGTGGAGAAGCTCATAGCCCAAGTTGCTTGAAGTCCAGTGTTAAGTTTCCACAGTCTGTGATGATTTGGGGTGCAATGTCATCTGCTGGTGTTGGTCCATTGTGTTTTTTGAAAACCAATGTCACTGCACCCGTTTACCAAGAAATTTTGGAGCACTTCATGCTTCCTTCTGCTGACCAGCTTTTTAAAGATGCTGATTTCATTTTCCAGCAGGATTTGGCACCTGCCCACACTGCCAAAAGCACCAAAAGTTGGTTAAATGACCATGGTGTTGGTGTGCTTGACTGGCCAGCAAACTCACCAGACCTGAACCCCATAGAGAATCTATGGGGTATTGTCAAGAGGAAAATGAGAAACAAGAGACCAAAAAATGCAGATGAGCTGAAGGCCACTGTCAAAGAAACCTGGGCTTCCATACCACCTCAGCAGTGCCACAAACTGATCACCTCCATGCCACACCGAATTGAGGCAGTAATTAAAGCAAAAGGAGCCCCTACCAAGTATTGAGTATATATACAGTAAATGAACATACTTTCCAGAAGGCCAACAATTCACTAAAAATGTTTTTTTTTTTTATTGGTCTTATGAAGTATTCTAATTTGTTGAGATAGTGAATTGGTGGGTTTTTGTTAAATGTGAGCCAAAATCATCACAATTAAAAGAACCAAAGACTTAAACTACTTCAGTCTATGTGCATTGAATTTATTTAATACACGAGTTTCACAATTTGAGTTGAATTACTGAAATAAATGAACTTTTCCACGACATTCTAATTTATCAAGATGCACCTGTGTATGTATATATATATATATATATATATATATATATATATATATATATATATTAGTGCTGTCAATCGCGTTAATCACAGTCATGGACTGTGATTAATCATGATTAATCACACATTTAAAATACTAGGATTTACATGTAAATGTGTTGAAATTAAATGCATGACAAACTAGTTTAAGGAAACAGAACCTTTCACACTTCCACCAGGTATCTATGAGACATAATCCTTATTATTCTTTTATCATTATTCTTCTGTTTTTATTCAGCCATTATCAGTCTTTATACTGGTAATAAAACGTTTACCAAGCCACATCGCTTCAATCCCAGTATACATTTACCCAACTATTATCAAAAGTATTTCCAAATAAATATTACAACAGCATTTTCTTGCGACCTTATGTGAAGTATTATGACAAAATGCATTATGAAGAAGAATTGGACCTGTTCTGCAGGTGCATTAGAGCTGATATTAGCATCATGCAACATAAGACAATTTATGAGATTAATAATACACTTTTACTCAGAACTCACTTCAAACCAGCATCGAGTGTTTGTAATAACTTCCTTTTGCGATCACATGTGGAATTTGGTCGTTTACTGTCGTTAAAATATGCTCTTTATAGCCTTTTATATCGCTGCACAAATTAGCATAGATGTACACATTCATCTCATGAAAATCACATACAAACCATATCCTATCGTAATCGTGTGTTTATTATCTTATATAATCTATAGTGGCTGTTGTCATGTTTATCTCTGCTGTGTAAAAGCCTTAACATGTGCTCTGCTGAAACTCACGTTGTTTGTGATGCTACAGCCGCCTCTCTGTTCTTAAGTTGCCAGGGATACATTCCGAGTATAACACACATTCGTAAAAGGATCTAATTTCATTTTTATTTGTCTATATACACTTTGGGCGGCCGCTGTACATTATAAAAGTAACGTTAGCCCAAAAACCCGCGGCTCTGTAATATTTCCCGCGACTGTATTTTCAAAATAGCACACGGCCAATTGTGCCGCTGCCCTGGCAACACTGTTTCACTGTACCCTCACAATGATAGATAACCTTCCGCGCTGCGATGACGGGAAGTTGGGGTCAAACATTATCAAATGATTAATTTGCGTTAAAAAAATATTAACGCGTTAAATTTTTTTGATTAATCGCATGCGTTAACGCGTTAACGTTGACACCCCTAATATACATATATATATATATATATATATATATATATATATATATATATATATATATATATATATAAAATTTAAAAAAAAAAAAAAAAAATTTAAATAGTTTAATTGGAATTCATTTAAAAGAATCTTAATTAAAATAAATTATATATACATTATATAAAGCTGTATTTAACACTTAGCTAATAATTCTGGCAGGGCACGTGCACGTTTAGTTTCAGTCGGCATGATGCTTCTGTTCCCAGTGGTGCTTATGCTGTCTTTTCAATTTGTGTTAATGTCCTAATCGTATTTCAGTATGTAGCCCAAGTCCAAATGTAGAATCCATTCAAACTTCCATTAAAGAGAAAAAGAGAGAGAGAGAGAGAGAGAGAGAGAGAGAGAGAGAGCATAATGTCTCTTTCTCCCCCAGCTATAGAATGAATGAGATTAGTTCTTGATTACCACGGTACAGATACGCGTCTTCTATGGTCTTATCACCTTCATGGAGATAAAGGTCATCACTACGCTCTCACAGAAGAGAATAATCTAGCCTGTGGATGAGAAGAATTATCATATTAGTAATGGCTCTGCCTTTAATCGATTGTGTCTGGTTTTGAGTATGAAAGGGAGATAAAAGGAAAGCGTGTGTGTGTGTTTAAAAGGAAACACAAGCTGTTGTTTATATGATGGCATTTCACCAGCAGTGACACTCATTGTTTCTCTCTAACAACCCATAAATCACATGCACACGTTTTTTGAAATCTCCAATCGATAGCAAGACAGCTCTATCATCAGCATGCACTCAATCTTTATACTTGTGTTGTCCATCATATAATTCTGTAGCATTTGAATTGTGAAAGGGCAAGTGTGTGTGTTTACTGTTTTGTAAAGAAAGAGACAGACAGAAGGAGGATGCAGAGACACACTGACTGTTCCTTCTGTGTTAAGGACAGTGAATGATTCGAAAAGTTGTGTTGTTACTTTTTAACCATCAGAAATATGATAACCAGTGACCAGGATATTATAGAGACTATAGGTAATGCTGTTTTAATCTTGGCCACTAAGAAACCTTAGCGAGGTAGAAAATATTAGCAACCAAATCATCAATACATCTAATACATCAGTAAACAGCCTAAACAGCATAGCAGCCAAAAGGCAACATACTAACAACCATTCAGAACACCCTAGAAACTGCATAGCAAAACATTAACAATCACTAAAGTACACTTAGCAACCAAATACTAACAAATTACACTCTTAACAACCATTCAGACCACCCTAGCAACACTATCATTCACTAAGTGTACCGTAGGAGCATAGCAACACTCTGGGAACCACCCAAAACTCCCTGGTAATCAAATTGCAACACACAAACAACTATTCAAAACAGCCTAGCAACTGCAAAGCAACACACAATCACTAAAAACATTTTAGCAGCATAGCAATGCCCTGGCAACCACCATGAACACCCTAGCAAACAAATACCAAAATACAAACAACTATTCGAAACACCTGAGCAACACAAACATCACAAAGTACGCTTTAGAATCATATCAACAGCCCTGGCAACCACTTAGAACATCTTAGCAACTGTACAGCAACCTACTTAGTACAAAAGTACACTTGAATAGAATAGCAACTCCCTGGCAACCACCCAAAACACCCTAGCAATCAGATTGCAACACACAAACAAATTTTCAAACCACCCTAGCAACTGCAAAACAACAAAATTACTAAGCAGACTTTAGTAGGATAGCAACGCCCTGGCAACCACCCAAAACACCTTATCAACCAAACTGTGACACACAAACAACTATTCAAAACACCTTAGCAACTGCAAAGCAACATAAAATCACTAAACACACTTTAGTAGCATAGCAACCCCCTGGCAACCACCCAGAACACCTTATCAACCAAACTGCAACACACAAACACATTTTCAAACCACCCTAGCAACTACAAAGCAGCATAAAATCACTAAACACACATTAGTAGCATAGCAACGCCCTGGCAACCACCCAGCACACCCTATCAACCAAACTGCAACACACAAACACATTTTCAAATCACCCTAGCAACTGCAAAGCAACATAAAAACACTAAACACATTTTAGTAGCATAGCAAAGCCCTGCCAACCACCCAGAACACCCTAGCTACCAAATACCAACAACCAACAAAACACCCTAACATCACTAAGTACACTTTAGAATCATAGCAACGGCCTTGGCAAATACTCAGAACACCCTAGCAACTACATAGCAACTGACTTAATACTAAAGTACAATTTAATAGCTTAGCAATGCCCTGGCAACCACCCCAAACACCCTAGCAACCCAACTGCAACACACAAACAACTTATCAAAACACCCTAGCAACTGCAAAGCAAAATAAAATCACTAAACAGACTTTAGTAGCACAACAACACCCTGGGTGGCTCTCAGAACACAAATCCCAACATACGGACAACCACCAAAATCCGAGCAATCCATTAACAATCACTAAGTACATTTTAGAATCATAGCAATGTTCCTGCCAAGTACTCAGAACACCCTAACAATTGTATAGCAAATGACATAGTGCTAAAGCACACTTTAGTAGCATAGCAATGCCCTGGCAACCACCCAGAACACCCTAGCAACCAAATACCAACAACCAACAAAACACCCTAACATCACTAAGTACTAGGGCTGTGAATCTTTGGGCAGACAGCGAATCGATTCGATTCACGATTCATAGGTTTCGATTCAGTTCAAGAACGATTTTTGCAAATTCAACATGATTCAATTCGATTCGATTCACAATTAAATTCGATTCGAATCGATTAACGATTCGACTCTGCATTCTTTCAGTGTAGTCACAGGATTATGTAAATGCTTCCACTAAATTCTTTAAATGCTTAGTCAGAGGACAAATTACACAACAGCCTTTATGGTTAGAGAACCATAGGTTAGAGAAAAAAAAAACACTTTTGTCCATTGTTAGATGCTAGTTTAATGATGCTATGGTGTGACATGGCATATGTAGAAATTTATGTATGCCAAGATTTAAAAAAAAAAAGAGCTTTAAAATTATTATGTATAGGTTAACATTTTGTCACACCAGGTGTGTAGCCATCATGTCAGAAGTGACAGAAATGTCAAATACAATAATTTTATGTATGTATTATTTTTTATTTATTTTTATTTTTTTACAAGAAATTATTTTCTTATCTCTTACTTTGAATTTGCTATACAGGTGCATCTCAATAAATTAGAATGTTGTGGAAAAGTTCATTTATTTCAGTAATTCAACTCAAATTGTGAAACTCGTGTATTACATGAATTCAATGCACACAAACTGAAGTAGTTTAAGTCTTTGGTTCTTTTAATTGTAATGATTTTGGCTCACATTTAACAAAAACTCACCAATTCACTATCTCAACAAATTAGAATACGGTGACATGCCAATCAGCTAATCAACTCAAAATACCTGCAAAGGTTTCCTGAGCCTTCAAAATGGTCTCTCAGTTTGGTTCACTAGGCTACACAATCATGGGGAAGACTGATGATCTGACAGTTGTCCAGAAGACAATCATTGACACCCTTCACAAGGAGGGTAAGCCACAAACATTCATTGCCAAAGAAGCTGACTGTTCACAGAGTGCTGTATCCAAGCATGTTAACAGAAAGTTGAGTGGAAGGAAAAAGTGTGGAAGAAAAAGATGCACAACCAACCGAGAGAACCGCAGCCTTATGAGGATTGTCAAGCAAAATTGATTCAAAAATTTGGGTGAACTTCATAAGGAATGGACTGAGGCTGGGGTCAAGGCATCAAGAGCCACCACACACAGACGTGTCAAGGAATTTGGCTACAGTTGTCGTATTCCTCTTGTTAAGCCACTCCTGAACCACAGACAACGTCAGAGGCGTCTTACCTGGGCTAAGGAGAAGAAGAACTGGACTGTTGCTCAGTGGTCCAAAGTCCTCTTTTCAGATGAGAGCAAGTTTTGTATTTCATTTGGAAACCAAGGTCCTAGAGTCTGGAGGAAGGGTGCAGAAGCTCATAGCCCAAGTTGCTTGAAGTCCAGTGTTAAGTTTCCACAGTCTGTGATGATTTGGGGTGCAATGTCATCTGCTGGTGTTGGTCCATTGTGTTTTTTGAAAACCAAAGTCACTGCACCCGTTTACCAAGAAATTTTGGAGCACTTCATGCTTCCTTCTGCTGACCAGCTTTTTAAAGATGCTGATTTCATTTTCCAGCAGGATTTGGCACCTGCCCACACTGCCAAAAGCACCAAAAGTTGGTTAAATGACCATGGTGTTGGTGTGCTTGACTGGCCAGCAAACTCACCAGACCTGAACCCCATAGAGAATCTATGGGATATTGTCAAGAGGAAAATGAGAAACAAGAGACCAAAAAATGCAGATGAGCTGAAGGCCACTGTCAAAGAAACCTGGGCTTCCATACCACCTCAGCAGTGCCACAAACTGATCACCTCCATGCTACGCCGAATTGAGGCAGTAATTAAAGCAAAAGGAGCCCCTACCAAGTATTGAGTACATATACAGTAAATGAACATACTTTCCAGAAGGCCAGCAATTCACTAAAAATGTTTTTTTTTATTTTTTTTTATTGGTCTTATGAAGTATTCTAATTTGTTGAGATAGTGAATTGGTGGGTTTTTGTTAAATGTGAGCCAAAATCATCACAATTAAAAGAACCAAAGACTTAAACTACTTCAGTCTATGTGCACTGAATTTATTTAATACACGAGTTTCACAATTTGAGTTGAATTACTGAAATAAATGAACTTTTCCACGACATTCTAATTTATTGAGATGCACCTGTAAATAAATCAAATACACTACTGGACAATAATAAATCATTTGTAATCTATATTTTTTTCCTAATGGCAATTTCATGATTGTTTTATATACTACAAACAATAATTTCAATTTCCTGCACAGAATAAGGTAGAAAACTTTATCGTTTCTGTACTGTAATAAATGATATGTCAATTAGCACTGCATCATTCATGAATTTTATTTATTTATTGTGTTTATTGTCTTAATGTTTCACCAGTTCATTTTATTCAGCTTAGCTGCAGCTGCCTTTGTCCATATTAGGCATTTCCTGGCACGTCTTAAGTTCTACAAGCGCGAGATCACATATTTCAGTGCAAAAATTTCTTTATCTCATTTTCATAAAATAAAATGCTATGGTATTTAACTTTTCCTCTCCATCGGTGAATGATGATTCTGAAAGAAAAAGCGCCTATGTCTGTTTCCTATAGCAACGAATGCTACTTGTGCATCTGATTAACAGATAAACCTTGCGCTCTTATTTCAAGGTTGTTGTCAATGCTGTGGTTATTTTAACAGTTTTCTTCATACATTCGTTTCAACGACATTGTGAAAACACATTAATGATTCAATAGAACTGTGCGTATGCTTTAGACACTTACATTTTTGCTCCGTCCATCCAATAAATGCGCAGCCTTCGACTGCTCAGGTAATGTCGACGTTATGACCGAGAGCCATTGAAAAACTACAGAAAACTAAACTACTTCACTTTAGCAGTACTGGCCACGAGTACTAAGGAGAGATCACACATCAGCTGCTAAAAAAATGTGTCCATGAGACGAACGGAGCGCGAACGCAATCCTGTGACAGGCAGTAATTATAGTGGAGCGTGTGAAGGAGAAATGTGAGGCACGAACGCTGTTCAAGGTCTCCATTAATTCGTGCTTGTAGTAATTTAATGTGTAAATATTTTGAAAGCATTGAATCGCTATAGAAATCGCGATTCATTCGATTCTTAGCATTTTAAATCGATTAAAGTCCGAAATTGACGATTCACGATTCAAAAATCCATGTTTCAAGATCGATGCATATGCATCGTCAGGGTTTGTAATCGATGCATCGAGAAAACAAGTGAATCGTTACACCCCTACTAAGTATGCTTTAGAATCATAGCAAAGGCCCTGGCAAATACTCAGAACACCCTAGCAACTGCATAGCAACTGGCTTGGTACTAAAGTACACTTTAGTACCATTATACCACCCTGGCAACCACCCAAAACACCCTTGAAACTCGCCTGTGAAATTTGCACAGCCAAGCACCACTCATTTTCTTCAAGGAAATGTAAAAATGTACCATCTGTTACCATCTACACACAAACACAAACACAAACACTCCTTCCCTTTACCAAGATATAAAACAAAATGTTCCTAAATCACAAAATAAATCGCTATGTTTTGAAGCAGTAGTATTTCAGCTGCCGACGGATATTCTGTAAACTACCACTGAAAACAGCAGGAAGAACAGACTGCTTGGAGAGGCAGAGGAGGAGGCGCAGGGGTAGGGGAGAGTAAGTGTTCAAACAGCAGGGCTCCATTCCAAACACCTCTGCAGTACCACAGGCACCACGAGGCAGACCATTTGAAGCTCTGCTGAAGAAAACTTCTAAAAACATGGACTTTACTTCTTCCTCTCCACACTGCAGAATCATTGGGGAGGTCTCCAGCACAGACTGACTGATAAATCACTCATGTCCTGTTGGACTGTTTTTTTTACACTCAGCCTCAAGCTGAAGGCTTTACAGTAGACCATTACAGATGAGTTACTGCTGCCACAGTCTCCTTCTGTCCAACAGCTCAGATGGTTTCTGCTGGTACATTCTGAACCAATCATCATCCAGCGCTCCTGATCTCCAGGATATTATCGTTTTGCTGGGGGCTGCAGAAATCGCACAGCCTACACGTGAATTATTAAAAGATGATAAAAAGCAGAAAGAACAGAGTTAAAGGGAATCCCAGCTCGAGATTATGGTTTTGCTGCTCTCACGTTGATGAAAGTAAAATTGATCACTATTGCCTTAGAGAACGCAGCTATAAAACATTCATATCAGATGTTTACTGCATATCTTGTTTTAGAATTAATAGCAATATGCACCTGACCAAACATATCAGCGCTTTTGTAAAACTAATCTATGTGTTTGTACAGAAGAAGCTGTTCACCCACAAATAAAAAAAATTATATACTCACCGTCATGTCATTTATTGGACACAAAAGCAGAAACTGAATGTCAATGCTGTCAAGCTTCAAAAATGAAAAAAAAAAACAAAACATGAGGGTGAGTACCAGAAAATAAAAAAAAATGTGAGTTTATATGTCGCAATTCTGACTCTATAACATGCAATTGCGAGTTATAAACTCACAATTGTAAAAATATAATAATTTTTTTCTCAGTATTGGACTTTACAACTCACAATTGCAAGTTTATATCTCACAATTCTGACTTTTTTCTTGCAATTGTGAGTTTACATTTCACAATTCTGACTTTTTTTCTCTCTCAAAATTGCATGAAATAAACATGCAATTCTGACTTTTTTCTCAGAATTGTGAGACATAAACTCACAATTGCGAGTTATAAAGTCAGAATTGTAGGATATAAAGTCGCAAATGCGTGTTATGTCAGAGTTGTGAGATATAAACTCACAATTCTGACTTTTTCTCAGAATTGCATGATATAAACTTGCTATTCTGACTTTTTTATTTATAACTCACAATTGCAAGTTTATATCTCAAATCTGACTTTTTTCTCGCAATTGTGAGTTTACATTTCACAATTCTAACTTTTTTTCTCAAAATTGCATGATATAAACATGTAATTCTGATTTTTTTTCTGAGTTATAAACTCAGAATTGCGGGATATAAACTCTGAATTTTGAGTTATAAAGTCAGAATTGCGGGATATAAACTCGTAGTTGCGAAAAAAAAGTCAGAATTGCGAAATATAAATCCCAATAATGAGAATAAAAAAATATTTTCTTACAATTGCAAGTTTATGTTTAATAATTCTGACTTTATAACTCGCAATTGTGTGTTATAGAGTCAAAATAGCAAGATATAAACACAATTCTGAGAAAATAAGTCAGAATTGCGAGATAAAAATTCCCAAATCACATTTTTTATTCAGTGGCGGAAACAGACTTCCATAGATTAAAGAAGATGTTCATTGATGAAAATTAAAAAAAATATATATGTATTTACCTTCACGTCGCTCCAGCCCCATATGATTGAATTTCTTCTGTTGAACACAAAAGTAGATGTTTAGCAGAATGTTCATGCTGCTCATTTCCAATGAAACTAAATGTTAGCAGATGCTGTCAAGCTTCAAAAATGACAAAAAATAACAACATGAGGGTGAGTACATGATGACAATGTTTAAAAATTCCTTTAAGGTTTAGCTTTATCCTCATTGGTTGAGGTTGAATGTTGATTAGTTGATCAGTTTGCAGCTTAATTTACCACAATCCAAGCTTAATTTTCAATTTGTAATCTTAACTCCATGAAACAACTAATAGAAAACTCTGTTTTCATTTTTATTCTAGTGTTAATGTGTATAGAGAAAAAGCTAATAAACTCAGTTAAGTTCCTGGTGTTGCATAAATTAATCAGCATAGACGTTAAGGCATTAAATTTGATTGTTTGATTCATTAGCCAAAAACTGCTTTATTGAAAAGTATTATTTAGCACAGCTTTTTAATTAAAAAATTGCCAGCTTTTATCAAAAGCCAGAAAGAAATCTAGGTTTGAAAGAAGTATTTAATTAACACGGTCAAGTTCAGAGAGTTTAGAGAGAACTAACGAGACCAAATGTTCCATCAAAAATGAAAAACAACCTCCCAAGGGCACTAATTTGTAGATAAGTATCTTTTTGCCGCTTACAAGTCTGAGGCCGTGACACAAGGTCAGCCCAACATTGAGAGCGTTCTAAAAGTCTGTGCTGCACTATTTTTATGCAAAACACAGTCCTACCATGTGCGCTGATATGTTACTCATTAATCTCTGAAATAAAAACAAGCCAATGTGATTCAAGTTGCATGGCACACACGCTGAGGGATCTCAAGGCCAAACAAATTCAAGCCCAGAGTGATTTGTGCTGAAGTGACCTTCTATTTCTATGGCTCTATTATTCATTCACTCCATCTCTCTTTTATGTCTCTCTCCATCTCCTCTCACATGAAAACGCAACCATAGCGCAGGATGGTAACCTATAGGGATGACATGTTCAGAAGATATTTAAAGGGACAGTTTACCTAAAAATGAAAATTCATCATTCACTCACCCTCATGTTGGTCCAACCTCTGATTTTTTCCATGGAGCACCAAAGGAGACGTTTAACAGAATGACTGAGCTGCTCACTTCCATACAATGAAAGTTGAACTGTAAAAATTAGGGAAAACACATTAAAGGAATATATCACAAATGAGAATTTGCCAAAAAGGTACTCACCCTCAGGCAATCCACGATGTAAATGAGTTTGTTTCTTCAATAAATTAGGAGAAATGTAGCATTGCATCACTTGCTCACCAGCGGATCCTATGCAGTGAATGGGTGCCATCAGAATGAGAGTCCAAACAGCTGATAAAAACATCACAATAATCCACAAGTAATCCACACCACTCCAGTGAGCAAGTGATGCAATGCTAAAGATCTCCATATCTGTGCTAATGAAGAAACACACTTATCTATATCTTGGCCTGAGGGTAAATTTTCAGCAAATTCTTATTTTGGGCGAACCATTCCTTTAAAAAAGTAGTTACTTCAAGTTGTGCATTAAATTTCAAGTCACACCATAGCTTTGTGAGAGGAACAGCCTGAAATTTCAGTCTTAACATTTCAAACTTGACTGACAGCTGTGGTCACCATTCACTTACACTGTAAGGAAAAGAACAACTTGGACATTCTGTTATAAATAACTATTTTTGTGTTCTACGGAAAACCATACAGGAAATCATACAGGTTTCTAAGGACATGAGGATGAGTAAATGATGGCAGAACCGGTCCTTTAAGGCCAGTACAGAAAGATCAGATCATTGTGGATCCACAAGCAAACCAAAAAGTGTGTGTGCATGTGTATGTAATAGACAGTGACAGGCCCGGAAAGAATATCTGCCCTAGATTCAGTGTTTTAGATGTTTTCTGTGTGATGTTTTATTAAAGTGAGGTTGGATATGCTGACAGAGACACAACTGGATGCCTGACACTCCCCGAATATCTCTCAGCCTGTTTCTCTCTCACTCAAAGGTCAGTCTACGTAAAGTGCCATACCTTTGACATATTCATGTTTTTTTTCCCAAAATAGCAGTTTATTTTGGATTTATAATCTGGTTCATTTATAGGGTTCTGTTCTTTAAATTCGGCTTCTCTTTTTAGGGGGAACGCACACCTGCTACATTAAATTTTGGGGAATATTTTCACATACTGTACATTCTAGATTTTTGTTTTTTGTTTTTTAAACTTGATTTCCCTATTCAGCAAAACTTATTTCATATTTCAAACTACTGTAAAAAATATTCTCAAATCAGTTTTAAAAAGCAGCTTCCCATTGTGACAACTTACACCATGTAGTGTGACAAAATGCCTGAGTGCAGGGGACAAAGTTAAATGTACAAAATGAACTGTATCTATTTTTCCCTGGGCAATAAGAGTATAATTATTAAAAACTTTTATGTAGCCTGAACTTCTACAAAAATTGTCTTAAAAAAAAAAAAAAAAAGACAATAATAAACATACCCTGACAAATATTCACTGGGCTAAGAAGTGTGACAGATAGTCCTGGTTTTCCCCGGTATATTTATATAATATTTTTGGTATCACGATTCATGCACATCTAACTATGACGTGTTTTGCACCTCTTACTGTGTCACGACTACTCACAGACATGTCTAGGTCTGTGAATAATAGGTGTTAAACAAGTGATGCATGAGACTGCACTACTCATTCTGTCATTGTGCCAGATAGTGGTCGGGTGTAATTGCATCACAGTACCGCCGATCACAACACGGGGGCGCTCGAGTCATTCTAATGCTAACTGAATTAATGCACTTACGGCACTGAATGTGTAGGATGCATGCAGGGCGGGTCCTTTCCGGGAACCTCATATATATAATCCATCTACACATGTGCATGTCAGATATTTACATATGTTTAAGGTTGCAATAAAGGGATTCCAAGCAAAATATGCCACTTATGTTTCCATTTATTTCACAGGCGCTTATGTAATGTCCTCTTGACACATCTTGCGAGTCATTTAGTGGTACTATTTCTGGGAGAAAAAAAAGCACTGATAAAAGTGACTTATGACAGGGTGCTTGTTAAGATAACCCTTTAGATGAGTGTATTTAAAGTCAAACAACGTTTCAGTAACAACAAGTGACATTACAAGTCAGAAAACATCAAGTCGCGCCTGAAGCGGTATCCATAGCAACAGTACGCCGCTTGCGTTTTGTTTTGTTTTTTAAATTCAGAATAGAAAAGGAAAACTATAAAAAAAATGACATTTTAACCTTATTATAAAATCACATATTACTATTTTAATCACAAAAAGTTTAAATGTTTTAAAACGTCTTAATAGACGGTTAACTGTTTCGCGCCAAAGAGAAAACTTTGGTTGCGCGAAAAGAACCTCAGGAGAATTTGCCGCGAAAATTACTAACCGAAAATTTGACGCCCCTCAAAGTGTTTTTATAATTTGCACAGTGTTGACATTTAAAAATGATTACAATAGAGCAACAGTAAGAAAGGGCCCGAGGGAGAAATGTGATCGTTTCACTCGCATTGACCCGGACTGGGGCTTGACATTGGGATGCTCGGTTTACAACCGTCCCGGGCGCGTGGCTATCACAATATCGGGCCATTAACGCGATCCGTTGCCAAGTGCAAATCCCGGTGGCGCGTCTCGTGAGCAGAGGAGCGCTTGACGCGTTCACGCGTTCCCTTATATAGGAACGCGTGGCGCCGCCTCCTTTCTCATCCACGGAGAGCAGTCGGTGTGTGCAGTTGTAATCCATCCTGAGTAATTCACTTGCGTGGGGAAGGCGGACCAATAAGGGCGTGAACGCACACAAAAGAGGCACGGATAACGGAAAAGACACCAGACGGGAGCAGCGCGCGGAGACGAGGGTCACAACCGCTCAGTTTTGATCACTTTAACAACACCGGACTCCATTCAATCACTGGCATACATCAAGATGAGCACCGTGAGACCGTCCGAACCGGGACCGTCAGAGGAGATGATGCGGATGATGGTGATGCACGAGGCGCTCACGGGAAGCGATGCTCGCCGTTACGGTTCCCCGGTGGCTTGTGTAGAATGAGAGTTTGGGTCAGTGCGCAGAGATGTCGGTGCCTTTGCTGAAGATCGGTGTGGTGCTCAGCACCATGGCAATGATCACCAACTGGATGTCCCAGACACTGCCATCACTAGTGGGGCTCAACACCACCAAACTGACCGCGGCGCAGGGCGGCTATCCCGACCGGAGTATAGGAGTAAGTCTCGGGTTATTTCCCCTGAAAATTCAAACGAAAAGTTCAAATATTAAACCTTTAACATGTAAAAATATTTTACACTATAGCAGCGCGTCGCAATTCCCGTTTTCCCACATTTAAAGCGCTTTTTGTACACAAATGTTCATTGTTTTACATTCTGTTCCATTCAAACGGACCTGCTGATTGTGATGTCATGGAATTTCGAACGCTCAGCTCATTAATATTACAATTCGTAATGTTTTCGCGTTCTAATTAGCTCTAATACAACTTTTTTATTTTAATAAACCAAAATTGCTGCAATAAGTCAATAGATATCAGGAGAATTTTTTTCGTGATTTTACTAGAATGAGTATGGAAAAGCCCACTGAAAGAAGCAAAGAGGTCTGAGACAAAGACATAAAACAGCGTTTTAACACGTCTTGAGCCCCTAGCGTTCTTTCGAACGCAAGAACGTGTTTTGAGCACATTCTTATGTTAAAATATAGAATAAAGAATGGAACAAATAGGTTTCATCACCAAATACACTGTAGATGTAACGCAGTTGTGTAGCTCTTTCATGGTTCAGTCTTTTTCACTTTCATGGACAATTTTAATATTAATATCACTTTGAATATTAACAAAAATCTATGGGGTTTACCACGGGCCAGATTAAAAATGGAAGATAACATGAAAAGACTGCAAAGCAGACAGAATCTGTAGTGTTGTAATATTCTACTGGTGTGGAGACTGTGGAGATTTCGGATTCTCCAGACCTGCATCAGCGGATGTTCATCAATCCTCCATCTGTCCCTCACTCTCACCAACTCCAGACAGACTGTGATTGGATCTGTAACTCTACAGCAGTTCAAGAATGACACAGCTGAGCAGGATAGATCGCCTCTCTCTAACAGCTGTCAGTCAAATAGACTACAAAACTGTGAGTGTGAATGAGACCGATGTAAAGCCGCAGCGTTGTGATTGGTGGGTGGGGAAGTGGGCGTGGGCTGACGTGGCACAAGCAGATGGGATTTTGCGTAATCTTGTGTCATGTGTTTGTAATGCCAATAAATCTGGGATTATAAATGAAACTATAAACTTTAGATATTGTAATTTTTCTCGTTGTCAGGTTTTACCCGCTAACCCAGAGGAGTCCTGGCAGGTGTACAGCTCAGCTCAGGACAGCGAGGGCAGGTGTGTGTGTACGGTCGTTGCACCTCAGCAGACCATGTGCTCAAGAGACGCCCGCACCAAACAACTCCGCCAGCTACTGGAGAAGGTGACCTCCTGACCCATAATGCTCTATTGGTTTGCCCTTGGGCATCATGTTACCTACCTAAAGTTGCCACAGACACAGAATCTATGACAACCAGAGCTTTCCTCCAGAGATCAAAGTGACCTAGAGGCATGAGCCTAACAACAGTATTATTAGCATACAGTTAATGAGTTCCTCTGGAACACGGCTGGCACAAAGGCAAACAGCCTTTCCTCAGAAAGACAATGATGCAACTCCTTGGACACATCAAATCATTAGCAGATGTGGAATAGCTGCAGAACTCGCTAGTTTGCTGAAGGTCACTAGACTCTTTATACATTGATGTTTAGAGTCAATATAGTTAGACATTTCTTCAAAATCAGATCATTTTAAGCTTAGTGGAAGTAAGAAAATGTTATTTCTTTGTAAGAGAGGATAACAAATTAAATATCAAATTATCAAAATTAAAAAAATAAACTTAATATCTGGTAAAATATGTAGTTATAACAAATGAAGTATATAATACATTCTATTATTATATATTTTTATCATTTTATATTTATTTTAATATTTAATTTCAATGTATAAACTTAATATATAACAAATTTAATAAAAAATTAAAGAATAATCTGCCATAAAACTAAAAAAACTAAACTAAATATTCTCTGTGTGTGTGTGTGTGTATGTATATATATATATATATATATATATATATATATATGTAAAGAGTATATATACTTCTTATATATATATATATATATAAGAAGAAGAAAAATTATATGAAATGTGTTTACTTACAAAACCACTTTATCTCTGGTACTTGTGTGTGTGTTTTTAGGTGCAAAATATGACGCAATCAATCCAAGTATTGGACCAGCGGACCCAGAGGGACCTGCAGTACGTTGTGAAGATGGAAGATCAACTCCGTGGCCTGGAGACCAAATTCAGACAGGTGGAGGAGAATCACAAACAAAACATCGCCAAGCAATACAAGGTAAACACACAATTAAATGCAAGCAGTGCACATATTTCACACGAATGCACACATCGTTCCACACTTTCATACACAAACACTGCAGATTGCATGCACACCTATAAATGCTTGTGTGATTTTTGCGAAATGTGTAGACCTGTCTGATTCGATCCAAACAATTAGTGAACTTTTGGTCAAATGCAATATTTGCATTTTTGTATTTTTACATTTGCGGGAAAAAAAATGCTAAATGAAATATGAATTATTAAAATAAAAATGATTAAAAAATAATAAAGAATAAAAAATAAACTAAAATATAAAAATGAAATAAAAACATTAAATATTAATAATAAATAAAGGATCTGCACATTTCGTCTTTCTATAATGTACCAATCAAAGTATCCCATGACACACACTATACTACCTGACACATGCATGGACTGTAATTTTGTTTGCACTTTGTAACACAAGCGTGAGTGTGCGAGTGCATGAGATGTGCGTGTGCGACTGTGAGAGCACGTGAATGTGTTAGCTAGGTTAGTGAGTTAGCTCCCTGTGCTGAGTGTGTTGTTTCTTGCTTGCAGGGCTAACTATAAAGACATGATAGGAGAGCCAGAGGCCAGAAGAGGCAGGTCTAACCCATGATTGGCTGAAGTGGGCGTCAGTCACGCTGTTTATGTCACGATTCTCATATTCTATTCGACATTAGCTGTAAGAAACACTTCTCCCCCTCCCTTATCCAACCACCAATCAGACCTCCTCCTGCATGCTACTCTAAAGAATTGTTACGTTTTATTTAGTTTCATTGCTATATTGCCATTATTATTCTCATCTTTGCTAGTATTGCTTAAGTTTTTTTTTTTTTTATTATTATTATTACTCTTATTATTTGTCACTATGAATCTTTGGTTTTTGAAGTAATATGCGTTTTTGAAGTAAAGAATTTAATCTTAACATCACATTGTTGTATGTGAGTTGTAATTTCAGCATGTGTCCCTTTCTGCTGTTGCATTCTAAACGACAACTAATAAAGTCTTTTCCCAATTGTTTACCGTGTTCAGAGCGCTTGATTTCGTCGATAAATGTTTGTAGATATATAATATTTATACGGATATGAGTAGTTTTACTGCAACTTGGCCTCTGGTCTCTCACTGGCTCTACAAGTGCACACACACACCACTCAAACAAACTGCTAAAAATAAACGTTTTTATTGGTTTATTAAAGCACTTCAGCAAAGAATCCTCTTATTAAAAACCATTTCTCAGGGTTCCTGAGGTGCTATATGCAAATTTAAGTTTGTATTACATTTGAAGTTCTTGATATTAGCATCATTTGTTACAAAAGTGGATTTTTTAAGCATCAGTACGTACACTACTTGGCCAAAAGTATGTGGACACATTAAAGTTAAACAATTTTCCTCTACAACATCACTTAAAGATGTATAAAATCAAGACTACACCCAAAACAGTCTCTTTACCTTGTGGAAAATAAGTACACATTATAATTTACTTAAGAATCTACTCAAGTGCGAATTGAATGTAATATTTTCAGACACTTGCAGTAATTGCATGTTATTTACAATTAAATGAAACTGTATTAGTTTACATTTATATTAAATGCAATTAGAGTGATTTTAGGACTTAAGTTCATTGTTATATACAATTTTAAATTGTCTGAAATATGGTTAAAGTGTACTGCTGAATGTGCAGACAGGCATTTATGGTAAATTAAAATTATATCATTGTTTATTGGTCCTTTGTAATGATGAAATTGTGATTTAGTACATTTACAAAAAATATTAACTCTAAACATAACATTGAATAACACACTATAGTTAAAATTATAATCAAGTACTTTACATGCACTTTAATATGTTAGTCAACACATTGAAATAAGTGCATTTCAAAGTACGACCATAAACAATGACTGATTTTAAGTGCACATTCAATACAATTAATTCAACTCTATACAAAAAGCACACATCTTTTTCACAAGGGTAAACAAGCATTTAAAGTAGAACGGAACTTTTTTGCACTAGCGAAGTTCATAAAAAATGGTTTATCCAGTCGTCTGGTGGGGAAAAACTGGACTGACCTGCACAAAACCCAGACCTGAACATAGAAGACCTTTGCAACCTTTTTCGATGATCCAACATCGATTCCTGACCTCACTGATGCTCAGGAGCAGATCTCTGCATCCTTGTTTCAGCATCTAGAAAAACTTTCCCAGAAAAGTAAAAACTGTTATAGAAGCAAAAAAATGATGCAAAACAAATGCTCATTCACACCATAAACAATAGTCATGAAGAAGACTATAACGATTAGCGTCCACACAGACGCACGATAATTTTGTTTATTACAAGCACACTGCAGTTTTGTTGTCCGCTTGCGTTCTTTAAAGTCAGGTGAATTCTGATTGGCTGTCAATATTTTTATCGTTCATCAGCTGGAAATATCGTTCTGTAAGTGATTCCAACGACATTGTTCAGTTGTGCTGTTATTATTATAAAAGTGGTGTGGACTCTGCCATTCTTTTAAATCGAGAACGATATCTTTATCGTTATAGTTTTATCCTTGGTGTGAATGGGTCTCAACTGATTGTAAATGCCAATGGTTTTGAAATTGAAGCACATTGGTGTGGTATTTAGATGTCCACATACTTTGAGGCATATATGGTTTTCTATAAGACCTCCAATGGCTGTAAAATCCTTTGAAACGTTTATTTTAAGAGTGTCCAGATGAACAAACACACTATACACAACAGTGTTCAACACCTAGATTCTTCAAATTAACATAGGCAGCAAGGGTTCAGACAGGTTTCAGAACGTACAGTAGGCAAGAATTTCCAATGTTTTCACGTTACATACTTACAGGCCATAAAGGCAAAAATGGCGGAGCTGCGTCCGCTGATCCCTGTACTGGAGGAGTACAAAGCAGACGCACGTCTGGTTCAGCAGTTTAAGGAGGAGGTGCAGAACTTGACGTCCAGCCTCAGCCTCCTCCAGCAGGAGATGGGAGCCTACGACTATGACGACCTGCACTCCCGTGTGGTTAGTCTCGAGGAGCGGCTACGCGCATGCATGCAGAAGCTCGGTAAGACACACAACAAATACGTGTTTATCTTTCTCAACAAAGTTTACCCAAGACATGATACTGGCTCAACTTCGTTTGAATTCCAGGTACAGTATAAAATAAGCTCAATTTTTGGTATTATGTTGATCACCACAAAATGTCCACTTGTTCCTTCTTTTGTTTAGGAAAATAAAATTATGGTGCTTTTAATGGAAGTGAATGGAGCCAATCTGTAAACGTTAAAATACTCACTGTTTCAGTATTACAGCCTCAAGATGAAAAACCATAGGCATTGACATTATTTTGTGTGTAAAGTCCAATTTTACAACTTTGGCATGAAAAAAAACAAAACAAGTTTGACATTTTATTTGTCAAACATAACCATACATTTGACGTGCAGTGAAATTTTTTTTTTACTTTCTGCACAAAGAAAAAAATAAAATAAAATAAAACGTTAAATTACATAAATTAACATATACTAGAAATATATTAGAATTAACAACAGTGTAGAAAAAGTTTAAAAACTGTAAAATGATCATTTAAACACCTTTACAGCTAAAACAATACACATTTTAACAGAACTAATTTTATAAAATGATAATCTTACTGTAAATACTCCAGAAATTGAAATTGGCCCCGTTAACTTCCATTGTATGCGTCTTGTTTTAACCTCAATTTTATTTTTTTTAATTGCCACAAAAATAATTTTTGTGGCAATTAACTAATTATGCCACATGTTTGTACCAAACTTGTAGAATTAATTTAAGAAAAGCTATCATTTTAGAATTAAAACAACCAGTATTTACTTAATTTATGAATAATTTTTTCTTCGAGGACATTGCCGAGAGAAGACAACGACAACGACAGACTAAACATGTGTCACAAATATACCGACCCAAGTATGCGAGTAGACGCTGGACTTTCTAACATAACAGCCAAAAAAAGTCATGGGTATGAGCCACTATGTGTCACAAACATCTGATGGTTAATCAAGGGTGCAGCGTTAATTACTTCCAGCAGCACTTTTAAAAAATAAAGGTTCTTAGCAGCATCTCAGGGTAAAAGAACTTTCCAATAAAGAACTATTTGGGCCAGTTCCAGATTTTCTGTGGGGTTCTTTGGAGATTAAAAAAAGTTCTTGTCACATTATAGGTTCTTAAGATCAGTGTTTTGGCTCCTCTGTTCTCTAAAGCACATAATAAAACACATGATGGTTTTCAAACGGAAATAAAAATAAACCTTTACTGGCATCCATGGTTCCATTAATAACCTTTAACATCAATGGAACCTTTCTATTTCAGGTTCTTTATAGTGGAAACAGTTTTTCACACTAAGAAAAATGGAACTGTTCACTGAAAGGAAACCGGTTCTTCTTACATAACTGCAAAAAAAAAACAAACAAACAAAAAAAAAAAAAAACTTTTTTGGAACCTTTATTTTTAAGAGCAAACTAAAGAGCGATTTATAAAGATCAGGTACAAATTAAGGCATTGATTATAAGAGAAATTAAGTCAAAATGAGAATCTAAACTCACTTCTCTGATTCACTCTAATCTGATTTCTCAAACACGTTGTTTGCTGTTTCCCAATGATGAAGAAAACTTTTAAACAAGATCTCTTCAAACTGACTGTTTCTTCTTGAAGAAATGGAGAGCAACTGGAGACTTCTGCTTACGTCTCCTGCTTCTCAGATGTTTCAGATGGGCCCAGTATTCTCCTGTGTCTCTTCTGGAGTTTTCAGAGGAGATCTCAACATCTCAAACTGTGATTTGACCAAACGTCTGTAATCAAAAGTCAGAGAATTCAATATTTTTCACCCATTTCTACTAAGATCAAATGTTCTGAGCTGCTCTCCACATTAATTTTACAGCTCTGAACTCTTACTGTATGTCAACTATTCTTTCATTTAGGTCTGTTTTTATTTTAGCAGAAACATCTGAGATGTAGCTGATACTTAAATGAAGCATTACTGAGAACTCAGTTCAAGTCTCCTGAGCTATAAGAGAGTAAAATTATGCATTCACCATCACAGCCTCCATTTCCCAGCATCCATGCACACACACACACACACACACACACCAGAATCTTTTTTCTGGTGTGTATCATCTTTCTTTCTCCTTCACGCCGAGTTTCTGGAAGAGAAATCTGGGCCAGTTTCACTGTATGATCAATACGGCTTTAAAACAACTGATTGATCTCTCCTTCACACACACACTTGAGCTTCATCCATGTGCGTCGCTTCTGATGAATATGAAACATTTACAGGAAAACCATATGAATCTCAAATATTCCCATGCACATTTCATCCCACACGTGACATGAATGAGTTTGTGCTTTGTCAAGGAAAGATGCAGTACTATTACTGTTCTAAGCCATCAGATTTACAGCAAAAAATCACATTTTCATCAGAAACGTAAAAATGTAGTTCACTATTTCACTTGTTCAAACATAAATCCTCAAATGCCATTTTGATGTGATCATATGAGATTAAACAAGAACACATGAATTTAACATGTTCTCACATGTGCTCACACGTAAAATTTATATTTTTTTCCTGTATGGTGTACAAACAATTTTCCCTCAAAAATTGCTAGTAAATTTCACATATAATGAAAACGAAACTGCAAGTAACACTGAAATAAACATGAAATAGAAGTAGAAAGACTGAAATCCTATTCTCTTGTAAAACATTCTAATACTTTGAAAATCATTTTTACAGTGTATATTGACAATAATGAATCAGTAATCTCATACATTGCTTCATTACATTGTGGGAGGGTTGTGTGTTTTTCTGCAGATGTGTGTCTGCAGTGTGAGAGAATCAGGGCTTTAGTCTAAAGATAGTAGCGTAATAATTTACTCCTGTATCTCCCTCCAGACAACAGATTACAGCTCAGTGTGTTAATCTCAAGCGTGTGTGTGTGTTGAATGGGTGAGGCCGAGCAGGAAAATACACACACACACCACGGTTATTCACTATCACCACAGGACATCAAAAACCATCATTTTTAATATTTATCTTACGATTTATCTGTATATTATATTCTCGCTCCCTGTCATACACATGAAAAACATTCGTATGTTTTCCTCTATTATCAATGAAGACTTTTTCTTTTTCTCTTCGTCATGAAAACTCATAATGAAGCTCAGTGTGACTCAATTAAAGTCATTTAATCATAACCTTCACACCAAGATATAAGATTACCACAGTAATTATGACTGAATCAGACTCATCGCAACATTACAGCATTAAATCTCTAAACTCATTAAACTTGTGTGTGTGACAATAGGCTTCTCGTAAGAAAGTGTGTGTGTGTGTGTGAGTGCAATTATATATACGTGTGTGTAATTAAATATGTGTGTTGTGCATCCTGCAGCGTGTGGTAAGCTGACTGGCATTAGTGATGCAATCACTATTAAAACATCCGGGTCTCGATTCGGATCCTGGATGACGGACCCTCTCGCTCCTGAAGGAGACACTAGGGTGAGTGTAAATGCAAAAACATGTACATATTTCACTATTTTAAATATATATAAACATGTAATCAGACATACAATACCGTTCAAGCGTTTGGGGAAATGGAGTGTAATGTCAAAGGAAGTCTCTTTTGCTCACCAAGGCTGCATTTATTTGATCAAAAATACAGTAAAATCACTAAAATTGTGAAATATTATTTCAATTTTTAAATAACTGTTTTCTATTTAAATATATTGTAAGATGCAATTTATTCCTGTGATGCAAAGCTAAATTTTCAGCATCATTACTCCAGTCTTCAGTGTCACATGATCCTTCAGAAATCATTCTTTGCTGATTTGCTGCTCAAGAAACATTTCTTATGATTGCCAATGTTTAACATGCAGGTAGTGGATAGCTGGTTATTTTATGCCGGCAGTAAAAACCCACAAGCACATAGCTGCCGGCAACCGCTTTATAACCATGTTGCTTTATAACCAAAAGAAAAACAAACCTCAAGGCTGAGCCGTCATACACAAATGCAAATATACATGCTTGAGGAAAACCACGTCCTATATTCGTACACAGAGAAAAGTTAAAATGCACAATGAAGTTCTTTGCCCTCATGCCATTTCAGAAAATTCATCATCTAAATATTTAGTCCATCATTAGGATCTGCTAAAATCACACGATCACTGTGTGGCAAATGAATTGGTTCCTTTAGATAATTTGTCTCTGTGAACTGGTTTAAAAAAAACAAAAAAAAAAAACATTTTCCACTCATAAGCGTTCCCAGGATTCAAAGCATTGCATTTTATCCTTCTTTTAAGCTTCTTATAATTCTTTTCATTCTTCATTTTGTTAGCGAATTTACTTTTACACTGTTTATCATTCCAACAACATTTACAAAGAGTTCTGAATCACAAAGGAACGAAAAAAAAAAAAAAAAATTAACCATTTGTTTGCAAGGTTACTTTTACATTATTTATCATTCAAACAACATTTACAAACAGTTTGTGAGTCCACTAGAACAAGAACCAGTTCGCAATAAACATTCCTTTGCAAAAATCAGTTTATAACTATTAATTTGCGAGTTTACTTTTACACCGTTTATCATTCGGAAAACACTTGTGAATCACTTGGAACAAAATAATCAAAAGAGAAGCAGTTCGTAATAACCATTCGTTTGCGAGTTTACTTTTACATTGTTTATCATTCCAACAACATTTACGGAGAGTTTTGAATCACTTGGAATGAAAGAATTCGTTTTTTTTTTTTTAAATCAGTTCTTATTTGTGAGTTCACTTTTTATGCGCTTTATTATTCAATCAACATTTATGAACAGTTTGTGAATCACCTGGAATGAAAGAATCAAAAAAACTATTCGTAAGAACCATTTGTTTGCAAGTTTACTTTTACATTATTTCTCGTTCAAACAACATTTACAAACAGTTTGAGAGTCCACTGAAACAAAAGAATCAAGCAAGTTCACAATAATTTGTTTGTGAGTTTACTTTTACACTGTTTATCATTTCAAACACATTTATAAACAGTTTATGAATCACTTATAAAAAGATCCAGTCCAAAACAGCAATTCGTTTGCAAGTTGGACATTTATGGAGTTAAAGTCAGGTCACTAACACTCACAGTGACTTGAGGGAAAAATAAGCGAGGCCAAATAATTTTCCACTCGTCCAGATGTGAAGTGGTCCAGCGGGACTCGTAATGGAGGCCGCCGAGGGGCTTGTGATAACGGGTGGAGGTTAAGAAACAGCAGACTGTGGAGGATGAATGAAGGCAGCTGGAAATGAGTGTGAGACGTTCCTGATAGCCCGTGTGTATAAGCCGATTCTTAGACTAATCATTTCTCAGACATTTGTGAGAGTGTGAAGAGGGTTTGTGGTGATGTTATATGGCAGAGCATTTGACCTGTTTATCTGTAGGATTGCATGCCGTTGTGGTTAAAGATCTGGGCCGGTTACCAAATGTTATAGTATCGAACCCACACGGGTTGATCTATGAGGCATCAGCACTGCATCCGTGGCCAGGATCTTAACCCCAGGTTGCAAGCAACTGTTCCTATAATAAATGTCCTGCACACAGCTTTGCATTAAAGTGTGGCTAAATGACAAATTGGCAATTAGCAGTTGGCATCCCAGAGCTGCATATGCTTTAACTGCTGCGTTTGTGAGAAGTTTCTCAGCAAGCAGCTTTCCAGTTCTCTCTGATGAGAACAAAACTTAAAGTGAATTGAGCTGAATAATGACAGGATTATCAGCTGCTTTATAGCTGAATCAAACTGGTTTCATAATTGACAATGTTTGCAACATCAAGTGAGTTATTGAACTGAAATTAATCAACACTGACCTGAACTGAATAACGACAATATTGTCGTCAGTGGAGCTGCTTTACAGAATTTGAATTTGTCTCATATTTGATGAAGTTTGAAATTCTGGTATTTTCCTGTTTATTACTGTGAAGCTGATTTAAAACAATGGGTTTTATATAAAGCACTACAGTATATAAATAAAGTTTAGTTCCAGAACATTTCTTCATTTCACAAGCATCTTTTCTGTTTTGCCTTTTGTTGTTTGAGAGCTGTGGTCCTGGAAACAATACAATAACATGTGAAACACCTGTTCAGCGTTCACCAACTTTTAACTTTAGTTTACATGTTAGTAACTAGATATTCATGCACCAATATTTCATCAAAAATGAACCATTATTACTATATAGCTGATACTGATTTTTTTTTTTTTTTTTTGTATAAATGCATTTAAAACAAAACACTATAATAAATTGTTTTAAATGCTACAAGCGAATTTAGGGATAAAAAAATTTACTGTTTGAAATTATATTAGATTTGATGAAGACTGCATGTAACAATTATTAGTTTTTTTGTTGTTGTTGTTGTTTTTTTACAAAACTAGAGTAAAAATAACCTAAAAGTAAACATAGGGAAAATTACCATGTACAATTAAATATCCAATATGGGCTACTAAAAAATTAAAAATACATTATAATTAAAAATAAATGAAGATTAGCCGATAATTGGTACCGATATATTGTGCATCCCCGGAAAGAAAGGCACTTAAATGAATTTACTTTATAAAATAACAATTTAAAGACATTTTGTGTCCTTAACATTTTTCTTGAAGGTCATATTATATTATGAGTATAGCAATGCTGTGGCTATATTCATAATGTAGTTTAGCTCTTATTACATTTTGCAAAGAATTATAAAGGTATAGTGAAAAAAAACAACAATTAGTGATAAAGGTTTACTCACAAATTGCTAGTAAATTCCACAAATTCCACAAATTACAAAAAAATGGCAAGACTTCATGTGTTCCATTCAATTAAACATAAAATTTTGAAGTAGATAGGCTGAAATTATATTTTCACGTACAATGCACTCAAATAATCTTTGTTTTATTTACAATTAAAAAAAAATCAATGTTCACCAACCACCAATTTTACAGTGTACAGCAGACTGGAAAATACAAAAGAACAACACATAGCTACTCCAATACAAATCCAAAAAATATTAGATCCCATTGCAAACACTCATACTAGACCTTTGATTTAGAAACAAGACACATTCACCTCAAAATACACAATTACGAGGCCAAAAAGCCATTAAAGTGATGCCTCCAACCCCCATAAACGCAGCAGAGCAATTATAAATCAAGCTGGTGAACATATAACCTTCATTCACACCCACAGACCCGGTTTTAGTGCTTCCCCCTCCCTCTTATTCTGTTTTTCTCACACTTTGGGTTGGAGGCTCTTGTTCTCAAAGATTGATGAGACCGTAGGCTGTATGTGTGAGACAGACAGAGCGTGGAGAGAGAGACGTGTGTGTGTGTGTGTGTGTGTGTGTGTGGGAGTGAACAATAAGCAATACCTCAGAGCGGTTTTTGGCTCTTCAAAGATAAAAAAGCTTTGGCAGAGCAGCGTGTTGCCATCAGAGATACCAAGCAGAGATGGAGCAGCATTCAAGCTCTGCGTGAGCATTAAGTTAAAGCCGAACAAACACCCTGTGACCGACCAGAATATGGTCAAATATTAATGTTGCGTTCTATATTCTGATCATATTCCTATTTGATTTCCAACTTCTGACCATAAAGGTATTTTGTGGCCTGAAGATGATACATACAGAAATTAAAATAGCAATGCTGCCAGTAGCTTTACAAATCAACAAAAAGGTGTCCAGGCATCCAAATCGCAAAGGATAAGATCATATATATTCTGCATGTATATGATTATCATAGAGGATTATTTACTGTGTTTTACACACTCGTCTCTGCAAAGGAGTTTTATTAGCATATAATGATTGACATCTGACTCACTAAAGCAACGTATTTGCATATAAACATCACATTTCAGATCTCATAATGAATATCCATTTTTTGTATTGTTATAAAATTGGGGTGCCTAATAAATTAATATTTTTAGTCATTAATTTGATCAAAGGTGACCGTAAAGACATGTATAATGATTTCTATTTCAAATAAATGCTACACTTTTGATCTTTCTATTCATTAAAGCAGGGTTATTGTAGTTAACTAAAATGGAAACTAAAATTAAAACCATTAAAAAACATGTTGTTACTTATAAAATAAATGTTAAATGAAATAAAATATATTTAAAAATGATTTCAGCTAGTTGCCAAGGCAATATTTCTCATTTTTATTTAGTTTAATTGATGCACTAAAATAATAAAACAAAAAATGAATTAATAAAAACTAATATTGACAAAAAAAAAAAACTACTAAAAATGAGAAAAACACAACCAGATTACTAAAACTATTACTAATAGTATTACCAATTCAATAGTATCTCAATGATACTAAAATAACATTGCATCAAAGAATTATGGAAAAAAGTACATTTTCCACAAAAATATGAAGCATAACTGTTTTCAACATTAATAATAAAAGAATAATTTCTAAAGGATCATGTGACACTTAAGACTGGAGTAATGATGCTGAAAATTCAGCTTTGCATCACAGGAATAAACTACATTTTTAAAATATATTTAAATAGAAAACACATTTAAAATTAAAATAATATTTCACAGTATTACTGTTTTACTGTATTTTTTAGCAAATAAATGTGAGCATTAGAGACTTCTTCAAACAACATTTAAATGACAACCAAGTTTTACATGGAAAGCTGACCAGATCCTGGCTCAAAAAACATCTGTTTGGGTGGGGGGGGGTTTATGATGTTTTATGTTTTATGTTTTATGATGTTATTTCGGTGTTGGCCAAAGGATGAGCTCCCTCAGCTGATTCTTGGCACATCCTTCTACTTTTGGGGATTTTATAGTTGCCACTTCTGCCCAGGACTCACTCACTGAGAGTATTACCACACTGTTCTGTGTAAAGCTGCTTTGGAACAGTTTATATTTTGAAGAATGCTGTTAAAACACAACAAAATCTAATCAAATGTTATTGCTGCAGCCTTACAGTGAAGAGATAAAGGTTGTGCAGTACACAGCAAATTTAAACAAGTGAGTTTAACTCCCTCAGAGTTAAATTAACACTTACCCAGAGTATATATGGGAATCACTGCTAAAGTGTTAAATTAACACTTTTGAAAGAGTTAACATTTTTAACACTCTGACAGTGTTAACTAACAAACTCTAAAAATGTAAAATATTAACACCAGAATTGATAATGAGAACACCAAAGTTGGTGTTGAAAGTTAACACTTATGGATTAACTGGTCAACACTGAACCAGTGTTCAGGTGAACATATTAAAAAATAAACTCACAAAACAATACACGTTTACATTTATTTTATTGAAACATTGTAAATCTTTTTCCCTGCACCAAAATGTCTTCACACTCAATGTTTTCAATACATGTAAAGAACATGTTCTTACAACAATTAAACATCATAATGTAGAAGCAAATCAGTGCAAAGACACAAAAAACATTCTATTTGGTACATATGTACTCTTAATGTCATAAGGTTTATAATGCTGACATTTAGGAGGTTAAACAACAGCATTCCCTTCATTACCATAAAAGCTGAATGCATGTTAATGCTCACTAATCAAAGTCTGTGCTGGTGTTTGGACCTCCTTGGAAAGAATAGTCTCATTCTTTTTTTCAGCACGATGAGATGCGTTTCTCTGCAGTTTTCAGCCAAGCAAGATATCCACTCCTATTTGCAGCATCACAAAACTGCCCCTGTAAAATTGAAAAATAAATAAATATAAATACAAAACCAAAACAGGATCATTTCACATCCATTTATCAAAACTATTATCAGGTGAAATGTCAGAGACAAGTATGAATTGCAATACAAGAAGTTCACCCAAAACTGAAACTTCTGTCATTATTTATTTTTCCTCATGTGGTTCCAAACCTGTATGACGTTCTGTCTTTTAAGGAACACAAAAGGTTATATTTTGAATAATCTACAGAAGAAATACATGGGACCACTCTGATCCTTTTGCATCTTTTTTAAAAGCTTGATATTGATTGGCATATAGTGACATTATAAGGACAAGCAGGTCCGAAAAAGAAAGAAGGGCATACCGCATTAGAACAACACAAGGGTGAATAAATAATAACTTAAAGGGTTAGTTCACCTGAAAATTAAAATTACCCCATGATTTACTCACCTGCAAGGCATCCTTGGTGTATATGACTTTCTTCTTTCAGAAAAATCCAATCGGAGTGATGTTAAAAAATTTCCTGGCTAATCCAAACTTTATAATGGCAGTGGGTGGGTGTTTCTGTTCAACAGTCCAAAAGAAGTGCAATAAAGTGCATCCATCCATAATAAAACATGCCTCACATGGCTCTGGGGGCTGAATAAAGGCTTCCTGTAGCGAATCCATGTGTTTTTGTAAGAAAAATATCCATATTTATAAGCGTTTTATACTTTTCTCTAACTTGCGCTAAATGTTGTACGTGGAAGCCCTTCCGGGCGGATGACGCAGGACGTCGGTGTAGTGCATGCACCGGTGAGAAGTGACGAACGCGGAAGAGCAGAGGAGAGAGCAAAACAAACGAATCACGAATTAGAAATACAAAACAAGGATTTGTAAAGAGAAATGTCGGAGGATTTCGATGTAAGCCAAGATGAGAGTGGTTTTTCTTTGCTAAATTAAGGAAAATTTGCTTCCTTTGCTCCTGTAAACAAACGTTGGTTCCTAACTAACGACAATTCCAAGTGCATACTGATCTCTCTGCATTGAGGTTGGACGAATCCTATCAAAATTAATGCACATAAATGGGACAGCACATAAATAAATGACAGTCCAAGCATATCAAAAACTCACAGTTGATATTTATTTTTTAGAAAGAAATCAGACTATTATTATTATTGTTTTTTTTTTTTAAATAAACATGACAATCAATAATCTTAAAATGTGCAATTGTGACTTACCCATGTATTGGTGGTTTCATACTCTTCAAGCACATCATCCCCTTTTGATTTTTCTGTTAAGCCAGCATGAACCATCTGTAACAATATTAAAGAACTAGTTTACTTAAAATTAAACTAAACACACAAAAAATTAAAAATTAATGCTTAAAGATTCACTCAGTATAAAGAGTTTGAGTTTACTGAAAATGTTATTTTCAAATTAATTCAATGAAAACAGCACTCAAATCCAATATAAGGACACATCAGCATCATGAAAACTCAATTCATGCTTAATGAAATCACAAAAATTGGTCATGAGACACAAGAACAAATGACTTATATTGCCATTTAGATTTGGGCAGTTTACAGTGGTTTGATTTGACAAAATGATGTTGCAATATACATACTGTATTATAAATGAGGTAAAACACTTTTGGTGTTTCCCTTCAAATTCAAATGTCATCTGTGAGAAACGTTTCGGATCGTTTAGGCGCGCACATCTATAGATACTGTCATAAAGTAATATTATTTTATAAAATAACGTTACATATCGTAAATGAAGTAAAACACTTACTTTTGGTGTTTTCCTCGTTAAATCCAACTTCCTCATCTGCTCATCACGAGTGAACGAAAATATCTCTGTGAAAAAGTTAAGAGAGCACAGCAGATAAATATCACTATAAATCAATATGATGTTATAAAATACATATTTTAAATGAGGTAAAATGCTTACTTCAGGTGTTTCTGTTAAAAGCGACCTCCGCGTCTGCACTGCATAGCAATATAAATCTGTGCGAAACGGTCAGGCTCGTTTAGGTGCACGCAGCAAATAAATATCATCATAAAGTAATATTATCTAATAAAATACATATAATAAATGAGGTAAAACACTTACTTTCGGTGTTTTCCTTGTTTAAACCAACTTCCCCGTCTGCTCGCACCGCGAGAGAAAGAAAATATCTCTCTGAGGAAAAGTTTAGGAGAGCACAGCACATAAGTATCGCTATAAATTAATATGATTTTATAAAATACATATTTTAAATGAGATAAAAACACTTACTTTCAGATTTTCCCTTTTAGAAAAGTCCTCGTCCGTTCCGCATCGCGAGTGAAAGGAAATGCCATTGATAAAAGTTTAGGCACACACAACACATTATTATAATTATAAAACGACATGATATTACAAAACACACTTTGTGAGTAAGATTAAACACTTTATTTCGCTGTTTTCCGTCCTAATATGCTCCGCATCGTGAGCCAAGAAAATGGCGTCTGTGAAACATATTTCAGACGGATTAGGCGCGCACACGAGAAAATGTCCCGGATGTGACTAATAACACTCAGCGGTGTTAATGAGGGTAATTCTCTGTATTGACTCCGGACAGAGGGTGCTGTTTACACTAGCTAGTGTTAATCCTTTAAAATTCAACACCACAACTTGAACTCTTTATTCTAAAAGTCCTTAACACTGGGATTTCAACACTGCAGATTTTACTGTGTATGTTCAAACATGCAGAAAGAGTGAGTTTGTATGTTGATATATACAGAAGATGTTGTTTACTGCCTCGTGCCTCCTATAAGAGAGCACACAGACGTCCCGCCGCGAGGCTCTGGAATATTCCATAAGCGTGACTGCTCTACCTTTCCATTCGCTCACTGAGAGACAGAAGCCCCAGCCATGCTGGGAAATCTCCACGGAGAGTCGCTTTTATCCGGAATGATCTGGAATTATCCCCATAGGGTTCGTAATGCCTGGCACACAGCAGCTTCCTGGCTGTCAGTTTTCACCGCCTGCGTTCTGCCACAGCCAGGGAAGGATGGACACCTTCAGTCTGGAATTTAATTAAGACCTCGCTGAACACGTCCTGCTGTGCTGGCAAATTCATGGCAGAACAAAAAAATCTAATGCAAGCACAGACAAAATAAAGAACAAACTGACCTACTTCCATTGATCGTTGAAAGAATGAGTCTGTAGTTTAACCTTCTGTACTCAAGTTTTGATTCTGTGAATGTCAAACTAGAATTCTGACCATCTATCCATGCATCCATCCGTCCGTCTATCTATCTATCTATCTATCTATCTATCTATCTATCTATCTATCTATCTATCTATCTAACCAACCATCCATCCAATCAACTATCGATCCATCCCTCCGTCCATCCATCCATCCATCCGTCCATCCATCCACCCATCCCCTCATCCATCAGCCTATCTATTTTTCTATTAATCCATCCATTTATCCGACTGTCAGGGGCGGACTGGCCATCTGGACGTTCGACGGCCGTCGCCCTGGCTGGTTTATCTTCAAAGAAAAAGTGTCAAATTAAGTGAAGTTGACGGCCGACAAAAGGGGGCGCTAATGCAATCTATTTTTGCTTATAATAAACCGAAACTGACGCGAAGGTAGGAATGGGGATTCGACTCCAAAAGAGTCGATTCCTCGACTCTGAACAGCTCTATAGTCAGAGTCGACTCCAGCACTGGAATCGACTCTCGTTGTGAGTCGACTCCGAAATCGCGGCTGTCTTCACTGATTCTCACGTCTCTACCCAGCAGGCACCAGACGTCTATGTAACGTCAGGTTGACGTTGGACGTGACGTCGGACAGACGTTGCATTTTGGTTGAAAATGAAAATCGGGTTGACGTCAATATTTGACGTCAATTTGACGTTGACTTAACGTTGGATTTTGGTTGCACAACCTAAAAACAACAAAATCTCAACGTCAGCTGACGTCGGTATTGGACGTCAATTTAACATTGACATTAGACGTTGAATTTACATTGAATTTTGGTCACCCGACGTCGCAACCAAAATTTAACCAAATATCAACATCTTATGACGTTGTGTGCCTGTTTTGTGCCTGCTGGGTATATAGTGTCTGACAATTGAGTGCAGTAGCCTATATCAGCAAAGAGTGAAGTAAACTAAGTGAGGATCCGTTTGCAGTGCAGTCCGTGAGCGGTGCAGAAGCAGCAGCACGGGCTCATTGAGCTTCACATAAGACGCGTTTGAGCGCGCTATGATTCGCTGCTGTTTGAAACGGGAGTTTACGAGAGATAGCTGGAGTTGTCGCAGAAATGACTTTTCCCCATACTTTTATCCTACGTGAAGGTTACTTTAGAAATAAATAACAGTCATAGTAAATTTAGTTTGTAATTATACATGCTTTTGTGACAGCTTTGTAGTTTAATCGATGTTTTGTTATGCGATGTTATGTTTAATGCAACACAATTTGGTTTTCCATGGTTAACCTAGGCTATTTGTGTTGAATCATTAACCTTAAATCATTAAAAATTCACATAATAAACAAGAATAAACAAATCAATAAGTTTGGATTAGTATGCATTTACTCACTGACTGCTTGTTTCTTAAAAAAAAACTAACAAGCTTTTCTAATCTTTTTGTATTCTATTTGTTTTCTTTTTATTTATTACACAATTAACAAAAGCAAAAAAGGCCTCAAACACTATAGCTTGCTCTATTCGTTTTCTATTCTATGTTTTCTTTTTATTTAATATATAATTTAAAAAAAAAAAACTTGCTACGTGTACTGCGTTAAGCTAACTGAGACTTGTTATAGCACTTGCATATCATTGTTTTGTTGATTTTGATTTTGGATAAAAGAGTCTGCTAAATGACAAGCGAACAGTTATGTCAGGTTATTTTTGCCCGCCTCTCTCACTGTACACAGCATGTAGCCTATAGCACTATAGTGAAATCCCAGGACACCCCTAGTCCGAGCGTCCACTGCTATTTGTCACTCCGCATTGTCTGGCATGAATATTCCATTCATTCATAAAGAGACAGCAGCGATTCTACAACGTGTTACACTTGAGAGATATTGAGTTAGAAAATAATAGAGTAAATGTAGTCTATAAATTGATTGCTCCGATTAACACACACACACACACACACACACACAAATATAGTTTCAGGTTTCTAGATGTTATGTTTATTATTGTCTTTTTATTTAGATTTCAAGTATTTAAGTTCATATAATAATACATTTCAATCCCATGTTGAAAAAAAAAATAGAACCATCACTAGAATTTGTAATGGTTTTACTGGTTATAATGGAAATTGTATTGGTTTTAATGGAAATTGTAATGGACCCTATTGGTCTCTACTGGTAACTGGTTGCCTATTATTGTTGTTAAATATTATTATTGTTAAAACCACTAAATCCTAATGGAACATGTCCCAAAACACACTACAGGAAACCATTATTTAATGGTTTTAATGATTAAAAGTTGATTATTTGTGTAATGACTGTAATGGCATTTGTAGTCGAAACCATTAGAATTTCTGTGATGTTTTTTTCAGCAGGCTCACCATGGGTTTTGTGATGTTATTTGCCATAAATGCAATACATTGATTGCTGTAATATTGTGAGATAGTAGCGGCTGTTTGTAGTTGTGGTGGGTCTATTTGGGAGACAATCCAGGGCCGTTTTTTACTCCCAGCCCGTCCCTGCCGACTGTCCATCCATCCGTCCATCTATCCGACTGTCCATCCATGCATCCATCCGTCCCTCAATCTGTCCATCAATCCGTCCATCCATCCACTTAAAACACTTCAAGGTTTTTTGAGCTACAAAATTTTCAAATAAGACTTTGTAAAGCCAACATTCAAGATTCAAAATAAATCTGAATTTCAATTGAAGTTCCTGTTTGCTACCTTTCATTAAAAATGGTGCACAACCCTGATGAACATCTTAAAAAGATTGTGTTCGATATACAGTCTGACAAACATCTGCTGCATGTTACGCAAACATCAGACAGGGAATGTTTCGGCAGACATACTCTAGTTGAGCAAATGCTAAAAACGACATCCTCCAGATGAAAACTAATGCACATCTGCTCAACATACTCGTGCTATAGGGATGTGTCTCATTAACTCAATTCCTTGTATTGTTAATTCATTTAGATTAATCACTTACTCTCTCACTTCTGTTCAGGTGTGGTACATGGACGGCTATCATAACAACCGTTTTGTGCGGGAATATAAGTCTATGGCAGACTTCATGACGTCAGATAACTTCACGTCTCACCGCCTGCCGCACCCTTGGTCCGGGACAGGTCAGGTGGTCTACAATGGCTCCATATATTTCAACAAGTTCCAGAGCAACATGATCATCAAGTTTGACTTCAAGACGTCCACCATAAGTAAATCTCAGCGTCTGGACAACGCGGGCTACAGTAACACCTACCACTACGCCTGGGGTGGACACTCCGACATCGACCTCATGGTGGACGAGGGTGGGCTCTGGGCCGTCTACGCCACCAATCAGAACGCGGGAAACATTGTCATCAGCAAGCTCCACCCCCTGACCCTGCATATAATCCAGAGCTGGATAACCAATCACCCGAGACGCAGCGCCGGGGAGTCGTTTATGATTTGCGGGACACTGTACGTGACCAACGGCTATTCGGGAGGGACGAAAGTCTACTACGCCTACCACACCAACTCCTCCACGTACGAGTACATCGATATCGTTCTGCAGAACAAGTACTCGCATATCTCCATGCTGGACTACAACCCACGAGATCGCGCGCTGTACGCCTGGAATAACGGACATCAAGTCCTGTACAACGTTACGCTTTTCCACGTCATCCGCTCAGAGCAACTGTAACCTTGGAGGATTTGGGTGGGAGTATCTGAAGACAATCTTTAGGAATGTTCTTCAACAGATTGTTATAAAAAATGCTATGCTGAATGAAACCTACACCTGAACAATAGACGTGTGAATGGAAAATAAAACAAAATCATGAACAGATGCCAAAAAAAATGAAATAAACAAAGCCACGCCTTTCTTTTTTTACAAAACGACTTTACTTTCTAGGACACTGTCTGATCAGATGTTTTCCAGTAGCACTAAAAAGACATTTCTCCATGCTTTTTTGCGCACTGAAATGTAGAGAACGTTGGGATTAGTTACGGACTAGTAGCCCACACTCAACCTCATAAACTGAGCGTGTACAGGAAAACCGATGGTGCTTCACTTGACAAACGAACACGGACGGCTTACCAGTCTGTGCAATATCCTAAGTCCAACTTGTGTGCTTTGCAAAGCTCATTTCTTTAGGTAATACAAAAAAATGTGATTGGCTGAAGGCGTTGACTGTTGAAAGCTCGTTCAAAGGACTCTCGTGAGATTTTACTTGAACTGACCTGCGATTAAGTTCTTGTGACGCGGACCATATCATGGTATTTTATAACGACCTACATGTATGTAGCACCTGAGAACAGACCAAAGCGTGCTCTTAAAGTCAACATGAAATCACACATTCCCGGTCTTAATATGCATAATTACCATAACATGCTCTGCCTCTGAAACTACCTTCATTTTTGGATGACATCTTCAAGAACACTTATTTGAACACATCCATCATTCTGGTCACATTTACCAGTGCAATCAATTCCCAATGGAGAAAATCAAGTCTCGTCCAGCATTTTTCTTATCGAATATCCTGATAACACAAAAATATAATTTCATGTTGACTTTAAACCTTCTCTGGTGAGTTTATCACCCTTCAGGCTACTGATACACATGTTGTTGTGCTTGTAAATGGATGTCAGCTGCATCTGCATCGTGATTGCTACGATACACCTACTCCGCGTAACAGATGTGCCGGTTTTACTAGCAGATGGTTCAGGTACAGTCTTACTCCGATTTAGTCACGTGCTGGTGAATTCTTGTAAAATGATTCTTTAGTTTTGCATGAGCAGTTTCTACATGCGCAGGTGTGCTCAAAGGAATGTTTACCTGTGTGATGCCATACATGACTGATTTGGGATCAGGGAAGGTGGGTGGGAGGGAGGTTCGGGTTGGTTATAATCTTTAGAAACCTGGGAATTTAAAAAAAGATGCTTGTTTCTATCTGGTTTGTTTCGAGTGGCTTGTTTCTTAACGCCCATTCTTGATTTTTGTAGATTTACAGTTTGATGTTTTTTGTAATTTACAGTAGTACCGTCTACTTGGGTGATGCTTCAGTGTCTTTGTTTTAGTTTGTTGGCGTTAGAAAGCCACATTTCTGTCACGAAAAAAAATGATATCAGAATGTAAAATGTCTCTAAGTCACTTTGGAGGACATCTAAAATATGAATATGAAACTATAACATCATTGAGCAGTCTAATATATAATGTACTCATTTTATCAAGGCTCATACTGTCTTATGAAGCTAATTAGCTAAAGCTAATTCTAGCTTTCATTCTTTTTGCGCTTAGCTGGATGTGTGTTGTACCTGCAATACGATGATTCTTATCAATAAAAGAGGATTTATGTCCTGATGTCATCATTCGGTATTGATCTCTGAGTGTGTTTCAACGTGATGTCAAGATTTCATTCCAAATGTTGAAAGTAAGTAACTCAAAAACTGGCTTTATAGCTGGTTTTTGCTATAGTTTAACCAACAAGACTACATTGATTAACTAGATGTTAATTGATGTTAATTAGACACGCTTCATTAGCTGTTATACATGCGGAGGATAGGGTGAATTAAAGTTCATGAACAGATTCTGCATTAAACTGCTAAAAAAAGTTATCATGGCATCCAGTTACGTCAGTGGTTCCCAACCACGTACCTGGAGGCCCCCCAACACTGCATGTTTTTCAAGTCTCCTCAATCAAACACACCTAATTCAGATCATCAGCTCATTAGTAGATTCTCCAAGGCCTGAAATGGGTGTGTCAGACAGAGGAGAGATACAAATTGTGCAGTGTTGGGGGGCCTCCAGGAACGTGGATGGGAACCACTGAGTTACATAACATGACTGATCAAAGATTATTGCTTTCTGTTTCCTATTTTTAAGCCCTGTCTGAAAAATATTCTAATGATTATTACAGTTATTATATAGTACAAACGAAACCACAGTCAAACATTTTTACAAAGTTGCATTTTAGTTGCAGTTTTAAAAAATATTATAAAAACGTCCTAGCATCTGCTAGTTATGTAACATGACTGATCAAAGGTTTAGCTTTCTATTTCTTATTTTAAAGCACATTTCTGACAAATATTGTAATCATTATCGCTGTTATTATACAGTTCAAACCACAGTCAAAGCCCAACATGCACAAAACGTTTTAACAATGTTGCACTTTGGTTGCAATTTTAAAAAGTGGGCTGGTAATAAAACATTGCAACAGCCACCAAGTTTTTACAACATACTGCACTTATGAGCCCACTTGGGCATAATGTAGCAATGGCTTGCTCAACTAAAACACTGCTGAGCATTGCTACTGTTTGTCCTGCCTGTCGAGGGCTACAATTATATTAAAATTATATACTTTGCATACACTTTCTTACTCAAATGTAGTGGTACACAAATCACTTTACTGCCATCTACTAGGACAGGTGGCTAAGAATTACACGATGCTAAACTAGCTAAGCTAGTTTTATAAGGGTAAAAAGGCAGGAGTGAACACCGTTTTGACTTTTTTAACTGTATTTTTAAGTTTAATATTGATGTTTTGTGGAGTGGAATGGAAGGAGCAGATACTAACACTAATGAAACAGCAATGATTTTAGAAGGGACACTAAATTAATATTTATTTAAACTTTTATCGAAAACAAAACTGCTATTCCATCCCAAATGAAGATGCTAAGATACAAATGTTTAGACGGCAAACTGCTGAAATACACTTAATTTCAGAAGAATGTTGATTATGTTTCAATGCTGTTTTATATATATATATATATATATATATATATATATAAAATAATAGTAATATTACAACGAATTAAAATATTACATAGTTAAAAAAAAAATTATATATACATATATATATATATATATATATATATATATAACTTGACATAATACAATAAAATAATTTAATATAACACTTAAAATATAAAATAAAAAACATTATTTTAAATTAAACATAGAATATTAAAATTAAATGCTGAATTAAAAAAATATATGTATATTTTTTCACCATCCAAATAATTTTTAGTGGAGAAAATCCTGCCATAGATTTCTTATTACTTCACTACTAGGAAATACCTGGAGCCAAATAAGTAGCAAAAGCAGTTTTATGTTGATTAAAAAAAAAAAAAAAAAAGAGGAACCGTTTCATCAAAAAATTCAGAGGAAGTGTTCACCTTCTAAGTTAATAATGGAACTGAAATGGCCAGTATTGCAATAAGCAGATACAGCTGCACATGAATATAAGAGACCTGAGGCAGTGACCCCTCGTGTCCTGATGAAAATATGATGGGATTTAGGCAAAACGCATTAGACGTTCAGAATGAGAAACTATCATCCCTCTATCTCGCTGGAAACGGCCCTGAAAAGTCAAACGCTTCCTTCTGAATCTCTTTTTCTCTTTCCTTCTCCATTTAGATAGTGTTCTTATCTCTCTCATGTGGGTTTTTACAGTCTCTCTCGGTAAAGCTCAACGATAAATCTTCAATCTGCTAATTCCTCCCTTCCCCCTTCTCTCATCCTTCCTGTTTCTCCTGCCCTCCGTAAGCTCGCTCTCTTACTTTCTCTCTCTTTCCCGCAGCAAGCTGTCCATCCTGTCATCCTCTCCTCTTCCCCTTCCTTTCTCTCTTATTTGATCTTTCAATCGATGAATAAATGATTGTGTCTATTCTGAGCCGCTTGGTCTGGGAGAAACGGAGAGGTTGAACAAAATACAGAGTGAAATAACAGACTCTCACTGTGTGAAACAATGCGCCGTCATTTGGACTGAATCAATCTACATCCTAAACAGAGCCGAGATTCTTCTCTCCAGCTCAGCTCTTCTCCTCTCATCTGTCATCTTCCACCTCTTCATCAATCACTCTTTCTCTCACCTTCTCTCTCTGCCAGCCAGTTATGCCATGGATGCTCCACTTGTGGCCCTCGGGCCAAAAACACACCGTCAATCATTTTTATACAATCCATTGACACACGAGCGCTCTGTGTGAAAAACTCAACAGTTGTCAATTAGCGGAGTGCAGCACAAATGTTTAAGGTCTGAGTGTACACCATGTTTAAGGTCTGTCTGGCAAAAGTTCAGCTAGATTATCATACACAGACAGACTGTAACAATGTCATACTTTCAATCTAAAAATCACCCTGAAACTCGCAGTAGATCTGGCTCCTCGAAAAGTCGAATAACCTACATGACATGGACTGAATTCCAATCTGCATACTATCCACCCTATGAAGTATGTTAGACTAACATTAGCATGTCCCAAATCATACTACTTTGAAAACAGGAATGAAAATTTGCACCAAATGGTATAAAAAGGTGAAAATTTCTGAATTTTCAAGCGGAAATTGCTAGTCAATTTCACCATTAACGATAAAGAAACGGCATTATTCATTATACATGAAATTTTGAAGTAAGCTTAGTATTATTTTATTTATTTAAAAAAATCGTAATTTTTATTAACAGTAATTTTTTTACGGTGACATTTCATAATTGTAACAGTAGGTCGTTGCAGGGAGAATGCAGGATGCACGAGTAATCTTAAACCGTCTTTATTGACGAAACACAGGGGAGGACAGAGGACAAATGAACAGAAAGGAACTAATATACAAGGGATAATTACAAAACACAGGTGCAAAGAATCTTAATCAAACTAAATGAGGAAAGGAACATGACCAAATAAGGAAACACAGGAAGAACTACAGGGCAAAACAGGTCCAAAAGTCTGACATAACTCCCCCCTCCCGGAAGGCACGTCCCGCGACATAACATCCACCGGGGAGGGAGGGGTGGGCGCCCTGGAGGCTGGTACAGGACAGAGACACGAGAGACCTCCAGGGCAGATCAGGGAGCTCAGGGGGCCATGACGGATCAGGGAACTCAGGAGGCCATGGCGGATCAGGGAACTCAGGAGGCCATGGCGGAGCGTGCGGTCCAGGGAGCCATGGCTGGACGGCCTCCGTGGCCTTGGTCTCGCCACTCGGCCCGGCCACTACAGCCGGGACCCTATAGCCCCCACAAAAAATTCATTGGGGGAAATTAAGGGCTTTGGAGCCCTCACTGGGCTGGACACGGTGACAGGAGCCCTCCCTGGGCTTGACTGGGGTCCAGAGTCACTCTCTCGGCGGAATGTGGGAATGGGAGCCCTCTTAGGGCTGGACACGAGGATATGAGCCCTCTCGGGGCTAAACTCAGGAACTGGAGCCCTCCCTGGGCTAAACTCTGGAACTGGAGCCCTCCGTGTGCTATACTCAGGAACAGGAGCCCTCCATGTGCTAAACTCAGGAACAGGAGCCCTCCTTGGGCTAAACTCTGGAACTGGAGCCCTCCGTGTGCTATACTCAGGAACAGGAGCCCTCCTTGGTCTAAACTCAGGAACAGGAGCCCTCCTTGGGCTAAACTCAGGAACAGGAGCCCTCCGTGGGCTAAACTCAGGAACAGGAGCCCTCCCTGGGCTAAACTCAGGAACAGGAGCCCTCCCTGGGCTAAACTCAGGAACAGGAGCCCTCCCTGGGCTAAACTCAGGAACAGGAGCCCTCCCTGGGCTAAACTCAGGAACAGGAGCCCTCCCTGGGCTAAACTCAGGAACAGGAGCCCTCCTTGGGCTAAACTCAGGAACAGGAGCCCTCCCTGGGCTAAACTCAGGAACTGGAGCCTTCCGTGTGCTATACTCAGGAACAGGAGCCCTCCCTGGGCTAAACTCAGGAACTGGAGCCTTCCGTGTGCTATACTCAGGAACAGGAGCCCTCCGTGTGCTAAACTCAGGAACAGGAGCCCTCTTTGGGCTAAACTCAGGAACAGGAGCCCTCCGTGGCCTAAACTCAGGAACAGGAGGCCTCCTTGGTCTAAACTCAGGAACAGGAGCCCTCCTTGGGCTAAACTCAGGAACAAGAGCCCTTCTTGGCTAAACTCAGGAACAGGAGCCCTGCTTGGGCTAAACTTAGGAACTGGAGCCCTCCGTGGGCTAACCTCGGGAACTGGAGCCCACTCTGGGCTGAATTCGGAAACTGGGATGCGCTTACGTGGAGCTGGCACTGGAAGGCCCACTCGAGGAGCCGGCACAGCAAAGCGCTTTCGAGGAATTGGTACTGGAGCGTACTCAGGGGCTGGAGCCGACACTGGAGTGTACTCAGGGGCTGGAGCTGACACTGGAGTGAGCTCTGGGGCTGGAGCCGACATTGGAGTGAGCTCTGGGGCTGGGGGAGCCGCAGCCAGCGGGCTTGACTTTGGAGCAACCGGCGACCTTGACAGAGGATCGGTCGGCAGACTTGACTGAGGATCGGCCGGCAGGCTTGAATGAGCCACAGCCGGCTGGCTTGACTTCATGGCAGCTGGCGATCTTGACTTGGAAGTGGCCGCCGGGCTTGACTTGGGAGCGGCCGGTGTTTCAGGGCTGAGGACGAGGGTAGAGCTTCGGAGGATACGAGGGTATTTGGGGCAGGGCAGGCGGTCCGAGTCGTTGGTGCGTTATGTGGGGGTTCCTGGCGTGGAGCGAGCTGGTGAGACGCGGTGTGCCTCAAAGGGAATTGGACGACGAGACTGAAACTCTTCCTTTATTTCTTCAACTTCATGATTGGAACCGTTTAAATAAAGAGCAAGATTAATCAGCTCAATCAGGGGATAATCACACACGGGAAGATCGCAGCGGATCATCTCATCGTCCAGCCCCAGCTGAAAGCACGCACCATGAGCGGCGTCGTGCCAGCTCAGCTGGTTAGCAAGCTCAAGGAAATCCTCCACATACCGTTCCAACCTCCGACCAGCCAGCCTGCCGTCATCTTTTGTGGTCGGGTCTTCTGTCACAGTAGGTTGCTGCCGGGAGAACGCAGGAGGCACGAGTAATCTTAAACCGTCTTTATTGATGAAACACAGGGAAGAATCCAATGTAGAAACTGGAGCAAATGCACGAACTCAACAAGTAGACCAGACAGAGGACAAATGAACAGACGGGAACTAATATTCAAGGGATAATTACAAAACACAGGTGCAAGGAATCTTAATCAAACTAAACGAGGAAAGGAACATGACCAAATAAGGAAACACAGAAAGAACTACGAGGCAAAATGGGTCCAAAAGTCTGACAATAATGTCATAATTATTTGTGCTGGAAATTAAACCAAAAAGTAATTTAGATTAAATAATGTGGTAATGCCTATTTTTTAAGTGAATTAAATATATTGTGCTTAAATATATGTGCTTCATCTTCATTATTTTTTTCTTTTGAGAAAACTGGGCAAAAAAACAAAAATATAAGTATGCAAAAAATGTAATAAGCTTAAAGACAAAAGACTCAAAAGTATATCATGAAATAAAGTAAATTATGAAAATACGTCAAGTCATGTATAGTGCATACGTAATACATATCGTATGAATTGATTTAAAGCAGCTTCACAGTAATAAAAAGGAAAATAAAATCAAGTAAATGCTAAATTATTTAAATACGATACAAATTCAAAAGCTAAAAAGCACACAATAGTGTCATTATTCAGCTCAAGTCAGTTCAGTGATGATTCAGCTCAGTTCAATAACAGTGTCATTGTTGCGAAATTAATCTGATTCTGAAATTAAATTGATTCAGCTATAAAGCAGCTCTACAGAAGTGTCATATTCAGTTAAATTCACTTCAAGGTTTGTTTTGTTCTCATCCGATAGTGTCATTGCCATCAAATTAATATTATTACTGAGTATAGTTGATTTTTAAAGCCCAACTAAGCAAGCCAAAAGGCACAGTGGCAAGGAACCCAACAAACTATGATGGCAAAAAAAACTATATAAAATTAGAATCTGATTAACAATTAAACTCCTCTTTGTTTTGCGCCTTATTTCATACTTATAACTTAGAACAGTACATACTTCTCATATGTAGAATTATGTAAATTGGGATTCAAGCCTCACACATGTGCAGGTTGCCAGATTTGAGAGTGTGATGTCAGGCAGATTAATCTGGGCATTATGATTTTTGCCAGACTGCTGCCTGAGTAACACCTGCTCTCCTCATTATTCAAGCGGCCTCCAGATTGAGTCTCCGCTCTCACGCACCTGTTGAGCAGAATTCTGGCTCCAATCACACAGCAGATGAGAGAGAGCTGCTGAAATGAGCTGATGTTTATGCCACATCTGGATAAAAGTCATGGCCTGAGATGACACTGAAACACCCACACACCCACACACACACACAGACACCTGTCAGCCCTGAAGATTAACCTTTACATTTAATTTTAAGAGAGGTGTTCACTAGGGAGTGAATTACGACAGTGAAGTAAAATTAGTTTAAGTTTTCAAACACGTATCTAGACTTTTGTGACCTGTTTCATTTAGTGCTATGAATGAATGAATAAACAAGTAAATTAATTACTTAACAATAAAATAAAATAATGCAGCATGTGTGCATTTTACACACACACACACACACACACACACACACATACTTGAATTTGTGGTTTACGGGGACTCTCCATAGGCGTAATGGTTTTTATACTGTACAAACCGTATTTTCTATTGCCCTACACCTAAACCTACCCCTTACGGGAAACTACTGACAATTTTTGAATTTCATAAAACACCGTTTAGTATGTTTTTTAAGCCTTTTGTTTTACGGGGACACAGGAAGTGTCCTCATAAGCCATGTTTACGTTGTAGTACCCATGTCATTATACACATTTGTGTCCTCGTAAACCATATATACCAGTACACACACACACACACACACACACACACGAGTAAAAGATGGTAAAGACGTTTATAAGATTACAAAAAATTTCTATTTCAAATATATTTTGAATTTCTATTTAACAAATAATTCTGAAATAAAATGTATTATGGTTTCCACAAAAATATGAAGCAGAATTACTGTTTTCAACATTAATAATATTAAGAAATGAATAAGAAGAAATGTTGCTGGAGCACCAAATCTGCATATTAACATGGTTTAATTGAGTATTGATGCTGAAAATTTAGCTTTGCTTCACAGGAGTAAATTCCATTTTAAAATGTATTAAAATAGAAAACAGTTATTTTAAAATTTGTAATAATATTTTACAATATTACTGTTTTCACTTTCACAATATTACTTACTACTTCTGCAAAAACAAAAAAATAAAAAAAATCTTGAATATATATATATATATATATATATATATATATATATATATATATATATATTTGATATTTGTATAACCCTGAGAAACAATGAAAACAATAATTGAAATAAATGATTAATTGTACAACCCTGAAACTTTATATTCTTTAATCTAATTAAATTAGGATTTAAAAAATGATGTAGGAGTAAAAGTATTTGAATCTTTCATAATGGTAGTTTAATTGTTACAAATTTGATCTTATCGAATAACATTTTATCTTTCAATTTTCTTCCTGTGTGTCGGTATATTCCCCATCTGTCCTTCTCTTATTGATGGTGTATTTCATCTAAAATCTCATCACTTCACCAAGGGATTGCTCTGCATCTAAACACACACACACGCAAGTCTCTTTCTCTCCCTTAATGTGACAGACGCATCCATCGGCAGCAATGAATAATCAATGAACTCCATCTGTTCATGTGAGACCTGAGGAAGAGAATCAACTCTCACACACCTATTGTCTACATTTCTCTGTACAGTTGTGTGTGTGTGTGTGTGTGTGTGTGTGTGAGAGAGAGAGAGAGAGAGAGGCTGTAGGCCACATCCTTGTCAGAACAACTCTATTAGTCATAAAGACAAGATGATAACATTAATTGATGAGAATATAATCAAATTTCCATTTCCTGCAAATGAGCTTATTAATCTACAGAGGAAGCAAACATTTACTCCTTATTTTCATATGCAAAATGTCTTGTGTGATGAGGTTTGTGTGTGAATGGAGCACCTCGTTATTTGAACCATGCGCAGTGTGTGTGTGTGTGTCAATGTGCCCCGGGGGTGTTGCAATGGCCAATGACTTTCAAATGGAAATCAGTTTCCACTTACAACACCCTACAGTATTTTCTATGAAACTGGAGGTTGCATATGTGGTGCACATGTGTGTCTGTGGGGTGACGTAATTCTGTGATGTTCATCACAGACAATGATAACAGAGACACGTCAGAACACACATCAGCTGAAGCTGCTGGACAGAGATGGTTCATTATGACTCCTGAACATCAACATCTGACAACAACCCCAAATCATCCGTCCTCGTCTTAATGGACCTGCCCGTAAATCACCAGATCCTCCTGTCCACATCAGAGGATCTGCACTTCACAGCAGATCCTAGGATGTCTAGAGCTGCACAAATACAATTTTTTTTTTTAAAAAAAGCATCAGATTTACGATTTACATTTTTATTGACATATATGAATACCCATGCATCCATATACTTTATTTGAGCATTTGAGCCTGTCTACTAAATAAATAAACAAATAACAGACAAACTAAATAAACAACTAAATAAAGACAACCAAATAAAATAAACAACTAGTAAATGAATAAACTAAATTAAATTAATAAACAAGTAACATATTTAAACAACTAAGTAAACAAACAAAAAACTAAACTAAAACAACCGACTACTAAATAAACAACTAATGTAAATAACAACTAAGACTAAATAAGCAGCTAAATAAAACAACTACTAATAAATAACTAAATAAACTGACAACATCTAACAGACTAAAACAATTAGCTAAATAAACACCTAACTAAATAACTAAATGAACCAAACAACTAAATAAATAACAAAAGAAAAAGCAACTGACTATTAAATAATTAAAATAAATGAATAACAGACTAACTAAATGGCTAACTAAAACATAACTAACTAAACTAATAAATAAACAACTAACTGATAAGTAAATAAACAACTAACAGACTAAAAACAAATGTCTGACTAACAAACTGACTAACAAACATCTAGTGTAACTAACTAATAAATAAACTAAAAAAATTATTTTAACAACTAAATGTACAAATAACTAACTAAAAAAACAACTAACCTACTAACTACATACTGTCAGGATTCTAGACTGTTTGTGTCTTGTTTTGCCCCTGTTTCTGTTCCTGTTTGTCCTTATTTGGTCATGTTTCTGTCCTCGTTTAGTTTGATTATTTGTTGATTCCCCGCACCTGTCTGTCCCTCGTTATCCTGTGCATTTAAGCCCGATTCTGTTCATTCTGTGTTTGTCGGGTCTCTAACGTTGTGTGCATGTGTCTTATGTTCCCAAGTGTTCATACCCTTTGTTCTGGATTATAATAAAGTTCGTTTGATCTACGGCTCCGTGTTCCTTCCGGCAGCGTAACTGTGACAGAAGACCCGACCGATACAGTAACCTCCGTGTTTTTCCCTCCGTTTGTTTTCTCGTTTTATTCAGTGTTTTTTTTTTTTTTTTTTTTTTTTTTTTCCGTTGTGTTCTCCCTATGGATCCCCTCGTCCGCCTGGAATTCCTCCTCCTCCTCCTGCTGATTGTAAATCTGGGGCTGCTGGATTTGGAAGGGGACCTGATAGACTGGGAAACTGATCTGGAGATCGATCTGCCCCCTCTCCTCTCTCCGTTGTCCCCACTGGTCCCGTCCAGCCCTCCTTCGTCTCTGGTCCACATGTCCAGCCCAGAGGGGGCTCCCGAACCTCCAGTGCCCGCTCCTCGAAAGCGCCCTCCAGAGCCCGATATTCCAGAGCGTCATCTTGTTCCCTTGTTCAGCCCAGAGGAGGCTCACAAATGCCTACCCTCCCACCCGCTAGTGCCTCCTCCTCCGCTGTTGTCTGACAGCACCACCGCTCGCACTCAGCCCCCTATCTGTACAGTGCAAGCCTCGCGGGACTGCCATCCTCCAGCAGCGCCGGGGCTGGAGTATCCCTCACCTACGCCTCCGAGGCCTGGACTCCACCTTGGCCCGTTGACCAAGCGGCTCCACCTCGGCTCCTAGCTCACTCTCCTCCACCATCACCCATCGATCCACCAGCTCCACCGGGCTCCGCCTTGGTCTGGCGTCGACCATCCTGTGCCTCGGGACTCCACTCCTCCGGCTGCACCTCGTCCCTTCGTCCCTCCGGCTCCATCAGGCTCCTTCATCCCCTCGGCTCCTCCTCAGTCCTCAGTCGCTCCGGCTCCGCCGCGGATCTCCGGATCTCCGCCTCGGTCGCCAGAGCCCTCGGCTCCACCCTGGCCCCCTGGATCCTTGGCATCCCCCTGGCTTGTTGGCTCTCCGTCTCGGGCTCCTCCACCACCAGCTCTGCCACCACTGGTCAGCCCCCTGGAGTCGGCGGCCATTCCTCCTCCATGGCTCCTCCCTCTGTCGGCTCCACCGTTGGCCGTCATCATGGCTGCGGCCTGGCTCCCACCTGGCTCCTCCCTCTTTCATCACCTCCCTGGCCTCTGTCAGCCGGCCCCCTCTCTGGTGTCCATCCTCCTCCTGAGCCTCCTCCCAAGTTCCCACCCATCCCGCCCTCTATTGTAGCTACGGTGCAAGGACGCACCTTCCGGGAGGGGGAATAATGTCAGGATTCTGGACTGTTTGTGTCGTGTTTTGCCCCTGTTTCTGTCCTTATTTGGTCATGTTCCTGTCCTCGTTTATACTGATTATTTATTGATTCCCCGCACTTGTCTGTCCCTCGTTATCCTGTGCATTTAAGCCCCATTCTGTTCAGTCTGTGTTTGTCGGGTCTCTAACGTCGTGTGCATGTGTCTCTCCTGTTCCCAAGTGTGGATACCCTTTGTTCTGGATTATAATAAAGACTGTTCGTTTGATCCACAGCTCCGTGTTCCTTCAGGCAGCGTAACTGTGACAAATACATAAATAGAAAAAAAGTAATTAAAACAACTAAATTAAAACAACCTAATCAACAAACTATAATTACATAAATAAACAACTATAATTAATCAATTTAGCTATTGAACATTTCTGTATTAGTCAGATAAGTAAATGTTATAATATTTTATAAATAATATTTACAAATTAAAATTATCATTCTTTTCCAGCTATTTTTTTTTTTTGAAAAACCTGGATTTGCTCACTTAGGCCATTGCTTATACCGTACTTTGCTAATTCTGCATTAATTTAAATGATAATCCCCCGCTTTCACAGACAAGGCTTAAGCCTAGTCCCGACTAAAATGCAAGTCTGAGCTGTTTCAACTGAAAGAAGCTTACACTGATCTTAAAATATATCAGGGCCTTTGTTTTGTCTCAAGATGTACACCAGTAATGTTTTTTTTCTAAGGCACATTTATAAAAATTACTTAAATGGCCTAATCCTGGCTTAATCTAAGCCCTGTCTGTGAAACCGGGCCAATGAATTTACATCATGTTCAAATATGTGCACACAAAACCAGCCGTGAGTGAATCACTTAGCTGCGCTTTCACTTATTTGTATATTGATTTAGGCTAATGTGTTATTGCTTACAAACTCTCAGTGTCTTTCTGTGGTGGAAAGAGATTCCAGCTTTTACAGGTTCACTGAAACAGTCACAGTGGCTGAAGACACACTTGAGGACTATTACATAACCAGTCTTTTGTAAATCATAACTCCTTTTCTTTAACTACATGAATCAGTGTGAATGAAATTAAAAGGAGTTTCAGAAATGCAGGTTGTAGCTCATTGGTTTACAGCCATCTCCTCCCTCCTTCCTCTCTCCATCTTTATCCAGCAATGTCTATTTATTGCACCATGACCTTTGACTTCTGTCCGCACTGTTCCGGGGGAACTGCTGATTTCCTTCAGCTCTCTGCAGGAGGTCAGGCCTGTCCCATAATGCACTGCAGCACTGCCAAATTCTTAGCATGCAGAGGTCTGGCTGGCTGTCTGGACAGGTTTCTTAAACTAGAGCCAGAAACAGGAAGTCCAAAACTATGAGCCATACATACATAAATAAAAACAAACCTATTCATCTAGTGGCTGTGGTTATGGAAAAAAATCCTGATAAATGTCTGTCTATAATAACTTATAATGCAGCATCACTTTCTTGTTCTCTCACTTTTCACCTTCTGTCTTCAACTTTCTCTTCTCATTTTTTTTTTTTTTTTAAAATAACTGTTAGTGGCATTTCACCTGTCTGGTCTCATTGTCACCTTTCCTTTTATCCCTCATTGTCTTCAGTGAAATTAACTGCTCTTTTTAAAATCCTAAATCATTTATTCTTTACATTTTGTTTTTTCATTATCACATTTTTAAATCATCTTTTAATTTTCCTTGTCTGTGCATCATTTGAATCAGAAGTAATGCTGGTGTATGCCGGGTGTTTCAGTGAAGGTGGCTGTGAGTTCAGAATGAAATATTAGTACAGTGGTGTGAAAAATTGTTGGCCCCTTCCTGATTTTTTATTTTTTTGCATGTTTGTCACACTTTAATGTTTCAGATCATCAAACAAATTTAAATATTAATCAAAGATAACACAAGTAAACACAACATGCAGTTTTTAAATGAAGTTTTTAATTATGAAGGGAAAACAAAATCCAAACCCACATGGCCCTGTGTGAAAAAGTGCTTGCCCCCTAAACCTAGTAACTGGTTGGGCCACTCTTAGCAGCAACAACTGCAATCAAGCGTTTGCGATAACTTGCAATGAGTCTGTTACAGCGCTGTAGAGGAATTTTGGCCCACTCATCTTTGCAGAATTGTTGTAATTCAGCCACATTGTAGGGTTTTCGAGCATGAACCGCCTTTTTAAGGTCACAGCATCTCAATAGGATTCAGGTCAGGACTTTGACTAGGCCACTCCAAAGTCTTCATTTTGTTTTTCTTCAGCCATTCAGAGGTGGACTTGCTGGTATGTTTTGGATCATTGTCCTGCTGCAGAACCCAAGTTTGCTTCAGCTTGAGGTCACGAACAGATGGCCGGACATTGTCCTTCAGGATTTTTTGGTAGACAGCAGAATTCATGGTTCCATTTATCACAGCAAGTCTTCCAGGTCCTGAAGCAGCAAAACAGCCCCAGACCATCACACTATCACCGCCATATTTTACTGTTGGTATGATGTTCTTTTTCTGAAATGCTGTGTTACTTTTACGCCAGATGTAATGGGACACACACCTTCCAAAAAGTTCAACTTTTGTCTCGTCAGTCCACAGAGTATTTTCCCAAAAGTCTTGGGGGTCATCAAGATGTTTTCTGGCAAAACTGAGACGAGCCTTTGTTCTTTTTGCTCAGCAGCGGTTTTCGTCTTGGAACTCTGCCATGCAGGCCATTTTTGCCCAGTCTCTTTCTTATGGTGGAGTCATGAACACTGACCTTAACTGAGGCAAGTGAGGCCTGCAGTTCTTTGGATGTTGTTCTGGAGTCTTTTGTGACCTCTTGGAGGAGTCGTTGCTGCGCTCTTGGGGTAATTTTGGTCGGCCGGCCACTCTTGGGAAGGTTCACCACTGTTCCATGTTTTCGCCATTTGTGGATAATGGCTCTCACTGTGGTTCGCTGGAGTCCCAAAGCTTTAGAAATGACTTTATAACCTTTTCCAGACTGATAGATCTCAATTACTTTCTTTCTCATTTGTTCCTGAATTTCTTTTGATCTCAACATGATGTGTAGCTTTTGAGGATCTTTTGGTCTACTTCACTTTGTCAGGCAGGTCCTATTTAACCCTTTCGCTGGTGAGTTTAAAATATTCTAGCGGTCCCCCCAGAGTGAGTTTTTTTTAGGTGACCGTTATTTTAGAACGTTGCCCCTTACTGTTTCCATGGCGATGCGTCATGCTTGTCACATGACGCACCGTGGCCACAATAACAATGTAAGACAGATGGATCGTTTTTATTTCGTTTTTTCTTTTTTTATTTAAAATATTCACAAACTTGCTTACCATGTCATGATCAATCTGATATTCCGATTCACAAATATGTGCAACTGAGTGTGTTTTGTCGTTAAAAAACCTTTATAAATGATCTTGTTCGTGATCTGTAACGTGAGATGGGCGCCGCCATGTTTGTTCGCGCCGCAGTTCAGAGAGTCCTGTCAGTCGGATTTACAGCACGTGAATTCATCAATTTCTCCCGAAATACATGCAAGTAAGTGGCTGGTGAACTGGGTGAAGAATAGAGTGAACTTTATAGTTACTTACACTATGTGTATCTGATATGAATAAAACACATCAGCAAATTAAATTGGAATGGATTGTTATTGTTGCTTCCATAGACATATGTGTGTATTTTATAAGCTCTAAATGTATTGTTTTACCAGTACTTACGTGTATTTAAATGTCTGAAACCTAAAATATGCATTATGTGGTTAAGAACACTGCATTGTTGTGATAATATGACAATCGCAGTGCACGTCTCTCTCTGGCTCAGCGCCAGTAAACGCGCGAAACTACAGTTTGAATTTGGCAGTTGTGTGACGTCATCTAACGTTCTAAATCCCATATGTGGGACCGTACTCCCAGGGGCACGGAAATAAGAATCCCATATGTGGGACTGTACCGCTCAAAAGGTTAAGTGATTTCTTGATTGCGAACAGGTGTGGCAGTAATCAGGCCTGAAACATTAAAGTGTGACAAACATGCAAAAAAATAAAAAATCAGGAAGGGGGCCAACAATTTTTCACACCACTGTATATTAAAAGTAAAAATTTGCTGAAAATGTACTCAAGCCATCCAAGATGTAGAGGAGTTTGTTTCTTCATCAGATTTGGAGAAATGTAGCATGACATCAGTATCTCACCAATGGATCCTCTGCAGTGAATGGGTGCCGTCAGAATGAGAGTCTAAACAGCTGATAAAAACATCACAATAATCCACAAGTAATCCTCACCACTCCAGTCCATCAATTAACATCTTGTGAAGCGAAAAGCTGCATTTTTGAAAGAAACAAATCCAGGATTAAAATATTTTAACGTTAATATGTCGCCTCTGGACAAAATATGAGTCCACAAACTCATATATAATAAATCTTCCTCCACTGAAGTCCATCCCCTGTTGTCCTCTCTCATCAAATTCCACCCACACATTTGTTTAGATCTGTTTTGACTTATAAATGGTGCCTGATCTATGCATAATTCTCTCCTGAATCAGACGAGATGACTTCACTGGAGAAAGCAATATTATGGATAGAGACTCGTATTTTGGCCAGAAGCAACGGTTTGAGGTTAAAAACGTATGGATGGTTTTGTTTCTTACAAACATGCAACTTTTTGCTTCACAAGACATTAACTGGAGTGGTGTGGATTACTTGTGGATTATTGTGATGTTTTTATCAGCTGTTTGGACTTTCATTCTGACGGCACCCATTCACTGCAAAGGATTCATTGGTGAGCAAGTAATGTAATGCTACATTTCTCCAAATCTGTTCTGATGAAGAAACAAACTCATCTACATCTTGGATGGCCTGGGTGTGTGTAAATTATCTAGAATATATTGCTAGAAACAGAAATTATAAGAGATTTATGAAAGGATGCTATTCTGAATAGCCCCTCGCGGTTTATATTCTCTTGCCTTGGATTCCATTACCCATGATCCTCTTGTAATAACCTTTCTTTCTATTGTGGGAGCAGATTTAATGTTATACAACATGTATTTCTGTAAACTGTGGCAGATTGACAAGAACAAAACTATTCTATTTCTCTATTCAAAATCTTTTTGTTGTTATTTGAATGTACATCAGATCAGTGCACAGAAGAAACTGAAATCACTAAATAACTGGATAATGAGTGATTTTAGTGAACCCTGGACCTGTTTGAACATGTTGCTGGATCAACAGGAGAGATTTTAAATTATGTATAAGACTGCAATTGATTAATATATTTCTGCCAGCGCTGGTTCCCTTAAGAGTTTTCACCCCCAACCTCAAGTCTACAAATGGACCACTTCAGTTCACAAAATGTTTCTCTGAGAGATACTGTAAAAGGATGAAATTTGCTATTCTCTGTTTGAAGCATTAAAACATATAGCACAGAATGAGTTAAGCTGTAATAACAGTGCTTGAAGGAGAAGAGCAAGTCTTGCAAGAACAAAAGAGCAGGACAGACAGTGAGTCAGCAGAAAGTCTTACTATCTGGAGGTCTTTTCACAGCTGTAACAAGGACATATAAAATCCTGGGCTTCTCCTTCTCTCTCAGATGGATTTTTAATAAGCGATGGAGCTGTAAGTGCATGACACAACTGCTGAAGGTCACGCAGGAAGTTCACAGGCACAATCTGGGAAACTGAGGGAAAAGAACTGAATGCATCTCAAATGCACCTCCTGTGAGCACTTATGATCAGATTTTGTGATTCATAGAGTGAACAGCCCCAAAAAGCACTTAAAAACACTTAAGATTACAGGAATGTCTTTGCATTATATAAAATCAGTGTGGTATTTCTTTCCCAGCAAATATAGAACATTCCCTTACTATTTTATATTTTTGGGAACCAAATAATAATGTTATAGGAATGTTCATTTTTTAGTTTTTGTTTCCCAGAACGTTGCAGGGAGGGTTATATAATAGATTATACAGATTGTTCCCTAAAGGTTATTTTCAGGTTTTATTTTTACAACCATAAAATTACTTATACAAAAGTTCCCTAAAAGTGACCTTTAGTAAACATTCTGAAATTCAGTGAATGAAGTTTTCATCGCTTAACCAAAAAGATAAAATTTAAAAATGTATGTTTTGGGAATGTTATGAGAACATTCTCGAAATCAAAAACTAACATCCCAAGAACATTCAGGGAAGTTTTTCAAATTTGATTGATTGATTGATTGATTCCTAAAGTTTATTTTTAGGTTTTCTTTTCAAACCCATAAAATAGCTTATGTGGAATGTTCCATAAGGGTTATTTTAATATTTCACAGCCCTATAATATTTTACACAAAACATTTCTAGATAGTTATTTTTAGGGGAACATTCTGCAAATCTAAAAATAACATGCTTTTTCCTTAAAGCAATATTTCATGTCTCAAAATTTATGAATGTTCTGAAAACATTTTAGGAACGGAAAATTGTTAGCTGGGTTTCAAGAAAGCTAGCACAAGAAAAACATACAAAAACTTCGTTAGATTTTAAATAAAAATGAAATAAATATATTGTGAAAATGAGAAGAAGTGACTTTATACAACCACTATAAATCACCAAAACACCAGTTGATTCACTGCTTAAAAATGCTTCGACATTTTTAAGGGTCCAACTCTAAAAGTCATGTCCTTTTAACCAGCTAAATCAGTCTGTCCAGAGCAGCGGTCAACTAAAGGCCATTCTGTTCATGTTCAAAGCTGTGTTTTATTGCACTTTTACGATATTCAGTAATAAACAACCCAGAAACAATGCAGGGCTTTCATACGCAGGCTTATAATGCAGATTATTAATTATTTTGCACAAAGAACAACCTTCACGGAGTGTTAAAAACGCTGCCCACATATGCATTCGCTTCCTGTCACACACACACATACACACACAGACAAATGGAATGAATATAAATGTCCTCCTCCGCTAACACCTCCGGTCCATCCGACTCTCAGGGTGTTATGCTCCAATACACCTCTAAATCTCCCTCTCTTTCCACTTCTGACTCTTTCTCTTGCTTATTACCGATGTCAGTGAATTGTGTTGCAGGTGAGGAGGATCAGACAGGTTAGAGGAATAGAGCCTCCTTTTTCTATAGACATTATTTGGTAAGTATATTTAAATCAATATTTTACTCCATTTTTGCATTTTTTTACTAAGCTTAATAACAATACATTTATTCTTAGCATGCAATAATGACAACTGACAAATTGAATTCAAATAAAACAAACTGTTTACTGAATTTCTGATCTGTTTTATACACGGTTTAAATCATTTCTCCAGCGAAATCACTTTGATTCACTCACTCAGGTCTCTTTCTCACTCACTTTCTGCAAAGCATTATGGGAAATGTATTCTTAAAGCTGAACAGCACAGTATCAAGGCACATTAAATCTAAAACATTTCTGTTATTATTATTCAACACTTATTAAACACTCATTATACTTTGACTTTTATTCTAATTACAAATATTCTAATTAAAATTCCCAACATATTTTAAATGAAATCATATATAGATTGCTAAGTAAGTATATTCAGACTCAATTTCTCTATTCTCTATTTTATTCCACTGATTTTTTTTTTTTTTTTTGCATTGTATTTTGGGATTGCCTTATCCACAGATGATTCATGCTAGGGATGTGCAAAATTATCTCGATAGAATTTACTCACAAAAAAGAACAAATTAAGCAACTAAACTACAACATGCTGTCAATACACTCAGATGTTGTGTTTCTTGATTTAAACCCTTTAAAAGACCAAAAACAAGTTACTTTAAAAAAAAAAAAAATAAACAAAAATCTAGATCAATTACTCAACCCTACTAATTGAGTATTCGGCTGTTGTGATTGCATCTATTGCATCTAAATATTTAACACACTGTCTGAGTAAGTTTTTGAACAAAATATATGACTCTCTCTTTCTTCCATTTAAAAGGTCCTTTGATTCATCCAGATGCAGTTTATTCAGGATATGCCATTGCGATAAGTAAGAAAAGCCCTGATGGGAAAATCTGATGGTGAGAAATGGGCTGATAGTGTAATTAGTGTGTGTGTGTGTTTTACATAAGTCATTGTCTCACTCTCGCTCTCACTGTATGTTCATTTTCTGTGAAGTTTCTAAATTAGGCGCGGGTAATTACATTCTCTCAGATCCGTTAACATGAGACTCTGTGCCTGGACTAGGAAAGATAAAGGCGGATTTAAACGGAAGGATTGATGAAGAATGTATCATGTGATATCCTTGATAAATCCATAACTCATTTTCTCTAGTAATGATCCTCCTCTCTCTCTCTCTCTCTCTCTCTCTCTCTCTCTCTCTCTCTCTCTCTCTCTCTCTCTCTCTGTGTGTGTGTGTGTGTGTGTGGAGCTTCGTGAGGGACATGTTTCCAAATGCAGGGCAGATGCCTCACATGCAATAATATTCAGCTTATGTAAAATGTCAGTGAGAAAAGAAGAGAAAAGTAAGAGGGAGAAGAAAACAGAAACAGATCATCTACATGCTGTTTTTTTCTTACAGAATGCAAGATGTCAATCTAAAATGAGCACTATACAATTTATTACCCTGAAACCTGGAATTACTAATATTTCTAACGTTATCAATTATTTTAATTTTGAAACATACATGTCATTGATCTATAATGCAACTTAGACAGTTTGCTATTTAAAAAAAGGTTTTTAAAAAATAAATTATTTACTCTAAAATATAATATTATAGACATGGATATTGAAATCTTGATTCTAAATTGATTTTAAATTGGCCATCAGTTGTGTTGCCCTATTATTCCCATTTATAATACATATTTCTTATATTTAGGTCATGTTAAAATCAACGCTGGCATTTGGGATTTTTTAAGACCTCCAAATCTGTTATTTTCCCAATTACCTTCAATTAGGTTTATTATCAGTCAATAGAAAATGAAAATAAAAAATAAATTAAACAAAATTATATAAATTATATATATTTTATATAACAACTTAGTAATGTAATGTTATATTGCCTAGTGTTATTTATTATTATTATTATTATTGTTGTTGTTGTTGTTGTTGTTACATTACTAATTACTAATTGATATACTCCTATCTTTCTACTGTTACATAATATGATATTTGAGATTTACTTGTAATTATTTGTGAATTTTTTTTTTTTTTTTTTTTTTTTTTTTTTTTTTTTACAATTGTAGTAAATCCTACACTATTTTTTTATTTTTAGTTTATTTATTTATTTTATTTATTTTTTTGGTATGCAAACTGGGTTGAAGCTTTGTGGATTATATAGTATGTAGTGTTAGGGTTACACACACACACAGTATGTACGGTATATATACACAGTATAATACACAATATAATATAAAAAAGTATAATAAAAAAAACACTGATGGAAATGTTGTAAGTTGTAGAATAATGCAAATCCTTCATGACCCAATGCACAATAACAGAGTCCTTCCAGGCCTTACATAATTTCAAAATCTACTAAAATTATATGAGACAATGCAGAGGATTTTGTTCTGAAAGGAAGGAACAGCAGTTGGAGCGAGATTGTGTTGGTGTTAAATGCCCTCAGAGATGCACGGGCCAGAGATCTTACAGGAACAAAGCATTTATATTCATTCTGCTGCATGAGAGACGATGCAAACATCTCCAGTGTCAGAAATAAAAGATACATTTCACAAAAAAACAAATAAATATCTGTTATATGTTGTTTGTGTGTTTCAGAGCATTTGCATGATTTGCGTGTTTGTATTTTCTAACAAAAACACAAGAACCAAATTCCTAGGGAAACTAATTGCAGTCATTTGAACAGACCAACACACACACACACACACACACACACGCCCCTGAGCAATCTCTATCCCTGTGCATCTCCAAATCCGATCAGATCAGATCACAGGGGAATGATGGATTTGTCTATCCTTCCCCTTTTGCTCCCGGACACACATTAACGCTCACGCAGTCGGCCTCTTTCTCAGAGGGAAGAAAACACATGAAGGTGGTATTCACATGCACAGAAACCAAATGAGCAAATGGTTCATTCGCTCTCGAATTTCCTCCCCATGTCGAGCGCTCGAGGAGAGGATGTGCTATAAGAGAGCGAGGTGAGAGAGAATCCAAAATTCCTCCCATGATCATTAAATAATTTAGAGACACTGCTCCACTGATCATTAGAGAGACCAACAGAGGGAAGCGGCGCGGGAGGGAGAGCGAGGAGATTGCGGAGAGATGGGAAGCAGGAAAAGTGGGTGTAATAGAGTAGAGGATCTTTCTTGGAGGCAAAGAGAGAGAAAGAAAGAAGCTGGAAGATGAAGAGAAATCTTCCAGTTTTAGAAGAACTTTTTCATTGTCCTCTTTGAACCGCTGCCGCATCCGAGGGGAATTGCGCCAGCATGCGATCAGAGGGCTTGAATGTCTGCATTAATGAAGCAAAGATAAACCTCACATGATTAATTCTGATTTGTCTGTCCTCCTCTAGAGGTTGTGTTGGGATTAATTAGTACTCTATTCACAGTGTTAAACTTCTCAAAAAAGCATATTCAATTGTTTGAAATATGAGCCAATCATGGTTTCTCTAGTCAAAACAGACTTCAGACTACAGACTGCTACAGACTTCATTCTTAAAATATATTATTAGTGTACATGCATGTGTTTGTATTTATATACATATACACATAATAAATATACACAGTAAACACACATATATTATGTAAACAAAAACCTTTATTTTGGATGTGATTAATCGTTTGACAGCACTACTATCTATCTATCTATCTATCTATCTATCTATCTATCTATCTATCTATCTATCTATCTATCTATCTATCTATCTGTCTGTCTGTCTGTCTGTCTGTCTATCTATCTATCTATCTATCTATATGTTATTGTTTTATTTTACAATAAAATTTGTAAGACTTTCTCAAATTTTGAGAGAAAATCGTAATTTTTGGGTGAACTATTTCTTTAAGACGGACCACATGATTTATTTGAATTACAAGCACTGAAGTTTAATACTTACGGTTAGAGGTTTCGAAAAAAGTAGCAACTGTAATGTGATGCTTAACACAGTTAAACAGCACTTACTACAAGCCTTTTCCATTATAAGCCTTAAACAGCCTCTCTAAAACCTCACAAATCTCTACTTGGCACACCAGCAAAGATCCAGAGTGATCGCATAAAGGCTTTAGGTCTGATCCCATGTGGATCTAGAGAATTATTGGCCTGCCCGACCACTACTATTGTGGCCTTGAACGAAGCACTTAACCACACGAGGCTCCACGGGGGGATCGGGATAATGACACTTAACCTTGAGTCTGACCCAGACTAGATGCTTTTTGCCCTGATGTCTAACAGCAATGATCCAGATAACCAGTGTTCATATGTCCAGCGACATGTGCAGTTTAGAAAAGAAAAATCCTAGTGCTTTCTTTTGACTAGAAAAGAAAAAGAGAACTGCTAAGATTTATCTTAAATTTATCTTTTTTAATTTGAATGGAAAAAGATTTTTTTAATTTAAGTAATTACTTAGAGGCAAAATTATTATTATTATTATTATTATTATTATATATTCACACAGAGTTGCAACATGTCCAGAAACAAAAATTAAATACTTTGTTTGTTGACCTATGACATACAAACAACTGTGAAAATTGAAAATAACTACTAAGGTTTATTTATTTATTTATTTTTACTTAATTTATTCATAAAACACATTGATTTTCCAAGCAACCATTCAATTATTTTTAGGTGTAGTTGAAGTAAAATACAGTTTTACCTCAAGTAACAACTTTCTTGGTATCTATAGCGGCTCCCAGCTCACACAGCCTCATGGGATAGCAACTGATGCAGTAGGTCTGGTGTTGTTTGCTACTTTTCACTAATATTCTGTAATCCTAGTTCCTAGTTACATACTTCTTTTTGCATACAATGTAGTAGGACAGCATACATATTTGAACACAAACTCTGTCTAGATATTATTCACCAACTTGGCTCCAGCTCTAAAAAACAGATCCATCAAAACACCCAGTAGACTCAGATGAGGGCCTCAGCCAGAGTAAGTTTGCTTAGAGAAAACACTCATATGATTGATTAAAATCCACTTTGAGAATGGAAAGAGCCGGGTCAGCTTGAAATCAAATGGGAATACAGCACAGAACTGATTCAAAGCATAAACTCTACACTCTAAGACATAAAGGTTCTTTATTGGCATCTGTGGTTCCATAAAGAATCTTTAACATCCATGGAACATTTCCATTCTACAAAGATTCTTTATAACAGAAAAAAAGTTCTTTAGACTTATAGAATGTTCTTAACACTAAGAAAGAAATGGTTATTTTCAGAACTGATCACCAAAGGTTTTTTTTGGGAATCAAAAATGGTTCTTTTATGACATCGCAGTGAAAACTCCTTTTCTGAACCTTTATTTTTAAGAGTGTAGTATATAGCCGGGTTTCTGCAGGTCTTAAAGTCTTAATTTGCCCTTCCGCAAATTAAGGCCTTGGAAAGTCTTAAATTCATAAAGTCATGGCATTAAATGTTAAAATAAATAAAAATGCATAAAATGAATATCTTTGTCAGTATTTTTGTCTTGTTTTCCAATACAAATATCAGAACATTTTCAAATCAAGATGTTTACTTGAGATGCAAAGTGAAAATTTAAGTGAAGAAACAAATTTAAGTGAGTTTATGCTTAAAAGAATAAGATATGGAGTCCATTGACAGATATTTGTCCTTTTTCCATCATAAAAATCACTCCATTTTGACAAATTTCCCATAAAGACTTCTTAATGTCAACTCTGCATCTACCTTTATTTAAAAAAATTATGCATTTGCACTGGAAAACAACAAAATTCTGAGAAAGAAAAGTTTTGTGGGTCACACTTTAGTTTGGGAACCATTTCTCAATATAGTTTTGCCTCAATAAACTCTTAATTATTAATATTTATTAAGGTAGTTGTTAAGTTTAGGTATGGGGTAGGTTTAAGGGATCTAGAATACAGAATAAAGCATTAATATGTGCTTTACGTATAATAAACAGCCAATCTGTTAATAATATGCATGCTAATAAGCAACTAGTTAATAGTAAGAATTGGTCCCTAAACTAAAGTGTTACCCTTGTGTGCTACGTGATCAGAAGATACCATAAAGTTTATTTCCATATTCTAGTTTAGCTATTTTTGTGTGTTAAATGAATTAAAAAGTAATTTAGATCGGCTTGAAGTTACATTTTCAAACTTTGAAGTGTTGCTAATACAACTTATTGTGTTAAATTCAGAAAACATATTGATGTATTGTGTTCCCTTCAATTTATTTCTTTTTTTTTTTTTTTGGTCTGGAATAAGTCTTAAAGTCTTAAGTTTACCTCCATAAAACTTGCATAAACCCTGATATAAGCGCAGTGATAAAATAAAAGAACCCTAACTTTCTATTTAATATGTGCATTTGGAGGAAATCTAGGTCATATCCCAGTGCAAGACTAGTTTGTACAGTAGTTGTGCTTAAGCACCCTGCTGATCTTCCCCAGGAGTTCATTTGCTCTGGGCTTGAACATACCATACCGAAACCTCAAGACCTCGCGGGGAAGCATGGATCACTAACACACACATATACGGATACAGCGGCCACCTTCAAGACAAAACACAGCTGCATGTGTAACCGGGGTCAGAGATAATGATGTGAAACTAGTTCTCCCTCAGCGTCAAGTCTATTTGTCGAACAGCGTGTTATAACAGCGATTTACCTCAAGAGGCGAGACCAGACCTCTAAAACTCTCCTGACCCGCACTCCTCAGCACTATATCATGACCTTTATCTCCAGCAACCTGGTGGTTCTCATTTAGACGGGCCTGTTTGATGTCATTTTGGACAGTGAGGAGGTGAATCCAAGCACACAGCTGACTATGTGTCTGTCTGCTTGTCTCGTGCTCTTTTTCTCTAGCTAAACTTTAATATTTAATGCACATGCCATACAGCAGATGGTACCATAAAAAAGAGCATCAATATTTGATGCAAACTCTCCCCAGCTCTTTCTGTTCTCCTTCTTTAGATTTTCTCTCGCTCTCATTCACGTTATCGGTATTGTTAGCGATCACCGTTGTGTCACGCGTTAGTGTTGCTTATGAAATATTAAATCTTTGTTGATGGTTATGACACGGGTAGTGAGGTAATTCGTGGTCTCGTCAGAGTAATTTAGAGATGATCTGTGCTCGGTGGTTAATTTGGGTCGTACATCAACGCTGTGCTTTTAATTCAAAGCTTTGTTGTGCGAGGTCAGATCCCGCTTTGCACAATCCTGCTTGTTCAACAGCCATCGGGAGTCCAATCAAAGGCGAGGCGGAGCATAGGAAATGACTCATTTGCATTGCTCGTTAATATGCAGATACTCGCATTTTCGAACATAAATCACAAACACCGCAAGAGCGGCTCTCGTTCCGTTGCGGCGTTTGATCATTTCAAAACAACAGGAATGCCATTAATCATTCAATACTAAATGCGTCAACAGTTTTCTTGAACTAATATAAGGCAGTGCAACTCATTAATCAAAAGAAGAATAAATCAAATGAAAAACAAAACCACTGAATGTGGCCTTTTGGAAGTGGAAAAGCTAATCCGAACAGCATACGCATCTACAGATGTTGGGTTTTCTTGCTTGCTGTCACTCAAACTGTTTTGTATACATTTTTACATTTTATGAAGAAAATTGCCAGTACAAAACTCCAGGGCACTGGTATGAAGTTGCTGAAGTGTTCTCATTTAGCATGTTCTAAAGTGGTTGCTAGGGTGATCTGAATGGTTGCTAGGTGGAATTCCATATGTTCCATATGACATTTACATATCATAGTTTCTTATTCAGAATTAGTGGTTTGTTTATCATGTATTAAGTACTAGTACCCAGGTGAAAAAAGTGCACTTCCATAATGTACTTAGAGAGTGCTCTATTTTCACGCATTAATCTTGTACTTAACATACTAAAAATTCTTCTTAAGTTACCACTTGTAGTACACTTGAACCCATCTTTTATACACTAGTGGGTTTAAGTGTACTACAAGTGGTAACTAAATACATTTTCTAATACAGAGATAGTATGTTGAAAGCACATTTTACTTCATATTCATGATGTTCCAAAATAGCACAGCTGAGCACAATTAGATGTTCTGAAGATTATCTTAAGAAGTACTAAAGAAGAAGTTTTAGTGTATTAAGTACAAAATTAGTGTGTGAAAATAGAGCACTCTCTAAGTACATTATGGAAGTGCACTTTTTTCCCCCTGGGTATGCAGAGTTAATATTTTAAACTACAACTATTAATGGCATTTTGTTAACTGCAATAAAGCTGGAATTAAATAAAATATAAATATTAGACTGAACACTTAGAAACTAATAGAAAGGTTGCATTGGCAACTGAAATAAATTTAAAGCAATAAAATAAATAACTGGCAGGAAAAAAACTTCGAGAACTTAAAGAAAAAGTAAATTAAACATAAATAGTAATATTAAAAGGAAAAATTACAACAACAACAAAAAAGAACAAAACATAAAATTAATAAAAATTAAAATTAAATTAAAATGAAAACTGAAAAATTAAAAATAATTTTATTTATCATTTTATGTCAAATCAGCATCAAAGACTATATTCGTGGCAAACTCAAGAATAATCAGATTTAAAATAGTCTTTATAACAATATATTTCAATGAATTGTATGCAGTAATTTACCAATATTATTTTACTAGTTAGACAGGACAGTCGACTAGGCAGGACACTCTTATAAAAATGTTTTACAGTCAAGGAATAGTAAAAACTATAATATTGTATACTAAAGCAGTACTGCTAGTGTGAGTACTAGTAATAGTGATTCTTGCCTTAAAAGGCATTAAAACCAAGAACAGTTGTAGATTGATGGATGTTGTAGCCATGAGGACTGTAGAGTTAAACTGGGCGACAGTTTAATGTTGCAAATGGACAAGCCAGAGCTCTCAGATAGAGTGGCCTGATGGTCCATTAGTGGACAGATGAAGATGAGCATTTCTCTTTCTCTCAAGGGAATGAACAGATGCAGCATGTGGGGGTTGCAGATCTGTACATAATCCAGTATATCCTGGGCTTTCACTACAGGCCAATCCGAAGGGTTCATTTCGCTCAACCAACCAATCAGGAGGCTCTTTCAGTTTCACTGAATCAATCAGAACCACACTGGCTTTAGAATGTCACTTTTTGGTTAATTAACACAACAGGAGAGATTAGCAATATGGGTCAGATTTAAAAAGTGTGAAACAGATGTGCGTGTTATAATGAGATTCTTTATTTAGTAACACTACTCACACTCGCATTTACTGTGATTATGAGATTCTACTTGAAAAATCTGTAAAATTAAGGAAGCTTCAAACTGCAAACATGATGTCATAAACAAATGGAATTTGCTACAGTAAACTGAAACTATGATGTCATAATTAACGAAGTTTAGTTTGCACTAGTAAACATGATGTCATCATAACCAAATGGAATTTGCTGCTATAAACCACAACTATGATGTCATGCTGAACATGTGAAAGTACAGTTTGCACCAACAAATGTGATTTCAAATTGAATGTGTCAGTGTAAACTATGTAAAATGACACTTTCCATTCATTTGCAGCTTTAGCTGGTCACTTCTCACAGTGATGGATGGATGATTCAGTTCGAACAGAAACTTCGAATCGAGAGGGAACGGTGTGCTTCTACACTTTCATCCAGTGTTGCACTCAGACCGCTAAACACTGGAATCTCACAGGAGTCAGAAACACTGAATCTGATCCCTGATGCACTCAGACAGAAGCCAGAATGAGAGTTTATCTGGCCAAGAGTGAGCCAGTGAGCCACTCAACATCATGCTGAAGAGCATTCACTAATCAAAAACCACTTCAACAAAACACAATACAAATAAACAACAGGAAACAAAAACTAGATTTGGACATTTTCTGAAGCATTAGAAATTACAAGTTGTAGCCTAACCATTCAAAATAAATGGAAAGATTTGATTTTAAAGTGACTATTCTGGCTAAATAAGTTGGCAGACCTGGTGTTCACCTTCTATTCTGTCTGGTTCTCTAATGAGTCATAATAAGCCATGTGCAATTATAATTAGTGCAGTCTAAAAATATACTCAAATACATCAGCATATATGTCACCCAGTTTTAGATCTCAAATGATGCATGCATTAAATTATAATGAACAGCTCATCTAATGATATTATTTTGTATGTCTAAAGTGTCTATATTATCAACTGCTACACAATGCATTTGCATTTTAATTGCTCATGCACTCGCTCTTTCTTACAGCTAAAACTCTACTATTATTATTATACTTGGAAAATTGGTTTCAAATAAATAATGAAAAAGAAAAATCTAATTATTTAAGGGCAATAATGAATTTAATGTTTTCTTTACTAATCACTAGGAAGTTGAAATTATGTCAAAAGTAATATATGGAAGTTTTAAATTACACAAGCAAATACAAGGAATTTGCTGCTGTAAACTGAATGTGCTTGACTTCTATTTCTACCGTGTAAAATAAAATAATAAAATAAATAAACAAATGGATGGATAAAATCTACTGCCACTCTATAACATAAACATGCACAAAAATGTTGTATAGCTACTACTGTTCAAAATGTTTGTTGCACAATATTGTCTAAGTTTACATACTACATAAAATAATAAATAAGTAAAAAAACATAACCAACACCAAAAAAATAGACCATAAAGACGTTTCTTTGCTCAGTGTTTAAAAGGTAACGCTTACAGAAAAAAAAAACTGCAATTCTATAATTTGCATTAGAGGGTAACAAAGATGTCTGATTGTTAACAAAAGCATCTCCTGGCAACCAAAGTGCAGAGGACAAATCCTGATATACAGGACTAGCATTTACATCGCAATTATGAAATGTTCAACAAAAAAGCCAGTCTGGCATTGAAGTAACTTTCTGTTGGATTTTTCAAAGAAGAATGTTAGAATTTTTGACTTTTGAAAGCTGAATGTAATTTCTTAGCAGGCTGTGAAATAGGGAGGAATTATAGATGAGGAACGACAGGGGAAAAGAAATGAATCTAGGAGAAAAAAAAAATTAAAAAAAGTATGAAGCACTGGGGTCAGAATTAGGCCAAGGCGAAATTCTGAATACCCATTTTGTCTTAAAAAAAAAAAAAAAAAAAAAAAAAAAAAACATTTCTCCATTTAAAGTAATAGTAGATGAGTTTGTTTCTTCAGTGAAACAGATTTGAGAAATTTAGCATCACTTGCTCACCAATGGATTCTCTGCAGTGAATGGGTGCCATCAGAATGAGAGTCCAAACAGCTGATAAAAACATCACAATAATCCACAACATTTCAGTCCATCAATTAACATCATTTTAATTTCAAAACTTTATTTCTTTCTCTAGTGAAAAAGTCTCATCCGAATCAGGAGAGAAATATGCACAGATTAATCACCATTTACATACTTGTGGATTTTTAAGTGAGAGGAAAACAGAGGATGAATGGATTTGTTTCTTATGAACATGCAGCTTTTCTCTTCACAAGACGTTTATTGATGGATGGGAGTGGTGTGGATTACTTGTGGATTATTGCAATGTTTTTATCAGCTGTTTGGACTCTCATTCTGACGGCAACCAATCAATGCAGAGGATCCATTGGTGAGCAAGTGATATAATGCTCAATTTCTCTAAATCTCTTCTTATAAAGAAACAAACTCATCTACATCTCAGATGGTCTCAGATAGATTTTCCGCAAGAATGCATTTTTGAGTGAATTATTCCTTTAAAGTCATTTAAAAACAGCCAGTGTTGTGGCATGCAAAATATATTGCCTATACTTCATAATAATGAATGTTTCACCAGTGTATTACTGCCTTTGTCATTACAGCTCAAGACATATGCTATAATGCTAACAGATCGCTCTCTCCAGGTACTATAAACCTCCTTAAGCTACATAAATGTCATCTGACTACATTCACAAGACCTCTGTGTTTTTCTCCTAGAAAAACCTGAAAAAAGTAAACAACTTAAAAGGAAAAAGATCTCACTAGTACTTATGATGCAACTGTTGTGTTGGGAACCTTTCTGACGAGAGAAATTTCTCTTCATTTTATTTTTTATTTTTTTCCCTCTGAGATGATAAAAGAGCAGAAGGAGAGAGAAATAAAATAAGAAGCATGCGTGTGAAATTACAATAAATACAAGTGCAAGAATGTGGCGACTGAAGCTACAATGAGATTTATTGCAAACACCTCTTCAGAAGTGGCATGTTTATGAGTTGTTTTGTGCAAACACATTATGCTCCCAATAACAATTTAATCAGCGGGATTGAGAAATGAGCTGTCCCAGACTTGAATTTATCCTCACACTAATCATTGACTGCGGACTTCAATCAAACCAATTTTGTGTTGACAATCAGGATTCCCCCAATCATGACGTGAGGAGCGAGTTAATGCCGCCGGGGAGACGCCGTTTCTCAAGATTTTAATTTGACAGATGCACCAGGGACGCCTCGGGGCCTGATATGAGTTCATAAATCAATTTCATTCTTTCGTGCTTTATTTATTCCCGTTTCGTCTATGTGCATCTGTCAATGGCGGCAGGTCAGCCCTTCAGAAAAATGTGCTTTGAATAATTAATCTGCTTCTCTCACAGGCGCACAGATACGTCTGTACCAACACATTGTTATACAAGAGACACGACAAGAAGAGCTGACATTTATAAAATATAGAATTATCTAATATATCTAATACATTTGAAGGCTGACATTTGTTCTGTGCCACTAGTGTCACCAAACTAAAGTGCAAAACTAATAAACAAACAAGTTTACGTTAAGCATGCCACTGGTTGGTTTAACATTGCAACATAAACCTACAGGTACATTAAAGAGATAGTTCACCCAACAAAGAAAATTCTGTCATCATTCGCTCACCCTCAAGTTGTTCTAAACCTGAATGAGCTCCTTTCACATGTTGAAAATGAAAGAAGATATTTTGAAAAATGTTCATAACCAAATAGATGATGGTAGCCATTGGCTTCCATAGTATTTTTTTTCCATACTAATAGAAATTGATGGCTATTGTCAACAGTTTGGTTACCAACATTCTGCAAATGATCTTCTTTTGTGTTTGTGTTATGTTTAAATATGCAAATGAGGCATTGTCTATGGAAGCATGTTCACGCCACAGAATAAAAAAAGGTAATTATGGTAATTATGACCTTTTTCCCTAACAATTCTGAGTTAAAAACTCGCAATTTGCAAAGAAAGAAATCGAAAATTGTGAGACATTAACTTGCAATTCTGAGAAGAAATGTTTCAATTGTGAAATTAAAAAGCAGCAATTACCGTTGAATTCAACCTCGAATTCAGATGAAAAAAGTCTGAATTGTGAGATGTAAACTTGGAATTGCAATAAAAAAGTCCAAATTTTGAGTTTATTTCTTGCAGTTCTGACTTTTTCTCAGAATTCTGAAATTTACATCTTGCAATTCTGACTGTTTTCTAAAAACTGCTAGAAACAAAGTCTGAATTGTGACAAGTCACAAATACCTTTTTTTCAGTTCCATGGAGGAAAGGGGCTTCCATAATTAAGGGGGGGGGGGGCAAACCTTGGCTTTGCTTTTATTGTCTTGCTTTAAATAAAGCCAACAAAATGTTAAATTAACACTAACTAGGTTTCATACAATTTAAAAAAAAAAAAAAAAAGTTTTTTTTTTTTTTTTCTGCACACCGAAAGCTAAATGCGTGACAATCGCAGTCAAATCAGAATATATTTGACGTGAAATGTAGATTTGCAGAGCTGGATTTTGGACCATCCAGCAAATTCCTAATCATTCCTGTCAGTTCTTCAGACCGTCAGAGCTCTAATAACACTCTCACCTCAGTAATTTACAGGCATGTCGCTGTCTAATGAAGGCTAATGAGATGAGAAGAAACTCTGTGTTAAAGTGACATTTAAAATGACTCTGACATTCCAAACTGCCATCAGATACTTCATAGAGCCTGATGACTCTAGGTAATGCAACACAGAGACTTACAACAAACATACAGTACAATATGGCCCAGAGTGTGTGTAATATACAGTATTTTAATATAATTATTAAATATGTACTATTTCTAGGGCATTCAGTTTGTTGAAGAAGTTCTGAAAACACATCTGTCTCTTGGGAAAATGGGACTTTAATTAAATATAAATGCAGAATGTGTCCTGTCTTCACTGCTAATCAAAAGTGCCCTGCATTATACTGAAACCGAGAGCGAGCCCCATTTTTATTTTGAGCGGAGACAAAGAAGATTAGACAAATATTAATTCAATCATCAGTCTGAGGCTCATGCACACAAAGCGCTGCATATTCAACATTTCACTCGCTGTAGCCTCAGCTTCCCTCACCAGCCTCCCCGGTCTCTTGCTTGATCATTCATTATTTTTCCCTTCTCTTTTGTCTGAGCTTCATAAATGCAGCTCCAGGATGTAATGGAGCTCTCAGTGGTGCTGAAGCAGGATATTGGCTTCATTAACTCACAGTCTCACGGTGTGGAACTATCCGTGGTACTGAAACCAACAACCAGCGCTAGTGTGCAAAACTGGAAACAATTACAGCGGATCTTCTGCGCTGCTAGACTGTCAGGAAAACTAATTACTCTAAAACGCAGAGAGGAGAGAATGAGATTCAGATTAATCCAAAACCCACTCCAGATCAATCTATCTCCTCTGCCTTCGCATTCATTTTCACAAATGTGGGAAGAATGAAAGAGGAGCGTGTTATGAAGTGTGTAAATGTCAATACTTTATTGCATGAAAATGGAATACTAGCATACTTCTTAGTGCATACTGTGCAGTATATAATGTAAACTGCACACTTGTTTAGAAGAGTATATGAAACAAAACATGCTTTGTAGCAATAAACATTACAGACAGTAGTATGCTATACTGGTCACTAGACAAGGATAGGTTTACATTATTTTGGAAATATGGTTAAACTGCTTTTTAAACCAATTTTTTTATAAATGTGTGTTAATGTTTGGCAGTTTGAGCAAATAATTATAAGTTAAAAAAAGAAATCAATTCTATTACTACTAATAATAATATAATTAACTAAATAATATTTATTATTATTATTATTATTATTATTATAAATAGTGCTGATTAATTGTAATGATTAATTGTAATTAATGCATTCAAAATAAAAGTTTTTGTTTACATAATATATGTATGTGTACTGTATATATTTATTATGTAAATAAACAAATATTATTATAATAATGCAATTGTTAATATTGTTATTAAAATTGTTATTATTATAATGGTTATTGTTGTTCTAAATATTATTGTTGTTAAATTAAAAAATAAAACTGTCACGAATCCGGTCTGTGGCCTTCCGCCCGATAGCCACCAGAGGTCGCCCTTCCATCACATTGATTTTCACACCACACAAACTGTTACACATTACCTCGGACTACATTTCCCAGCAGCCAGTTCACTAATCACACGCTCACACCTGAGACCCATCACACAATCTCACACCCTACATAAGCCTTGGACTTCCTCGTTCTAATTGCCAAGTATTGTTCAGCGCTTATCGCTCACCGTGTGATAGCTGCATTACTGAGCCAGTTATTATTTGGAGTATCTAGTTTAGTCCAGTCTTGCCTTGCCTGTTTTTCCGTGTCTAAATCTTTGCCCGTGTATTTTGGATCATCCCTTTGCCTGCTGTTTCGGATTGTGTTTGCACCTCGCTTGGACTACTGCTGATGCCATTGGATTTCCCCTCTTGTCAAGCCCTGTTGGATTACGTTCACCGTCGACCGACCCTCACTTGTTTATTGGACTGCTCTTGTGTCTTGCCCACGATATACCTGTTGCCATTGTTTGACCCATGCTTGTTTCCTGACCATGCCTTTGTTTATTAAAAGCTCTGCATATGCATAAGGATCCAGCGGCTTTTCTAAAGGACTCTGGCCAGGTATGGACACGGCTATAATGCTATTAGCTCTCGAGCAGGGCACACGATTGCTCGAGAGCTATATTCAAGAGTATTTGGAGGTCGCTAATTATTCTGATTTACCTGACTGTTTGCTCAGTTTTTTTTTTTTTTTGTGAGGGCATTAACCAGCCGCTCAAATTGCAACTAATTAGTGAGGGTCCCCGTTCGTCTTTAAGTGATTTTATGGACTTTGCTTTGCTGTCTGTTGGCTCTTTGGTTACTGTGGGTGTCACGGAAGAGGAACGCAACGCCGCACTCACTCGTGAAATGACGGCCAAATTAGAGCACGCTCACAAAATGGCGGCGACAGCGGAGCCTGGTCGCAAAATGGTGGACACCACAATGCCCCGTTATATCACAGCCGCCAATCACGAGTCAAGTCAAGTCACAGTGGATATTCATGAGTCCAGTCAAGTCACAGTTGATTTTCATGAGCCAAGTCAAGTCTCAGCTGCTCTTTCTGAGTCAAGTCAAGTCACAGCTGCTCTTCACGAGTCAAGTCAAGTTACAGTTGTTCGTCCAGAGTCTCGTCACATCTCAACTGATCATCCAGAGTCTCGTCACGTCTCAACTGATCATCCAGAGTCTCGTCACGTCTCAACTGATCATCCAGAGTCTCGTCACGTCTCAGCTGATCATCCAGAGTCTCGTCACGCCTCAGCTGATCATCCAGTCTCGTCACGTCTCATCTGATCATCCAGAGTCTCGTCACGCCTCAGCTGATCGTCCAGAGTCTTGTCATGTCTCAGCTGATCGTCTAGAGTCTCGTCACGTCTCAGCTGTTCGTCCAGAGTCATGTCACGTCACAGCTGATCTTCCAGTGTCATGTCACGTCACAGCTGATCTTCCAGTGTCATGTCACGTCACAGCTGATCTTCCAGAGTCATGTCACATCACAGCTGATCTTCCAGAATCCAGTCACATCTCAGCTGATCGTCCAGTCTCGTCACGTCTCAGCTGTTCGTCCAGAGTCATGTCACGTCACAGCTGATCTTCCAGTGTCATGTCACGTCACAGCTGATCTTCCAGTGTCATGTCACGTCACAGCTGATCTTCCAGAGTCATGTCACGTCACAGCTGATCTTCCAGAATCCAGTCACATCTCAGCTGATCGTCCAGTCTCGTCACGTCTCAGCTGTTCGTCCAGAGTCATGTCACGTCACAGCTGATCTTCCAGAGTCCAGTCACGTCACAGCTGATCTTCCAGAGTCCAGTCACGTCACAGCTGATCTTCCAGTCATGTCACGTCACAGCTGATCTTCCAGAATCCAGTCACGTCTCAGCTGATCGTCCAGAGTCTCGTCACGTCTCAGCTGATCGTCCAGAGTCACGTCGCGTCTCAGCTGATCTTCCAGAGTCATGTCATGTCACAGCTGATCGTCCAGAGTCCAGTCACTTCTCAGCTGATCGTCCAGAATCTCGTCACGTCTCAGCTGTTTGTCCAGAGTCTCATCACGTCACAACTGAATGTCCAGAGTCACATCGCGTCACAGCTGATCTTCCAGAGTCACTTCACTTCACAGCTGATCATCCAGAGTCATGTCACGTCCTATCTGTCACACCCAGATTTTCAAGGTCAGTCCTTCAGTATCCCAGTCTGGTATCCAGTGTGAGGGATGCACTGCTGGTGTCTGCACGTGCAGCTGGTATCCCCAAACCCACTCACTCTAGCCCTCCTGTTCCTGAACTGATTCCCCTGTCTGAAGTGCTTCCCCTGATGGGGATCGCTTTTTGGTGTGTTTGGGCTACATACACCACCACAGAACTCCCAGAGGTGGCGGCGTCCACTATGATGTCTCCCAGTGGTGTATTGTAACGAAGTAATAATACTTTGTTACAGTACTTAAGTATTTTTTGGGAGTATCTGTACTTTACTTGAGTTTTCATATTTCAGCCAACTTTTACTTTTATTCCACTACATTTCGTAATTAAAATGTATACTTTTACTCCGATACATTTCCCCGAAGCATATTCGTTACTTACCACAAAATAGCAAATAGTCTTTGAAAATAGTCAGAAGAACACAGACGGCAAGAAAGCAGGTTTGACGAATCAGTGGTCTGGCATTTGCAAGTTAGACTCAAAAACACCTTTGCTCATGTGCAACAAGTGCGCGCACAACCGCGGATTATTTCATTTTCCACTCAAGTCGAGTCTGGGGTATGCGATACAGCATCGTCTGCGATAGTATGGTAAGTGTTGTTGTAATAATGTGTGATCTGACATTTGCAAGTGGGCTATATCACCAAACAGAAAGAGTTAAAACTGAACACAGTCTTGCTACTCAACCTGTATGAATTTTTATATATTTATTTATTTATTTATTTATTTGCTTCTTTTCCATTTTGCATTTACTTGTACTTTTACTTTCAATACTTAAGTACATTTAAGATTTAAAAAATACTTTTTGTACTTAAGTACAATAAATATCACATACTTTAAGACTTTTACTCAAGTAATATTCTAAACGGTGATTCAATTTCTACCAAAGAGATATCTGTACTTTTACTTGAGTATGGCTTTCAGGTACTTTATACACCACTGATATCACCAGAGGTGGCGGCTGACGCTGCAGAACCTCCTGAGATAGTGGCGCTTGCTGCTGAGTTCCCAGAAGAGATGGTGCCCACTGCAGTTTCTCCGGAGGTGGTGACGCATGCTGCAGAACCTCCCGAAGCGGCGGTGCTCACTTCAGCTCCTTGCATGGTGGTGGCGCCCAGCAATACACTTTCAGCCTGTCATGTCACGTTTGAAGGAACCATTGCTGAACTCTTCCTGTATCCTGATGGTACTACTGTAGAACCTCCAGAGGTGGCGGCATCCGCTGCAGAACCTCTAGAGGTGTCAGTGGTACCCACTTATGAACTCTCGTCCTGTCCTGCCCTGGCCAAGGAGGCCGTCTGTGAACCTTCAGTCTGTCCTGTAACGGCTATAGAGGCCGTCAATGATCTTTCTGCCTGTCCTGTCACGGCTAGGGAGGCCGTCTATGAACCTTCAGTCTGTCCTGTCACGGCTATGGAGGCCGTCTATGACCTCTCTGCCTGTCCTGTCATGGCTATGGAGGCCGCCTGCGAACTCCTGCCTTGTGAACTTTTGTCCTGTCCCGACCCAGCCACGGAGGCAGACTCTGAATTCTCAGCCTTGTCTGTCACTTCCGAGGATGCAGTCTGTGAATTTCCTGACTGTTTTGTTGCAGCTACAAGGGCTATTCAGGAACTCTCTTCCCTACCTGTCACTGCCATGGAAACCTTAAATGAACTTTTTGTATGCCCTGTTAACCCTGTCATTGCCAAAGAGACCATTAGTGAACAGTCTGTCTGTTCATTTCCAATCAATGAGTTTAATCCTGAACTATCTGTGTGTCCAGTTTCGACCAATAAGTCTGAGAATGAACCATCTATCTGTTCTATGTTAATTAATGAGCATGAGTGTGATTTATCTTCCTGTCGAGTTTCTGTCTTTGAACCGTCTGCTTCAGCTTCTGTCAATGCCCTTGGTTTTGAGGTTTCTACCTGCCAGTTCTACTCTAGCCAATACAGTTGATTTTGAACCGTCTGTCTGTCTAGCCAATCCAGTTCCCATCAATGCTCGTGATTCTGATTCATGTGTCAATGTGTCTGATGTTCCTGTCTGTCCAGTTTCCACCAATAACCCCGTGTGTGAACTGTCAACTCAACCATTGTTTGCCAATGATTCCAATGTTGAACTGTCTACCAGTGAGGTCCCAGCTAATTTAGCTGAGGTTATGCCAGCTGCCAATTCTGTTTCAGTCATTGAGCATGCTTATGATCTGTCCGCCTGTCCAGTTACATTCAATGGACCCGATTACGAACTATCTGCCTTGCCAGTTTCAGTCCATGAGTTTAATTGACCTATCGGTAAGCCCCTCCCCTTGAACGCAGATTAGCCAATGGCAGTCGAGTATCAGTTGCACGGGGAACAGAACTCAGACATCTTTAGGTTTCAGCACCATAGAGAAACATTGGAAGATCCGAAGCTCGCATCGGTTTTATGGGGTTTATGCTTCAAAAATGGAAAAACGATGTGCCTGGGGTACTTGTAACAATGATTCCAGGTATCCTGAGAGGATGGGCAATATGATTTATTTTATTAAATTTCCTGAATCCAAACAAAACAGAGCAAAATGTCCCTAAGTATTCAACCCCAATACAAATGAAGACAAAAACATTCATTTTCTGGTTGTCATACACTTATTAACAATCTGCTCAAGCAGAACGTTAATGTTATCTTGTGCTTTAGCAAGGTATCTCTGGCTAAAACTAGCTAACGTTAAAGTTAGTGAGTCCATGCTAATGTACAAACCTAAATAGCGAACTGTTCTCGCGTCTTGTACAGTGTAGGTCAAAAACACATAAAAGAAGGTCTACATTTCAGTGCCTCTCCATATTAAACTGGTTAAATGTACATTAATTTAATCGTACCCTGCCATACATGAACAGTGTTGATCCTGCATATTGTCATCCGTAATCGTGATGACCGACCGTAATATGAGACTTCTCCCGCTTGCATTGTGATCTGTAAACCCTCCTTCGAGTTACCCACCGTATTTATTTTTAAATATTTTTTAAATCCCTCCATGGAATATTTAATTCCCATTTGGTGGCCTTCTGTGTCCAAAATTGTGCAAAAACATCGTGGGACAAGGTTTTCACACTGCAGATGTCATTGTAAGACAGTGAGTAACTCTGTTTGTTTGTCCGAGGGAGCAACAGTAACTAAGGGGGGCGGGGCTTACCGATAGGTCAATTACGAACTGTCTGCCCCTCCGGTTCTCCCTAATGTATCTGATTTTGAATTGTCTGTCTGCCCAGTTATCTTTAAGGAGACCAACACTCAACTTTCAGCTCTATCAGTCACTGCCTATGGGTCTGTTAATGAACTCTTTGTGTTGCCTGCCTCGATCCCTGGGGCCATAAATGCTCTGTCTGTCTCGTGTGTCTCAGTGTTCCCTAGGTCCCAGTCCCTGCCGTGGTCTTCAGGTCCGTCTGCTCCGCTCTGGTGGTCTTCTTCTCCGCCTGTTCTGTCTGCTCCGCCGTGGTGGTCTTCTGCTCCGTCTGCTCCGCCCTGGTGGGCTCCTGCACCGTCTGCTCCGCCCTGGTGGGCTCCTGCTCCGTCTGCTCCGCCCTGGTGGGCTCCTGCACCATCTCTTTTTAATTTGTCTCAAATTAAACATGCCTGGCTAAGATCCAATGGTTCATTCATCTTACTGGAAATTTAAGGTGAAGAGTGCATTGCATTATGGGATTCAGTATCCCATGCAGTGTGCTCTGGCTGTATAGTACACACAGTCACATATTGCATACTGCAGAAACAGTATGTGTTAGTATGCCATTGTGAACAGAGCCATAGCAGCATATAAACTAGGTGAGCAAGTGTTAAGGCAGGTGACCGCCTCTTCAGTGTAGCACTGGCCAGCAAGCCGTTTTTTTATGATTGAATGATCCAAAATGCACCACAGCTCATTCTGAGTGCGGCTGCTTGAGGAAACATCTCTTCAAAAACACAACCACAAAGCCGTAACATTTTCCCTCACTCGACAGAGAAAATTAGATTGCTGCTGGATGTTTTCAGCAGTCACTTGAAAGAAAAGGAGACGGCGATTGGAATTGGTATTCAAAAAACATTTCACACAGTCAGAGACAGAGCATTTCCAGAGAGAGAGAGAGAGATTCATGTAGTGCAATATGATCAGATATTTGTGTATGTTTAAGACCCTGATGTTAAATTTCCTCCTTGGAAGGAAAAAAAAAAAATCAATTTTTCAAGAAAATCTTGGCCGTTTGTTTCAGTATAACGAAAGTGGAATGAAGAATGATAGTTTAGAGCTCCAAAATGATTAGAAAAAGTGGTCTGACTTGAGCACTATATTATATTATATTATATTATATTATATTATATTATATTATATTATATTATTATATAGGGGGATGGATTAAATTAATAAAAATTGACAGTTAAGACATGTATAATTTACCAAAAGTTTTTTTAAGAACATATATAAATTGCATTTTAAAATATAATGAAATAAAAAATAATAATTTTAAAATTTTAATAATATTTCACAATATTACTGTTTTTACTGTATTTTTGATCAAAAAAGGCAGCCTTGGTGAACATAGAATTATAACAATCTTGTAAATCTTACAAGTTACTGAATGAATATAAAATTACGTTGATTTATTTCTATCAAGTCTGTGTTCTGCAAATATTGTTGACTCATGACAAATTGCCGGATAATTGCCAGATAAATGTGTCTACATAAAAAATTCAATTTTATAAGTCATCTGAAGCCATAGGACAGTTTTGTGTGATATTTCATTGATTCACTGCAAATCTTTCCCTACACTTTAGCCCTTACATCAAATATGGCAGCAATGACATTAATCACATTTGGTCATGAGAAAAGAACCAATTGGAGTTAATGGCATCAATGCACCACTACAGTCCATTTGAGAGCAGCAGTGAATATTCAGACAGTAATGATTTAAATTACTGTCTGTTTAGCTACTGTACGACTTCAGAAGACTTTAAATATAGTGCACTAATCACTACTTTTAATTAGCTTTTTGTCATCTTGAAGCTAGATATACTTCAAAATCACATGAGGGTGAGACACATTACACATATAGAAACACACAGGCTAGATCAGATGCTGAAATATGCAGTGCATTGTGAGAATAATGATTGAATACACTCTGCATCTCTCATTTTCCTCTTTCTCCCTCACAATCACGGCTGCCAATATTCTAATCACTTGTATTAATTTTCTGGGTTTGATTAAAGAAGGTGTGTGATGAAACTGCCCTCATTAGAGACGAGTGACTGTGCCAAATGTCTCTGTGTGTCTCTCTCTGGAGCTCCTGCAGTGTGATCTATTAGTGCAGTGCATCCGTGCAAAACAACACACACACACACACACTTACACTCTAGTTGATGATGGCGCTGTTTAACTCAATCCCTTTCTTACACACATTTATATATGGAAGCAGTGCTATATTAAGCTCCTATATTTGCTCTTATCATGTAGGCTTTTAAACTCTTAAGTGTCTTTTGTATTCTTGGAGATGAGATTAATGAGGAAGTGCAGTAAATGTGTGTGTGGTCATTTCAGACACTGATGGGTTCATTTTGCAACCAATTACTGCTCTACAGTATGTTGACCTGCTTCTGCTTCTTTTGTGTGTTTAAACGGGTAATGCTGTGAGAAAACCATCTCAACGCATTGCACAAAGTTTCAGTCCCTTTAGACTGTGAGTTGAGCTTAAGCCGCTGGAAACAGATTTAGCTTTTACTTGGGTCAGCAGCACCCAACAGACTCAATTAGAAGTGAATCATGTTGTTGTTCTCATTGCTTTGCTGCCCCTAGTGGAAGGTCTAAATACAGCAGTGTACCTCAGTTGCAGTTGAGTATGTATTATTAAGGAGGGCTGTAATACCTGTAAAAGCTATCCGCTAGCAATCCCATTCATCTGAAAAGGCAGCTGGCGGTACACGGCACCATGGAACTCGACTGATGGTACAATGAGAACACACACAGCCCCAAAGCCTTTAGTAATGACTATCCTGAGCTGAGACATCAAAGACAACAGAAAGGAGAAATAGAAATCCATTTCACACTTAAGAGAGCCTCTCCAAAAAAATAAAAATAAAAATAAAAAAATAAATAAATCTTTCACTGGTAAAACATATAATATCACAAGACATTACTGAAATAATATAAATATAAATAGTTGGTATTTTGTAATACAGTTAAATATTTGTGAAATGTAAATAAGAGCAGGCATTTTGTAATACTAATTGCTGACATGTGAAACCACTAAATATTACTGAATAAATATAATTAGCTGGTATTTTGCAATACAATTAAATAGTAGTAAAACAATATACATATAAAAATACATTATAATAAATATAAATACCTGACATTTTGTAATACAATTAAATCTGAGTAAGGTAATAGAAATATAAATAGTTGACATTTTATAATACTAATTGCTGACGTACTATGGTACTACTGAATATGATGTGAATAAACAAATTTAAAAAGTTGGTATTTTTAATAAAATGAGATTAGTGAAATAATATAAATACATAAATAAATAGCTGGCATTTTGAAACATCAATTGTTGACATACTATAATAGCACAGAATATTAGGGAATAAATGTTTATATAAAAATAAATAACTGGCATTTTGTAATACAATAAAACAATAGGGAAAAATATAAATATAAACACAAGCATACCTATGAATTTAAATACCAATTGCTGACACATTGTAATAACGTATTCATGTCATCATGGAAATAATAAAAATGTAATTTATAAATATAAATAAAAATATAAATATAAAAAATATAAATATATTTATAAATTATAAAATATAAATTATTATTATCATTATTATTATTATTATTAACATATTTTCTAGAGCCAAATGGTGTAGTTACAGGTGTTACTGGGCTAAAGATTAACTCTTTGATTATGAACCACAAGTTAAATAAATAAATTTATTATGTTTGGAATGCACTATTTATGGGATGCTCTCTATTAATTTCTAGCCTTTTATTACTGTACTTGAAATGCCATTTGATTACATAAAATTAATTAAAATGCATACATACACATTTGAATTCAGTCGGAATCGATTTTACAGCAGCATTACAAAGGGCTTGTACATATTGTAAACTAGTTGCTATACTATTTTAACATTCATTGCTTTGAGACCAACCATATTTCTATGGTGACAGCCTATGCTTTTACATTATACTGCATTAGATGTATTTCAGATGACTTTATCAGGGCACAGTAGCTGTGTGTGTAGTTAGTGGCTGTTTTCTTTCCATCTGTTTAGTGCTTCACTAATGGTGTAAACCCTCATCTGATCAATACCGAGAGAGAAACACTCTCTGCCCTCATGCGAGTTAAATTACAACACAATTCAACTAAGCCTCAGGGCACAAACACATCACAGACAGATATTTGTGCTCGTGAGAGAGCTGAAGTGAATATTTAGAGAAGATGATGCTATTATTTCATTCAGCTGCTGATTTGCAGCATTTCAGACTGTTAATCGTCTCGATGGCTCTTTTAGAAAGCTGCTGTTCGGCAGCAGCGACAGGCGTCGGTATGGTTTAGTGACGCGGGACACCAAAGCATCTGACTTATCTGCCTAAACTAATTCTGACTAGACTTATGAATAAATGGCATCAAACAGCCAGCATCTGTGTTTGTGTTTATGCTTTGCTGCACTGCAAGTGGTTTGGTGATTGGTGGAATGAATAAAATAGGCATCTGATTAAGTGGTTTAAAAGGAGAAAATAATTCATAAATGTCAATTTATCATTATGACTCAATTTCTACTCAGAAATTACAATCACTACAGTCACTACTGCATTAGAGTCACTACATATTTGCATGATTAATATTTGCATAAAATAAAATAAAAATTTGGCACTGGTTTACTACAATAATATAAAACATAATACATTTATTTAAATATAAATATACCATCATTTTGTAATACAATAAAATTAGTAAAATTACATAAATGAATATAAATATTAAATAGCTGACATTATGCTGCTGCTGACTTATTCTATAATACAACAGAATATTAGTGAACAAAAATATGAATATAAAAATACTACTGAGAACTAATTATTATAGTCACTACATATTTTGTATGGTTAATATTTGCATGGCTAACGCTAACTGAAATATGTTTTAGATCATTAGACATGAAGCTATGTTTTGAAAGCCTATCTAAAACCAGTTTAATTACAAGGTACCTTCATACACAAAGTGCTGCCTGTTTATTCATTGACAGACTGGACATAGCCAATGTAATTTTGAGTCTAAATACATAATTATATGTCTATATGTACTGTAAAATGAGTTTTAAATTCTGGAAACGTCTTCTGCCATGCTCCCCAAACACACTACAACATAAAGCTGTTAAAATCAAGACTAAAACCAGGTTAAAAACAAGAGCTGAGGCCAAAAATCAGTCCTTTCTGCCAGCAGGTCCAATAACACCCAACAAATCAGACTAGCACTGCTGTACAAAACCCAATCAATGCTTATACACTGACAGACTGGACACAGTCAGTGTAATTATGGGTTTGAATGTGTAATTATAGTCCTATAAATATATTCTGAAACGACTGATGTCTTCAACCCACTGCAACATAAATCTGTTAAAATCAAGACCAAAACCAGATTAAAACCAAGAGCTGAGCCTGAAAACTAGTCCCCTCTGCCAGCTGGCTTTGAAATATAAAACACCCTGCAAATCACTGTATTTATAGCACTGCTGAACAAAACCCAATAAGAATTAAGCCAAATCATAAAAGGTGGAAAGATGCATATTATCTTCATCTGAAAAATAAATGTAAAAATCAGTAAACAAAAATAAACGTTCGGTTTAACTTGAAGAAATTATTACAGAAATACATCACTGCTGTACAGTAAAATGTACTTCTCAAAGTAATAATAATAACAATAATAAAATTGAATAATTGTTAAAGGTTGCCAACATTAAAATTAATTATAAAATAAATAAAAATAAAAATAAAATATCTGGCACTGGTATACTACAATACTACAAAACATTAGTGAAAGTGTATAAAAATAAATATAAATATACTGTCATTTCGTAAAACCAATTGCTGACATTTACTATGATACCATGGAATATTAGTGAATATAAACAAATAAAAAAGAGGTTACACTTTATTTTAAGGTGTCCTTGTTACAGTTTAATTATACATTTAAGTACTGAGTAATAATAATTAACTACATGTACTTACTATATGGTTAGGGTTAGGTTTAGGGGTTTGGCTTAGGGTTACTTGCATGTAATTATGCATAATTTATTGTTATTATAATAGTAAGTGCATGTAACGTGTAACAAAGACACCTTAAAATAAAGTGTTACCAAATAAGACAATCCAGAATTTCTGAAAATCAAAAAAATATATTTCATAGGACCCTATTATTGTTAATTTTTTCAAAAATAATTGTTTTAATCAATCAATTAGATTAATTAGACATGTTTTTCAAACATTTAAATAAACCATTAAAACAGAAAGAGGAATCAGCTGATCTTATTGGCCTCTGAATGTCAAAACGTCTGAAGACAGAACTTGTGGCCTGGACAAAATCAGAAGTGAAGGACTTTGAAACAGCACACCTGAGCAGAGAGAGCAATTACTCCATTCCCACACTGATCCTGACATCAGGAGTCAAAGAAACACTACCAGAGGAATGGCAAGAGAAAGATTTAGATCTCAAACAGACTTGCAAAGGAATTGATGCAGTATCCTACAGTATATGCAGGTCAAACCATCTCAGAATTTCTTTCACCACTGACCCTGCTCACCCAAGAGACGCAATGCACACAATTTGTTTTTCAAATTCAATCTCTAGAACTGATGGGCCAGACTCGATTTGGGAAACCTCTCTGAAGCAAGATGACACTGAAAAGGTTAAATGGGTCCAAAGCATTTTAACTTCAACCACTTTCTATTGCACTGCACTTGAAAACTCATGCATTCAAGCAAATATAAAGAACTGAGCTACAAGCAGCTTTTAAACTTTATTGGTTATGTAACATTTGGAAAAGCACATACAGTACGTGCATTAGATTTCAGGGAACATTCCCAAATGACAGAACAACTCAACAACTACTGTATCTGACTAGGACTAAAAAGCATTCCAAAAAAAAATAAAAAATCAAATTTGGATGTAAACATCTCCAGGCTATATAAAATATTACTGGATTTGAGTCATATGGGCCTACAGAGAGCAAATAAATAAATGAATAAATAAACGAAAAATGAATGCATGCATTCATAAATTAAAGAAAGAATGAAAAAATTAATGCATTCAGAAATTAATAAAGAAATAAATGCATGCATTAATAAATAATAAATAAATGGACAAATAAATGCAATTAATGATGAATGCATTAATAAATTATAAATGAACGAAAAAATGAATGCATGCAGTATTAAATTAATAAACAAATGCATGCATTAATAAATTAATGAATGTATAAATAAATGCATGCAATGCACAAATGAACAAAAGAAAGAAAGAATGTCCTATAATAAAACATGAAACAAATCACTAAGGAACAAAGTATCAACTCAAAAATGTTATTAGGCTCTCGTTGAACCCTTGCAGAATTTTTAAATAAATTAATTAATTAACAAAAATAAATCAATAACAGCAAAGAATAAATAAATGAATAAATAAAAAAAAAATGAATGGATAAATAAATGAATGCATGTATGCATTAATTAATATATTTTTGATATAAAACAAATTATCCTGAACAGGGTCCTTGTTTTAAAGCATTTGATTTCATTTGGGGTGACATATGCTGGAAATATTTGCAAGGTGGCGTCATAGTGCGATCAATGCATTTGGAAAATAAATCAATGGTGAAAGGAGCAATAAACCCAGGCAGTTTAAAGATTTCGCAGAGAGGCATTTCTGCAGGGTTTCGGCTCACTCCTGCATTTATATTAATGAGTTTGGAGTTTAGTTGGAATTGGCTGCATCCTCTGGCCTCTCTGCAGGACTCACAGATTAAATCGCTGCTCTTAGCAGATGACCTGCTGCCCCTGTGGCCAACAGCACGAGAGCCAGCGGCATTCTGGGTTTCATTACGTACAAGAGAAATAGCAGGAGATTACAAAGACCTGCACTACACCCCGGATCATATTTCTCAGATACCGCTACATATAACACTGGAGAAATAAGAAGGTGAATCTCATAGAAAATATTCTCATTTTATTCCATAATTGTAAGTGAAAAAGATGATATTTTGAGTAATAAAAAAAAATAAATTTTTTATTGATAACATACTATATATATATATATATATATATATATATATATATATATATATATGTATATATAATATGTATATATTATATATACTATGTGTTTTCAGATCACTACTATCACTACCACTCGCAAACCTCGCATCACACACTGTAGGCAGCGCAATCCTAACAACCTGCGCACTTTGCCTATGTCTGATAATACACTACTTTCTTTTTCTATTGGTCTCTGGAATTGTCAGTCTGCTGTCAACAAAGCTGATTTCATTACTTCCATTACTAGTCATTTAAGTCTAAACCTCATGGCCCTGACAGAGACCTGAATCAAACCAGAGGACAATACTACACCTGCAGCACTCTCCAATAATATCTCCTTTTCTCACACCCCCCGTCTGACTGGAAGAGGTGGAGGTACTGGTCTGCTCATTTCTAATAATTGGAAATTTACTCCTTTACCATCTCTGAGTATCAACAGCCCCTTTGAATCACATTCGGTTACTATTACCTACCCTCTAAAAAGCCATTTTGTAGTTGTTTATCGACCTCCAGGACCACTAGGTAACTTCGTGGAAGAATTAGATGTATTGCTCTCAACCTTTCCTGAGGATGGTACTCCCTTAGTTAGACTTTAACATCCACCTAGATAAACCTCAGGCTGCAGACTTCCACACTCTGCTTGCCTCTTTTGATCTCAAGAGATTATCTACAGCTACTCACAAATCAGGCAACCAACTGGACCTTATTTACACACGACACTGCTCCACTGATCATGTGCTGGTTACTCCACTGCACATCTCGGATCACTTCCTCCTCACTCTTAACCTCAACATGATTCCTGACACAACACATACCCCTCCACATGTCACTTTTCGACATAACTTACACTCACTCTCACTCTCCCAGCTATCTGCTATGGTTTCATCTTCGCTTCCTCCCTCTATACAGTTATCATCTCTTGATGCTAACAGTGCTACTGATACTTTCTGTTCCACTCTGACATCTTGTTTAGATACTTTCTGCCCCTTATCTTCCAGGCCAGCCCGTACCACCCCTTCTGCCCCTTGGCTATCTGACGTTCTTCGCGAACATTGTTCTAAGCTCAGGGCTGCAGAAAGGGTATGGCGCAAATCATAAAATCCTACTGACATTAATTTATATCGATCACTCCTCTCTGACTTTTCTGCTAATGTCTCTACTGCTAAAAGAACATACTATCACAACAAAATTAACAATTCGCCTAACTCTCGCATGCTCTTTAAAACATTCTCCTCCCTCCTTTGTCCTCCTCCTTCCCCTCCTTCATCAACTCTTAACAGCTGACGACTTTGCCACATTCTTCATTAATAAAATTACTAACCTCACTCCACAATTCTCCACACCACAAACTGTCAAACACATCTTACCATCAAACATACACTCATTCACATCCTTCTCTCCACCCTCTGAGGCAGAAGTCTCTAAACTCATCCTTTCCAGTCATCCTAATACTTGTCCGCTTGATCCTATTCCATCCCATCTCCTTCAAGCCATTTCTCCTGCTGTTGTACCTGCACTCACTCACATCGTTAACACATCCCTTCACACTGGAGTTTTTCCCTCAGCATTTAAACAGCCTCGTATAACCCCACTTCTTAAGAAACCCACTCTTAACCCAACTCTTTTAGGGAACTATAGACCGGTTTCCCTTCTACCTTTCATTGCAAAAACACTTGAATGTGTTGTGTTCAACCAGGTCTCTGCCTTTCTCACACAGAACAACCTCCTGGAAAGCAACCAATCTGGCTTCAGAAGTGGACATTCGACCAAAACTGCCTTGCTTTCAGTTGTTGAAGCCCTAAGACTTGCAAGAGCGGCTTCCAAGTCTTCATTACTTATCTTGCTGGATCTATCCGCTGCTTTTGATACTGTCAACCACCAGATCCTCCTATCAACCCTATTGAGAAAAAGCATCTCAGGAACCGCACTCCAGTGGTTTGAGTCTTACCTCAGATAGATCCTTCAAGGTATCTTGGAGAGGTGAAGTATCCATGTCGCAACATCTAGCTACTGGAGTGCCTCGGGGCTCAGTCCTTGGAACACTTCTCTTCTCTGTCTACATGGCATCACTAGGTTCTGTCAATCAGAAACATGGCTTTTCATATCACTGCTATGCTGATGACACTCAACTCTACCTCTCATTCCATCCTGATGATCCGACGATAGCTGCTCGCATCTCAGCATGTATAACAGACATTTCTTGCTGGATGAAGGACCATCACCTTCAACTCAACCTAGCTAAGACAGAACTGCTTGTAGTTTCAGCAAACCCATCACTTCATCACAATTTCGCCTTCCAGTTAGGCTCATCAACCATTACTCCTTCAAAAACAGCCAGAAACCTTGGAGTTGTGATTGATGATAAGCTGAATTTCTCAGACCACATTGCTAAAACTGCCCGGACCTGCAGATTTGCATTATACAATATTAGGAAGATCAGGCCTTTCTTTCGGAACATGCAACACAACTCCTTGTTCAAGCTCTTGTTCTGTCCAGACTTGATTATTGCAATGCTCTCTTGGCAGGTCTTCCAGCCAATTCCATCAAACCTCTACAATTAATCCAAAATGCCGATGCAAGATTAATCTTTAATGAGCAGAAAAGAATGCACATCACACCTCTGTTCATCGATTTGCACTGGCATTAATGTTTGCCTACAAAACCACCTCTGGCTCTGCACCCCTTTACCTAAATTCAGTACTTCAGACCTATGTGCCCTCTAGAAACTTGCATTCTGCAAGTGAACGCCGCATTATTGTGCCATCCCAAAAAGGCACAAAATCACTTTCACAGACTTTTTCATTCACTGTTCCCATCTGGTGGAATGACCTGCCCAACTCAATCCGAGCAGCTGAATCCTTAGCCATCTTCAAGAAACAGCTAAAAACCCATCTCTTCCATCTTTATTTGACCCTCTAACTCTAGCATTCTCTTTTCTAATTCTATTTTATCTATCTGCCTTCTTTTTATTAAAAAAAAAAAAACACACACACACTTGACCCTCTATCAATTCCATATTTATTCTCTAACTGCTAGATTTTCTTGAAAAACTAACACTACTTTTCTTTTCTATATTCTATCTACTTGTTTTCTTAAAAAAAAAAAAAAAAAAAAAAAAAAAAAAACCTTGCTAAGTGTACTGCGTTAGGCTAACCGTGACTTGTCATAGCGCTTGCATGTTGTTGCTCTTTTGTTGGTTTTGATTGGTTCTATTGTCCTCATTTGTAAGTCGCTTTGGATAAAAGCGTCTGCTAAATGACTAAATGTAAATATATATATATATATATATATATATATATACACAGCAGGTAAAATGAGTATTGAACACGTCACCATTTTTCCAGGTAAATATGTTTCTAAAAGTGCTGTCGACATGAAATTTTCACCAGATGTCGGTAACAACCAAAGTAATCCATACATACAAATAAAACAAAACAATTAAAGTTCAGAAATTAAGTTATGTGTAATAAAATTGAATGACACAGGGAAAAAGTATTGAACTACTGAAATTTATTCAATACTTTGTACAAAAGCCTTTGTTGGTAATGACAGCTTCAAGAAGTCTCCTGTATAGAGAAACTAGTTGCTCAGGTGTGATTTTGGCCCATTATTCCACAGAGTCTTCAAATCTTGAAGGTTCTGTGGGCCTCTTCTATGAACTCTGATCTGTATTTCTTATTTTCTACTTTAGATTTAAGTCAGGTGATTGGGTGGGCCATTCTAGCAGCTTTATTTTCTTTCTCTGAAACCAACTGAGAGTTTCCTTGGCTGTGTTTGGGATCATTGTCTTGCTAAAATGTCCACCCTTGTTTCATCTTCATCATCCTGGTACTGTAGGTGTTGTGACTGAACCAGCTAATATTAATTTCCAGTGACAAGGGGCAGGATTGCTTTTTAATTACTGATAGATTTTAGCTGGTGTTTTGGCTTTCCATGCCTTTTTGCACCTCCCTTTCTTCGTGTGTTCAATACTTTTTCCCTGTGTCATTCCATTTTATTACACATAACTTAATTTCTGAACTTATTTGTTTTGTTTTCTTTGTATATATGGATTACTTGGTCAACAGCACCTTTAGAAATATATTTACTGAGAAAAATGGTAACGTGTTCAATACTTATTTTACCCGTTGTATGTATGTATGTACACACGTGGTCAGAATTGTTGGTACCCATGGTAAATATGATCAAAGAAGGCTGTGAAAATAAATGTGTATTGTTAATCCTTTGGATCTTTTATTTATTTATTTATTTTTTAAATCACAAAAATCTAAGCTTTCATTGGAGAATAAGAATTTAAAATGGGGGGGAAATATCATTATGAAATAAATGTTTTTTCTCAAATACATGTTTTTGACAATTACTGGTACCCATAGAAATTCTTATGAGTAAAATATATCAGAAATATACTGTATTCCCATTCATATTCACAATTTTGAGCACACCAGCGTGATTATGAACATGAAATTATCCAGCCATGGCTTCCTGTTTAACAGGAATATAAATAGGAGGGAAAACAAAGGCCAAATTCCAAATTAATCACCCATCACAATGAGAAAAACCAAAGAATATATTTCTGATGTGCAGCAAAAGATAATTGAGCTTCAAAAATTAGAAAGAGCTTTAAGAAAAGAGCTAGAGCAGTAAAAATTCCCATTTACACCATCAGGGCAATAATCAGGGTCCAATCAACAGAAAATGTTATGAATCTGCCTGGAAGTGGACGTGTGTCTATATTGTTCTAATGCACGGTGAGAAGGAAAGTTTGAGTGGCTAAAGACTCTTCAAGGACCACAGCTGGAGAATTGCAGAAAAAGGTTGAGTTTCGGGGCAGGAAAACCTTTTTAAAAAATTATCAAACAGCACCTACAAAACCACATGTTGTTTGGGAGGGCTTCAAGAAAAAAAAAAAAAAAAAAAATCAAGAAAAGAAAATGCTTTCACCAAAAAATAATCTCCAGCATGTTCAGTTATCAGACACGACTGGAACTTCAAATGGGACTGGCTTCTAAGGTCATATGAAACTAAAAAAATTTGCTTTATAGCTGCAAACACTCAAGATAGGTTTGGTGAACACAGGGATAAAAAGTACCCCATGTGTACAATGAAATATACTGCTGTATTTTTGATGTTGTGGGCCTATATTTTTGCTGGATGTCCTGGATATCTTGTTTAGACACATGGCATCATGGATTCTATCAAATACCAACAGATAAAAAAATCAAAAAGTGACCGACTCTGTTAGAAATCTTACAATGGGCCATGTTTGGATCTTCCAACCGCACAATAATCCAAACACAGACCTCAAAAACAACACAAAAATGGGTCACTGAGCACAAAACCAAGCTTCTGCTATGGCCATTCCAGTCCTCTGACCTGAACCTTATAGAAAATGAATGGGGTGAGCTGAAGAGAAGAAGCACCGTCATGGAGCTGGGAATCTAAAGGGTCTGGAGTGATTCTGGATGAAGGAATGGTCTCTGATCTCGTCAGGTGTTCTCTAACCTCATCAGGCATTACAGGAGAAAACTCCTATGTTATATTGGCAAATGGAGGTTTCAAAAAAGTATTGAATAAAAGGGTGCCGTTATTTGTGTACAATGTGTATTAGAAAAAAAAAACATTTATTTCATAATGATATTTCTCCCCCTTTTAAATTCTTATTCTCCAATGAAAGCTTAGATTTTTGTGAATAATAGATCAAAAGGATTAACAATGCAGATTAATTTCCACATCCTTCTTTGATCATATTTACCAAGGGTACCAACAATTCTGACCACGTGTATATGCAACGTGATCTCATAATTCATATGTATTTTACGTAAAATGTGGTTCTATAAAACGTACATTTACTTACGTTTTTACAGGCACTAAAACGTACAATATTGACATACTTTCAGCATTTAAACGTACAAAACTGACGTATTGACGACATCTAAAAATGAATCCTTATGAATATTGAAATCGCGGCATTAATTTTATTATTAGTTGTTTTTAGTTGTCATATCAATTACCTTGTTTTCAATTGCATCATTAAATTGTTTACTCGTTTAATTAATACGCAATGATAACATTTCGTTTTGTTGTGTGATTTCTTTTGCCAGCTCGTTTCCAATAATAGGCCTACATAATGTTAAACAAGACTTCTCTTTAAACCTTAATATAAATAACATTTCCAATCGTTTAACCTTTACTTGTCATGTAATGTTTACTTTGTTTGCCATGGGCCACAAAAGGCATTTTCTCTGACATGCTGTGACTGACAATAGAACTATAAAAACACCAAAACCGCAACATAATTACGAAATGAAACAATCTTATTCGTGCGCTGTAATCCAGATCTTCAGAATCCATACGACTGCGAGGAACAGACCCAAATCCAAGTCTTTATTTGGCAATCTTTATCTCCATCCCGAGAAGCGAGTCCAGCGACCGTAAACAGCAAAGCCCGCGCTGACTAACACGCTCGTTATGAATTCAAATGTTGCCGCTTCAAACGACAGGTTTTACGGCAGGATAATCGAACGCTCATTGGCTCTCGCCTGCATTCATCACAGATTGCGACATGCCATGTTTCTGGTGAGGTGTGTGTTTGAAAGATGCGATGGCGAGCACGCGCGCGCCTTCACAGTTCACTGAGAGTGAGAGGATCAGGAAAATAATCTGGACATTATTTTCAGCGATTAACAACACCTCACACAAACCTACTGTATTCCGCCAGAGAGGACTGCGGCTGCATGATACAAGTATCATTAAAAATTAAAAAAAGAATGCAAGTTATTAACTTTCTAAATTTCACATTTAAAAAACCTAGTGTTTAATTGTGTCTAAATATTTATTCAAATGCAAAACTTAAAAATAAGTAAGCAGGTATGACCTGCAATACTTTTTTGAGAAACTAGTAGATACATGTATATTTATTAAAGAGCCATATAGGTACCTAGTGGGTAAACCATGGCATTACAAAGGATTTTTTTTTTCCAACCACAAAATGACTCTAATTTACCTCTTTGCATTGGAATTTAAAACCCTTTTCTCTATTTTAACCTTAAATACTACACTAATTGTAATATAAGTAATAGAAATATTAGAAAAAAATAATAATTTAAGTGGTCATTAATGGACCATAATTATTGCACAAATAGTATTTAGTACCAAAAGATCTCCTCAAAAAAAAAAAATAAATAAAATAAAAAAATATTGAACTAAAATACAGAACATTGCCTCTCCCATCACTCTCCAGAATAAAATGATACTGTAAATGTCATCGATGTAATAATCAATGCATAATATGCTGTAATGTTTACCAAAAGTTGCTGCAAATACATGTGCAGTCAAGCTGTCGTCTATCCCGCTTAAACCCATTCAGATGTATTGACAGCGCTGGTTTGTTTGGAACTATTGAGCACTCCATGAACCACGTGACCGCGTGGCGGCGACGCCGACGAGATCAAAGAAGCCTGTCGCAACTGTTTTTCTTTAACTGAGGCGCTACAATAAATTACGCCAAATTAAGTGCGCCAAAATTGTATTTATTGTTTGAATTTATTAATATTAAAACTTACAAAGTTTGAAAGCTGAGACTTTGTTTCATATCACAAGCAGGGTTGCCACTTTGGCGTGAGATTTACATGGGCAGCCTGAGAGCGTGTGTCTCACGCCAAATGCGTGAGAGTTGGCAACCCTGGGTTAGGCTACATTATGATATTGGAGAAAAAATATATATAACTGAAGTAATACAATGAAAATATATTCAAATCTTCTTATCTTTTCAGTGCAAACACATAGTGCAAACAAAATGTAACAAAAAACCTACCGAGAACATAGGTTACATTTTGACTGAGTTTGAAAGAAAAAAAAATACAACTGAAGAAACGCAATTAAAGAAACAAATGTTGCTTTATTGTAAAGTGTTATTCTAACAATGAAAGTAATATTCAAAATCGTCTCGGTTACGTACGTAACCCTCGTTCCCTGAAGGAGGGAACGGAGGCATAACATCAAGTGACTGACGTAAATGGGATCTCGCCCGAGAGCCCAATCACCTTCGAGTGTTAACAAAACAAGCCAATGACAGTTGTGCATGTTTCGCCACGCGCACCCCGCCCCGCAGGGCGGGTATAAAAGGAGAGCACGTGCAAACGAACATCAGTTTTTCAGTGAAGAGCCGAGACTGTGTGCCCCGGCCGTACAGCGGTGGTACAGCAACTGTGGCGATGGGACGTTACGTCTCCGTTCCCTCTTTCAGGGAATGAGGGTTACGTACGTTACCAAGACGTTCCCTTTCAGTCAGTCACGTTCGACATAACGTCAAGTGACTGACGTAAATGGGATCCCTATGAAAACGCCACTATTGCTGACCCCCTCCAGTGCCTTGCAGAAGCCGGCAAGTCCCCCCACACCAGTTGGGATGGAAGATAGGACAGGGCTTAGGCAGAGATGACAGCCACTGCTGTTCCGTACAGTGGGTATGGATAACATTGGGAAAGCGTACTCCAAGTAGGGGAACGCTATGGAAGCCACATCCTGCGTATTAGCAGGTAACGTGGAGATTACACATATGTGACCCTGGATCACTAAACCAGTCTTAAGTCGCTGGGGTATATTTGTAGCAATAGCCAAAAATACATTGTATGGGTCAAAATGATTGATTTTTCTTTTATGCCAAAAATCATTAGAATATTAAGTAAAGATCATGTTCCATGAAGATATTTTGTAAATTTCCTACAGTAAATATATCAAAACTTAATTTTTGATTAGTAATATGCTTTGCTTAGAACTTAATTTGGACAACTTTAAAGGTGATTTTCTCAATATTTTGATTTTTTTGCACCCTCAGATTCCAGATTTTCAAATAGTTGTATCTCAGCCAAATATTGTCCTATCATAACAAACCATACATCAATGGAAAGCTATTTATTCAGCTTTCAGATGATGTATAAATCTCAATTTTGAAAAATTGACACTTATGACTGGTTTTGTGGTCCAGGGTCACATATGGACTGGCCAAGGGCAGTGCTACATATGGAAGTCTCTGAGGTAGACTCAGCCACCCTGTTGTGAGATCAATACACAGCAGAGATGGCAGAAGGTCTCTGCCAGGGAAGACACGGGCTCACCGTGAGGGGAGCTGTACCGTGAATGAATACACATGTGGGATCACCGAAAGGGGAATCACTACACACGGGCACGTAGCCCAGCACAAGGGCTGACCTTGGGCATACACATGAGTGCTGGACCTGGTGTCTGGCACAGGGCCGGAGTGGGACTCATTTTCAGCTCTGGAGTTTCATGACTTAGACCAGCCCACTTTAGTTCACGACTGACTATATTAAAAATAATGTAATTAAAACTTCAGTATATAAGTCTGCAATAGTGCACTGTTATCTACAGCCTTGTAATTCATTGTATTTTTCAAAAATATCATCATTTCCAGTTCAGTGCTAATACAGTAGCCTAAGTGTTGCTTCACAGTGAAGATTAGAACAGTTAATAACAGTATTCTTTACAACAACACAATGTAATATTTAACAGTATCAGAATTATTTTCTGTAAGAATTAATGTTCATAAATATCCAAACCTTGAAATATCAAATAAATACAAATAAAAAATAAAATTTTTAAAATAAAATTAAAATAAAATGTATTGCACTTTCTAATGACACTATCATCTCTTTTTCCTTTGCATAAGTCAAGGAAACAGCTTCTTTACAACTTCAAATATTTTCACAAATATGAGAACATGAATACTGAATATACAGGTGCATCTCAATAAATTAGAATGTCGTGGAAAAGTTCATTTATTTCAGTAATTCAACTCAAATTTAATGAAACTCGTGTATTAAATAAATTCAATGCACACAGACTGAAGTAGTTTAAGTCTTTGGTTCTTTTAATTGTGATGATTTTGGCTCACATTTAACAAAAACCCACCAATTCACTATCTCAACAAATTTAAATATGGTGACATGCCAATCAGCTAATCAACTCAAAACACCTGCAAAGGTTTCCTGAGCCTTCAAAATGGTCTCTCAGTTTGGTTCACTAGGCTACACAATTATGGGGAAGACTGCTGATCTGACAGTTGTCCAGAAGACAATCATTGACACCCTTCACAAGGAGGGTAAGCCACAAACATTCATTGCCAAAGAAGCTGGCTGTTCACAGAGTGCTGTATCCAAGCATGTTAACAGAAAGTTGAGTTGAAGGAAAAAGTGTGGAAGAAAAAGATGCACAACCAACCGAGAGAACCGCAGCCTTATGAGGATTGCAAAGCAAAATTAATTCAAGAATTTGGGTGAACTTCACAAGGAATGGACTGAGGCTGGGGTCAAGGCATCAAGAGCCACCACACACAGACGTGTCAAGGAATTTGGCTACAGTTGTTGTATTCCTGTTGTTAAGCCACTCCTGAACCACAGACAACATCAGAGGCGTCTTACCTGGGCTAAAGAGAAGAAGAACTGGACTGTTGCCCAGTGGTCCAAAGTCCTCTTTTCAGATGAGAGCAAGTTTTGTATTTCATTTGGAAACCAAGGTCCTAGAGTCTGGAGGAAGGGTGGAGAAGCTCATAGCCCAAGTTGCTTGAAGTCGTGTTAAGTTTCTACAGTCTGTGATGATTTGGGGTGCAATGTCATCTGCTGGTGTTGGTCCATTGTGTTTTTTGAAAACCAAAGTCACTGCACCTGTTTACCAAGAAATTTTGGAGCACTTCATGCTTCCTTCTGCTGACCAGCTTTTTAAAGATGCTGATTTCATTTTCCAGCAGGATTTGACACCTGCCCACACTGCCAAAAGCACCAAAAGTTGGTTAAATGACCATGGTGTTGGTGTGCTTGACTGGCCAGCAAACTCACCAGACCTGAACCCCATAGAGAATCTATGGGGTATTGTCAAGAGGAAAATGAGAAACAAGAGACCAAAAAATGCAGATGAGCTGAAGGCCACTGTCAAAGAAACCTGAGCTTCCATACCACCTCAGCAGTGCCACAAACTGATCACCTCCATGCCACACCAAATTGAGGCAGTAATTAAAGCAAAAGGAGCCCCTACCAAGTATTGAGTACATATACAGTAAATGAACATACTTTCCAGAAGGCCAACAATTCACTAAAAATGTTTTTTTTTAAATTGGTCTTATGAAGTATTCTAATTTGTTGAGATAGTGAATTTGTGGGTTTTTGTTAAATGTGAGCCAAAATCATCACAATTAAAAGAACCAAAGACTTAAACTACTTCAGTCTGTGTGCACTGAATTTATTTAATACACAATTTTCACAATTTGAGTTGAATTACCGAAATAAATGAACTTTTCCACGACATTCTAATTTATTGAGATGCACCTGTACATTCTTTGCCAAACTGTTCACAGATATCCAATCCTTAAACACAAATAAAGAAGAAAAAAAATGGAAAAAAAAATGAAGGAAAAAAAAAAAACTACAAGCATTGCATTGTTATCTGCAATAAAAAATTGTATTTTTTTTACCACAGTATAAAACTTTCTAATGATGGCTACATCTCTTTTTCGTCTGCATAAGTGTAGCCTCAAGGAAACATGGCCAACTCTAAAACATTAACAAACGCCTGAGCAGTGCACTGGTCTCTGCAACTTTGTTTATCACAGTGTCATTGTCCAAAGACATGAGAATTTCTTTCTCAGTACACGTGAATTTCACTGTTGAGAAGCTTCTCTCACAGGCCACTTATGTGATGGACAATGTTAATAGCAACTTGTAGGTAAGTCCAATCACATGGGAGGCATCAGTTAGAAGATTGTACTGAGAGAGGATGAGATAAACACAAAGTTAGTTTTTCCAGGAGGAACAAATTTTGCTCTCTAGTTCGACATCCCGCTGTTCCATGGAAGGATCCTTATCATTTCCTTGTGGCATTTCACTAGCTATCCTGACTATGTAACCCTCCAGAGGGGACATCTTTAGTCTGTCCCACTGAGATGCAAGGCTGTACAGTTCTCCACATAATGTGCCAACTGTAGCCCTGTTGTCAAACTTAAGCAGACATTTGCTTATTTCTTCTAGAGCTGAACTGGGGAGTCCATTTTCCCTCACATGAGCAAAGTTTCTAGGGTCTAAACAGGCAAAATCTGAGCAAAGTTTTTCATTAGCAGAAAACCTCTTATGCACTCAAAAAAATATTTAACCCCAAAAGTTAAAACTTATGTAATTCAATTAGATGTCAATTTTCCATCCAATTTAATCAGATAAATCCAACGCAAAAGTTAACATTTATTTAAGCTTCACCCCTTCATGTTCAGTTAACGTGAATGAATTAATTAAATTTTATAACTGATGAACTATGATTTAAGCTTGTATAATACATAAACTTTACTCATTTCCAATAACTTATTGTTACTTGCTTTATATAATCACCTTACATTTTCTTAATTCTATTAAATAAATGGTCAAAACATGTTAAATTTTCAAACATTTATTGTTGTAATTGCTCCATGAGTCAAAAGTAACATCCAATCTGACCAAAAAAAAAAAAAAAAAAACAGCATGAAAGCAAGACATACTGTAATGCAGTACTTAACAAATAAAGGCAACTGTTTTCTGAATCTGCAGTTTCATGAATCCTTCTAAACTGAACCTTCCAGTGGTTATGACTCATGTTTGACTTTTTAGTTTTGTGTGCCTAAAAGTAACAGGGATCAACAAGGAACCATACTTCAACATCAAACATTAATTTCACATGTTCAAGGTAACACTGTCATATCATTGCATAGTACAGTAAACAATGTAATTTCTCCTGATCTATAACACAAAACACAAATGTAAATGGTCCCTTCTCTTCCTAAATATTTGTTAAAACAATTAAACAACCAGGACCCTTAGAGAAAAATACAATAAAATAAAATAAATAAATGAATAAAGGTTAAAAAAGAAAAGCAATTATTTTACTTCACATATAAAGTTTTCAACACTTTTTTAATACATATAACAGGTTTTCACATTTCAGCATTTAGGCCAGCCAAACGTGTCCTACTCACTGCAGAGGGGTGTGCTGCATACCTAAAGATCTCCTCAGCCATGCCTTCAAGAATGTCAGATCTTAGTTTGGGTGGTGGAATAAGTAGCATTACACTTTTGTTGAACTCTGTGTCAGCTCTCTGAAGCTGAATTTCAGCAGAACATGAAAAACGAGGAACTACTACAACAAGGCAAAGAACTGGAGACGTAACCCAAGATAGTCTCAATGCTACTGGAAAGCAAGTCATCAGATAAGTTGACTTCCTGGACTTAATAGCAATATGGGTAACATCTCCTGTATCAAAAGTTTCAGAGTTACAGGAAGCAGGAAAGTGCAGTCTCTTGCATGCTGGAGTTAGTGTCATCAGTTTGTAAAAAATATATCTTTCAGGGCATTCTTGTCTAAAAGTTTAAAAGTTTTCAATGTCCCTCCAGTTGTTGGAAACATGTAGGCAAACAGTGAATGTCCTATTCACTGAAACATTTTAATTTTAAGCGCTTGAACCTTTGGGGAAAGCTTGCTGCCATCTAAATTCATCAGTACCTTCTGGAAGAATTCAAATGTGAACTTGAGACTTTGAGGGTAGCTTAAGTTGAGAGCGTAGATCAGTCCGAAGAGCATTACTAATCCAAAGGAAATACTCTTTAAGTGTTGTAGCAGCTTTACACCCTCTATCACAACTCCAACATCATCCGACTCATCTTCAGCACCAGCACCTTCTTTGCAAATCACAAAAAGCCCCAGATTGGTCTCAGATATTCCTCTTTCTGCTTCTTCAGGGTTGCAGTCCTAAGGCCAAAATAAGTAAATAAATATTAAATAATTTAATAATAATAAATAAATAAATGAATAATTAACACATTTTCAGTTTCACTGAAATATTGGCAACATACAAGTTGGCATTGTATGTTAGGTCCTTAAAAAAAGGGCATATGTATACAAACCTGGAATTCTTTGATGACTGTTGTCATGTCCCCATTGAGGTACACACACAGACTCTGTATGACACAATCTCGTTTAATGTGTATGTCGCCACACTGAAAATTTGACACAAAATTAAACAATATCAGAAATGGCACAATAATAAAAACTGATTATAGTTTGATATTTGTTATTACTTCTAAAGAAATTAAATGCAATTTACCACACCTTGTCTGCAGCTGCCATAATGCGTGATATCTTCTGACCAGAAGCACCTCCTTTGCTGATGAAAACCTTCTGTAGAGTAGCAGTGTATTTGTCCACCTGTGCCAAGAACTTTGACAGAAGTGGCACAGTCGTTATCCGCATGAATTCTGCATTTATCTGAGAGAAAAAAGGGAAATGAAGATGATGAAATATAGGCTTATTGTGGAGGAATTCATTGAAATTTACAAAATATTTCTTGTGTAAATATCAATAACACTTACTTCATTTAATGTGAACAGCGCAGGCCACCTGCTTTGTAAATCAGAAACCATTGGCAAGTCCTCAACCAACTCTTGCCGGCTATAGGAGAAGGTCAAATGCATTTTTTCCTTAACGACTGCCTCGTTATTTTTCTTTCTCACTTCAGTTAAGAGAGCAATTCTTTCCTTCTCCATGTTTTCTGCTGTTTCTCCTTTTGGAAAGCAAGGAAGGAAATTCACCTCAGCTTTTTTTGGCTTTTTGATGTTTGATGCTGCTTTACCCTGACCTTTGCGCTTGTTCCTAAGAGAGTTCACAGTGATTTCGGGGTGTCCAATCTTGCTGAGTTTAGAGCGAAAATTAGCCATCTTAATCTTTAGGTAGTATTTCCATCCTTCATGGCCAGTGCGAGTTCCTTTTTCCCTCAAGCAAGGGTGGGCATTTATCAAGGCTTCAGCTGCCTGACCAAGCTGACTATCAGTGGGGTGTGCTGCATACCTAAAGATCTCCTCAGCCATGCCTTCAAGAATGTCAGATCTTAGTTTGGGTGATGGAATAAGTAGCATTCCGCTTTTGTTGAACTCTGTGTCAGCTCTCTGAAGCTGAATTTCAGCAGAACATGAAAAACGACGAACTACAAAAACCTGAGGCCAAGAACTCGTTCTCGACTCCGAAGACATAACTAAGACAGTCTCAGTGCTGCTGGAAAACGATTCATCAGACAAGTTGACTTCCTGGACTGAGTCAATGGCACAAGCGCTAACATCTCTTGTGTCAAGAGTGTCAGAGCTACAGGTTGAGCTGGGTGAAGGAACAAGAATGCTGGAGCAGGAAGGTGCATCAGGTGCAGTCTCTTGCATGCAGAGGTTACAGTCATCAGTTGACAGAAAAATCACTTTCAGGGTATCCCTGTCTTCAGTTTGACTGGTTGACATGAGATTCATGTATTCATTTCCAAAGTCCTTATCTTTGTACTGGAGCCTGAACTTTTGCTTCACCCCAAAAACAGTCATTATTTCAAGGACAAGGTCATCCACAGACTTTGGAATTCCTGTCTTAAGGGTAAGCTTCCTTGCATCGTCATCCCCACCAAAAACAATCCTCAGAATGACCGGACTCGACATTTTTCTTTTCTTTTCTAAAAGAGGGAATGAAGCAGAAAATGACATAAATCAGTAATACAATTTTTGCGCTGTAACTTATCTTAAATAAAAACACTTCATAAATACATTACCTTAAATGAGGATGTGCCTCTTCAGGGTCACCATTCGTCTTCCTCCTACCATATAATCATACAGTGGATAAGCATCAGTTAGCTGATCTAGATCAACCAGGGCAACCTCTCTATCAGGAGAGACAGTCAACTGAAAAGCTCTAAAATGCTCTTGATACCATGCACACAGTACCTTCACAACAAAATTCAAACTGCTTTTGACAATGCAGATTTGAAGAATTTCAGCAAATTCTGGGAGCCCACCAGCTGACCCAAATGAAATCAGCATACCAGTTCTAAAATTGATCCCATTGTGTGTCACATTTTTTGCAAGATGAACTTTATTAATTCCTGGATATTTCTGTCTTAAATCTGCTACCACTTCCTTTTTTAAAACATCTACAGGAAGTGTGGAGACACTTGTAACTTCTAGTGTGGACTTCTTAAGGCTACAGGAATGGATCTGATAAGCAATCATTTGCTGGTGTTTGGCTGCCAGTGTGAGCATTATGTTTTTAAAACAATTCGTGTGGCAAGCAACTTTCTTAAAGAAACTATGTTTCGCCTCAAACCTCATAGTCCACTGCCCTACTAGAGGTCCAAAAAATTGAATCATTTGCGGATAGTGCTCCACATAATGATGTTTTGGTAACAGTTGTGCTGGAAAAAGTTCAACAAATCTGTGTCTGTGCTCTACAATTTTGCAGTTTAAGTAGGCTATTGTTTCTTCGTTGTGAATAGGGGTGACAGCAAGTTCAACAATTTCTTTCAAATCAAGAAGTACAAGCCAGGCAGGCTCAGTCTCTGGTATCAAGTCTCCAATGAAGAATGGAAGCAATCTCAGTAAATTCCAATTTTCATGTGCATTACCTCCAATGGTCTTCTTGGAGGCATATGTACATGGAATAATGTGAGGTTTATTGGTTTTATCACCCCACTTATAGGGGAAGTGCATGATCAAGGTGTTTAGAGTATCAAGAGACAGATACTTCTTGGAAACAAATTCTTTCAAGCAAAGTGCAAGTTCAAATGGGACAATGCCCTCAAACAAGTCGTGTACAATATCAGGTGGGTAGCCTCTAGTAACATGAAAGTGAGATAAATTCTCTGTTAACACACAACCTCTTTTTACTCCACAAAATATAGCAGAGTTTTCATTTGCAGATGTGACATGTGCATCATGAATTTCCATTGTTCTAAGGGCAAAGTCCCCGGTCTGAACAGATTCAGCCTGGATCTCCAATCTCTTCCCTATGCAAAACCTGCAAAAGTACTCACCAGAGCTTTCTATGAAGCCTGCTAAACCGTGGGCCCCTAAATTATCTGCAATGACAGACTGGACTGTACCTTTCACAAACTGTCCAAGCTCTGGAATGTAGACACCACGACTCTCTAAAGTAACCAATTCCTGTAAAAGGGGCTCTAAAATTATGCTATATCCATATGACTTTACATGTTCAGTCTTGCATAAAACTGCCAGATAGATAGATGAAAGCGTGGAACTGCACCCGGGTGGCAAATTATTCAAAATCCAATAGACCCCACAAAGTTTGTGCTTTTTACGTGAGGTGCCTAAGGGGTTACCGAGCTCAAAATCGTCAATGTACAATGACAAAGATATTTTCAATTCCTCACCACAAAAAAAAAGTTTTCCTTGCAATAAAGACCATCTCTGATAGACCTATACTGCTGTTCTTTCTCTACCTCTGAATCAGTTTTCTGTCTCTTGTGGTCACCAGTAACACACTTTAAAATATCACTGCAACTAAACAACAGCTGAAGACCAAAATTGGTATATACTGATAGGTCTTTCGACTCTCTTGATCAAGGATAAACTCAATTGGCTCTACAACACTTACATGTTCCTTGTAGAATTGCTTCCACTTGAAAGCTGTGGCAAGGGGACCACCTTTTTCTATGGCTTTAACCAAGGGATTTGACCTGCCCACTGCTTCAGAAAGCTCTTGAATGACAGACTCATCAATTTCTAAGTTGTGATTTCTAAGAAAATGTTTTCCAACTTTAATAAGACAAGGGCAATATTAAGAACACTTGCCTTAGAAATATCTTCATCATTATTAGCATCACTGCATGACTCTAACACAGATTCGGTTGAACATGCGGGAAAATCAACGGGAGAACTGGCCGACTCCTGACAGTCTGCAGTGACTGTGACAATATCTAATTTAAAGTCAGTTAGACCATGTGGATTGTGCTTCCTATTTTTATGTGTATGAAATGTATTATAAATGTTACTTTTAAATGTACACTCTTTAAATACACAAGTCACAGTTTCATGTTTGCGCAAATGTTCATTTAGATGACAGAAGTAATCTCTTTCATTTGACTCAATGCATGCACACAGCTGACATGAAAATGTGGCTAACTGATCTTGTTTTGAAGATGACTGATCATGGTATATATGACTTAGGAGGTTATTCCATGATTTAAAAGTGCCTGAACCTTGCCCCAAAATGTCCATGTTTGAGCTTAGAATGTTTCAATAACTCATACCTACTGGATACTTCTGTGCCACACACTTTACATTGCCACATTCCCAAGACTCACATATCTAAAAATCAAAAAATGAGTGTGAGAACATTAACACTGTTACAAAGTAATTAAACAAGTAAAGTTTAGTTATATATATATATACATATATATATATATATATATATATATATATATATATATATATATATATATATAAACAACAACAACAGTTACTGTAATTATATGATTGCCCCAAACTGGAGACAATGTGGAATGATGTCACAATGATGAGGTCTCTGAAATAGTAAAGGTGACATATAATTTGAGTTTTGTGATGAAATTACAACTCTGCGTTAAAAGAATGCATGATCAACTTAATGTACACGATTTGTTTTAAATGGAATCCTATAAACTTTTACATGTGCTTTTCATATACTCACATAACTAAATGTCAAAAAAGAGAGAAAAGATCAACACTTTTACAAATAAATTAAATGAGTTTAGTTATATTCCAAAAAAAAAAGAAAAAAAAAACTATAGATGCTGTAAGTGAGTGATTGATCTTAGTCAGATTCAATGTGGAATGATGTCACAATGATGTCTCTGGAATATTAAAAACGACATATGATTTGATTTTTGTAATGAAATTACAACTCAGCATGAAAAGAATGCATGTTCCACTTTCATGGACAAGATTTGTTTTCACAGGACATTCTACAGACTTTTACATACCACTTTCATATACTGTCGAGCGTGTTGGTACAACACTTCAGCATAGTTAAATCATATTTATAGAAAATCAAAATGTAACGTTACGTCGAGATGGCCAATCTATTTAAAAAAAATAAATAAATAAATCATACACGCATAATCTGCCTAAAAAGATGCACATAGTCAACCATATATCTTAAAATGACCAAGTTGCATATATTTGATAACAGATTTAAACGATTTGAACGTTTAACGTTAACGTTGCATGTTCTAACCATAGACTGTATGGTTCTAACATATTTGCAAAGTGAGTGTAAATCGAGATGACTGTTTAAAAAATAAAAAATAAAAAATCATACACGCGTAACGTTAATCTGCTTAGATGCAAAAATGATGCACATACTCAAACGATAGCACATTTTAAAATGTTCAAGATAACGTTAGCAGGAAGGCCGAAAATATCTAACATTAGTTCATTCGCCAAAAAGTGCAGTTATGGCAGTTACGGTAGGCTAAATCAAGTTCGATCAAATCAAAAAAAAAAAAAAAAATAGTTTGTCTACATCAATTATAAATGAAGAAAATATCTTACCTTGTATAATCTCCTCATCTGTTCTTCATTAATCTTCCTTGCTACCGTTGAGTCAACGTCGCGCCGTAGTCGATTTGCCGCCTTCTGTTTTTGTTTTTCTTTCTAATATGCGCATGCGCAACATCTGCATTCGCGCTTACTCCAACAAATTAGGTATAGTTTATGTAATTTGATCCAAGTACACCCGGCTGCAGCCTGCAGATCGAGGCGGGGCTGCACGTGGGGCGGGGCTGCACGTGTCGCCCCGCCCACAATGATTCTCATTGGTTAGTGACAAAGTAATGACGTCGACGCCGCGGTAAATAGGAAATGCGGTTGAAACAATAGGCCTACATGGTATTAATACTTAATTATATAAAACAAAACTGTGAACCCGTTAATTACTTATACCTGGTAAAAATATATAGTACCTGGTAAAAATATATAGTATTAAACAATACATTGTAAATTTGTTAATTTTTGGAAAACGTTTCATTATGTACATTTCCAAGCAAGAATCCAATTACTGCTTTTGACTTGTCACATTGCAATCGCAATGTCAACGAATATAGTTTATTTACAACTTAAGTTTTAAGTTATTTCTATTCATGTGCATTGGTCATTTACCACTTATAAGTTATTTATGGTCGTTTTTTTATTTTAATTTCAGTATATGCTTTACTGTTACATGTATTATTAACATTTAAATAAAAGTTAAATATTCTCAGCAAGTGTCATGTCTTAAGATGTTATTAAAATTAATGGTCACACTTTACAATAAGGTTCATTAAACATTAATGTATTAACTAACATGAACTAACCGTGAGCAATACATTTGTTATTGTATTTACTAATCTTCGTTTACGTTAGTTATTGAAAATACAGTTGTTTATTGTTTGTTCATGTTAGTTAACAGAGCATTAACTAATGTTAGCAAGATTAATAATGTATTAGTAAACGTTGAGATTAACATTAACAAAGATTTATAAATGCTGTATAAGTGCAGTTCATTATTAGTTCATGTTAACTAATGAACCATATTGTTAACAAATTAATAATTTTTGGATTTACTTGACAATGAAAAGCTTATGGTAAAAATACCAGCATTGTTTGTATATGAATAACATGCCAATACAATTATTTCCTTGTTATTTATTTAGGCATGAAAGTTTAATTCTGATAAAGAAAGGTGAAATTTGTACATCTGTATATAACACATCTTTTTGTACATATAAATCTCTGGTTAAACATTAACATCCTTTACACACTTTCTTCAGAATCAGAATCAGAAAGAGCTTTTATTGCCAAGTATGCTTGCGCATACAAGGAATTTGTTTTAGTGTCATATGCTTCCAGTTTACAGAGACAACAACGATACACAGACAATAAAACTAAGATGAGAATAAAAAAAAAAAAATACACATATATAAATATAAATAAACAAAAAAAAAAAAAAAAATTGAAACATAAATTATTGTAGATACAGCTGTGCAATAGATGATAGAATGGGATGGGGGGGTTCATAAGTTGGATTGCCTGGGGGAAGAAACTGTTATAATAAATACATGTAATAATAAATACAACAACAGCTGAGAGTATTAACATTCTGAACACTGTAAGCACATCTACAAAAGTAAGTATACTTCAGCCAAGGAGCTGCGTAAAAGGATAGTTCACCCAAAAATTTTGGTCTATGACTGTACATGTATATACTTCCATAGTATTTTTTCCCCCCAATACAATGGAAGTCGATGGGGACCACCAACTGTTTGGTTACCAGTCATTGTCTTTATCTTTTGCGTGAACTCCAAACACAAAAGACTGAGGCAGCGGCTGCTGGACTGAGGAGGAAGACTGAGGCTACGGCTGCTGGACCGAGGAAGACTGAGGCAGCGGCTGCTGGACTGAGGAGGAAGACTGAGGCTGCGGCTGCTGGACTGAGGAGGAAGATTGAGGCTACGGCTGCTGGACTGAGGAGGAAGACTGAGGCTACGGCTGCTGGACCGAGGAAGATTGAGGCTACGGCTGCTGGACTGAGGAGGAAGACTGAGGCTGCGGCTGCTGGACCGAGGAAGACTGAGGCAGCGGCTGCTGGACTGAGGAGGAAGACTGAGGCTACGGCTGCTGGACTGAGGAGGAAGACTGAGGCTACGGCTGCTGGACTGAGGAGGAAGACTGAGGCAGCGGCTGCTGGACTGAGGAGGAAGACTGAGGCTACGGCTGCTGGACTGAGGAGGAAGACTGAGGCTGCGGCTGCTGGACCGAGGAAGACTGAGGCAGCGGCTGCTGGACTGAGGAGGAAGACTGAGGCTACGGCTGCTGGACTGAGGAGGAAGACTGAGGCTACGGCTGCTGGACCGAGGAAGACTGAGGCAGCGGCTGCTGGACTGAGGAGGAAGACTGAGGCTACGGCTGCTGGACCGAGGAAGATTGAGGCTACGGCTGCTGGACTGAGGAGGAAGACTGAGGCTGCGGCTGCTGGACTGAGGAGGAAGACTGAGGCTGCGGCTGCTGGACCGAGGAAGACTGAGGCAGCGGCTGCTGGACTGAGGAGGAAGACTGGGTGGCGATGTGCTTCAGCAAATTTGGACCACATTTTAAAATGGTGAAATCTGAAAGGGTAAAAAAAGAAAATAAGTTTGTTGAGAATTGCCTAAATTGAACCTTCACTTGTTTGCATTTTGCTCTGGACGGTGGACAGTCGCAAGACAGAATTTTCATCAGCACCATCCATGAGCAAGCACATTTTTTTTGTGATTTGAGCAACAAAGACCCATGGTCAATGTGCGGAATGCAGAAAATGAAGTTTACCTGAGCTTTAAAATTAAACATTCTACTACAAATTCATAAGCAATTAAATCAGAAGCATGCACAGTGCATTGCTGGCTGGTTCGGCACCATATTGAACTTTAACTAAAGTGACATAAGCAAAAGACAGTTAAACTCACCATGATGTTGCACTGCCCACTGAAAGTGATTTTTGATGTGATAATACAGTTGTGGCATACTGGTGTAATTGCAGAATGGACACTCACTAGTGCAGTTTTTTAAATACTGCTCACATTTCCCCTTGCTTAACACAGTTTTGTGCATTTTTGCAAGGGGAAATGGCTCTTAAAAGAGCCGTTGGGTTATAAAATGAAGAACAACAAAAGAGAGGAGAGAGATGGAGGGGTGGGGATAACAATGACAAGGCTCTGCAAAAAAAAGGAAATACAGAGAATCAGTATTAGCATAAAATGTTTTTTTTTTTTTTTTACTCGTGCAGGGGTGTCCAAAGTCGGTCCTGGAGGGCCACTGTCCTGCAGAATTTAGCTCTAACTTGCCTCAACACACCTGCCTAGAAGTTTCTAGTATGCCTAATAAGATCATGATTGGCTGGTTCAGGTGTGTTTATTGGGGACGGAGCTGAACTCTGCAGGACAGTGGTCCTCCAGGAGCAGGATTTGGCACCTGCTCTAGTGCATATACTGTATAGCAGCATAACAGTGTGTAATATAAAAAACGAGTTCTACTTTCAAGGACTGTTAAACTTAATCATACTTTTTTGTTGAATTATTATTATTAAATGTAGTTTACTGTTTATTTTAATAGATGTATAGTTAATAATAATAATAATAATAATAATAATAAAATCTAAATATTTTACATTTAATAATTTTATTCACAGAAAAACAATATAAATTTGTGTAGCTATTGTTAATATGAACTTGTCCTATATTACTTCTGGTGGTTCAGTTTTACCACTGTATTTCTTTTTAAGGGGCTTATTTTGGGAACACTATATCCTAATCATAATCCCACCAAAACCACACACACCAACGTTTCTAATGCTGCCTTCAAGTGCTCTCGGAATTATCGTAAATACGAGTTTCCTAGATAAACATGAACGCTCTTCCATTTCGTAATCACAACTTCAATAGTGAGAATTATCAAATTTCCGATAGAACGTGAAGGCGGTATTAGGCCTAACGTTACGATGGTTTTGGGAAACACAGACCTGGTTATTTTAAAAGCAGACCTTCACACCTTGCGTGACATGGTTGAGTAAAGTTATGTGATTTTATTTTGAAACTACTTCACATTTCCTTTTAACAACACACTAAACGCCACTTTACAATTAAAAATTGTAATTTAACAAATTAGACGAGACGTAGCTCGCCTGTACTCACCATGCAGCGAAGAACAGCGTAAATGAAAAACCGCTAGAATCGACTTTATGACTTGATGCCACTAACCAATGAGAACAGTTGTAGGCGGGACGAGACGTGCAGCCCCGCCCCATATACAGCCCCGCCTCAATCTACGTCATTACTTTGCCACTAACCAATGATAAGCATTGTAGGCGGGGCGACACGTGCAGCCCCGCCCAAGATGCAGCCCCGCCTCGATCTGCAGGCTGCAGCCGGGTGCTTCTCATTTGATCAGGTTGGTTTCGGATCCATTACGTTCATGTTCAGAAAGCGCAATTCGGAATAATAATAGTTATTTTATACTTTTTAAAATATACTTTATTTAAATAGTTTGCTTCATTTCAATTACTGGCAAGAATCATTTTTGAGTGTGGATACTGCCTGTTACTGTGTCTACAATGAAATTGTGTACTTTTACCTTGAAGTCAGTTTCAGCTGATGCCAGCTGCTCATCTTCTGCAAGCTCTCCTGGCATCCTTTTCGTTTTTCTGATCCTTCTCTCAGAAAGGGCAGCCTGCACTACAAGCTCACACTCTTCCTCCTCTTGCAACTTTCCATTAGCCCACTTCACAAACTCATCAGCTGCACACTTAACTCCTTCAAAGTCCCTAGCACACTTCCTGAGACCCTCCTCTGTCCCCTCAACCAGACGTTGAGCTGTGATGATATCCATTCCCCTTGTCTGTAAGTATTTTGAAAGGGGGGATGTAAGCTCAAAAATGTGAAGGAAGAGTTGAGCAGTGAGCACTGTCTCATACTTCAAAAGGCCTTCTATGAATCCCTTTTCCTTGGCCCTCACAGTTGGCTTTTGTGTACTGTCATCTATAATGGTGTCTAAAGTCAAAAAACAAGCCTCCTTGAGGATTCCCAAAGCACCCAAACACTTTACTTAGTGCCTGATCTTTAGCCCACCACCTAGTTGGCCCTATTGGGCACAGTCGTCTGTGATGCTTGTCCTGACTCATCTCTTCCCACTTCTGCATGCGCTTGCATGACTCTCTTAAAAACACTGCTATATCATTAAGCAGTGAAAACAGAGATGCACTTTCCACAACACTACCCATTGTGTCTGCTAGTACAAGGTTCAAAAGATGTGAGTAACACCAAATATGAACCTGACTGGGGGAATGCTCAGAGAGGAGTGTAGAAAACCCCCTAAACTGTCCCTGCATATTAGCGGCACCATCTGTTGAGTTGCCCACACATGTGCCAATGTCAATATTAAGGTCCAGTAGCACTTTTTTCAGAAGCTCTACAAAATTCTGGTCAGTAGATGACTCACAGTGCACCACAGCAATCAGTCTTTCTTGAATGACATCTGTTACATATCTAAGTATGATTGAACACTGGTCTTTGAAGCTGATATATCTTGCGTTGTGTCAATCTGAACTGGAAATATGCCAGCTTGTCTCATTTCTCCTGCTATAGTCACCTTTATCAGTTGGCTAATGACATCAGCAACTTTATTAAATGTTTATTTTGACAGCAGAGTAACTAGTGCACCTCTGCCTTTTGCACCAGTTTCATGCTGCTTTTTGCTGTTTTCAATGCAAGTGTTAACATGCTGTTGGAGGCAAATGCCATATCTACTCAAAAATAGAATCAACTCCAGGACATTACCATGATTAACAGCAAGGTTATCTAAGCTATAACCTGCCTCTTATTTATCTCCCCTTTAGCTAAGGCCACATTTGCCTATGACTTTAACAACGTCCACTATGCACTCCGTCACCTGACGTTTCTTTTTTACTTGCTCAGCATGTAATGACATTTGGTTGCCAGTCAAAAGGCTTTTCACATCTGCCTTTTGTATTTTCAGAAAGTAAGCATCTGCACTCTCTCTGTGTGTCTTACTTCTTTCATATTCCACTATCCTTTGGTGAATGAGTTTCCAGTCTTTCATGCCTCCCATTATGAAAGGGCCATCACTTACCAATGGTGTAAATGCCAAACAAACAGAACAGAGATTGTTTTTTTTTTTTTCACAGTAAGTCAACCACTTGTGGTTTGTTCCATCTTTGCTATTGAAAACCTTTGATATAGGAACATTTGGGGTTTGTTGAGGATGATAAGAAAAAAAATGTATGTATATCCTGTGACTGAGGTCGAGCAAAGTAATCAAAACTATCAACAGAACTATCAATATCTTCGTCTACCTTGTTCCTAGCTAGTGGTTCTGGGTTCTGCTGCTGAGTTGTTGCCTCTTTTATCTGTCCCTGAGTAGACTTTGCTCTCCCTTTCACACTTCCTTCTGTATCCCTAGATAGTGAGTGCACCTGTATTTCATCACAATAAAAAGCATTCTGTAAGCTTTAACATATTTGACATGGAAAGCATGTTTAAATTGAATTAAATCAAAGCAAATTAAAATTTTCAAATGGCAAAATATACAGGCTTATTTCATATGACTTTTATCCTATTCCCTTTCATTCGTGGTCTTTGTATATTCACTATCTTTTGATTAAAAACATAATGCGTCAGTAGTAACACTTGGGCACAGAAAGTTGTTATATTGTAACTAATGTGATCATGTTTGCTTATTCATACACTGTGGTACAACAGCTTACCTGTGTCTTCTGCAGTGAGAGCATCAGTCTCTTGCAAGATACAACAACTGGGTCCTGGCTCTGCTTCTGACACTAAATTAATGGCTATATTTCTCATCACAAAACAATTCTCCCCTTTTTACAAAGCTTTCTGGTCAAGTCAAGTCAGTTTCATTAATGTAGTGCTGCTGAATCATCTGGTATCATTAATTATCTCGAGGCATTTTTCATTGAGCAGGTGTACACCATGCTCTTCATTAATATTAATTCTTCTAATTCTTATATTCACTCAATGACAATCCTACCTGCCCTTTCTGGTGTGTTGGGCTCATGACTGGTGCTTGGTAACGTTACTGAGCTTGGCTCTTCACTGTTAGAAGCAAACTGGACAAGAGGCTGCTGCTGCTGAAGAGAAAAAAGAAAAAGTTTGATACATAAACATGAACGGTGGTTTGCAGACAACGTTGTTTTGCACTAGCTTAATGTAGGCTTACCATCCATCTCATCATCTTCATTTGTACTCTCGCTGGTTTTAAGGAAATATGTACTCAGCTTAGTACATTTGGCCATGTCAGTTTCGAGAACTTCTTTTTTTTTTATTCTAGCCTTTTCAGCGCCACCTTTGCGCTTATTATCCATTTTTAGCTCTTATTTTTTTGCTCGCATTTCACCAACAATTTGCGTTTTTTTTTTTTGTTTGTTTTTTGAGCTAGGTGCAGCTGTCGGGGGAGTTGAAAGATAATTACGTCATCATTAACCTGCAGGCTGCACTAGTCTGCGAGTGGTTCTGCGAGAAAATAATAAATAAAAAGACTGGGGCTGCGGTAAAATAATAAATAAAAAAGTGGGGCTGCTGTAAAATAATAAATAAAAAGAGTGGGGCTGCTGTGCACGCAGGCAGTTTAGAACAACATTCGTATTTCAACCCAGTGGCATGACAACACCGGCCCTCGTGGTCAAAAAAAGAGACCGGCCCACCGGGAATCCTCCCGGTGCTCCCGATTAGCCAATCGGGGCCTGGTCTGGTGCTCCGCCACACCTGACTGCCGAGGATGCGGGAGGAACTTCAAAAGGGTTTGCCAAGGGGAACTGAACTGAGAAGCAATAAAAGTGCACGTATCCGGTCCGTAGAGGGGAATGGCGCAGCAAGCGTGATTGACACCGAGCAGGTTCCAGTGTTACTGGCCATTTGAGGCAAGTACACGGGAGGACACGGGCTCTACATGGAGATTATAGAATCTCGCAAACGTGTTAGGTGTCGCCCAGCTGGCAGCTCTACAGATGTCTGCTATCGAGGCGCCTCGAGCCAATGCCCAGAAAGACGCCACACCTCTCATAGAGCGTGCTTTTACACCGAGGGGGCACGGTAAGCGCCGGGCCTGGTATGCCAAGACTATAGCCTCCACTATCCAATGGGCAAGTCTCTGTTTGGAGACAGCCTTTCCCTTCTGCTGTCCTCCGAAGCAGACGAAGAGCTGGTCTGAGGTCCTGAAGCTCTGCGTGCGGTCCACATAAATGTGCAACGCACGGACGGAACAGAGCAGAGCAATGGCTGGGTCTGCCTCCTCCCGGGGCAGCGCTTGCAAGTTCACCACCTGATCCCTAAAGGGCATGGTGGGAACTTTGGGCACATATCCAGGCCGGGACCTCAGGACAACGTGAGAGTCTAGGCACGAATCGTCGACTGAAAATGCCTGCAGGTCCCCTACCCTCTTGACTGAGGTCAATGCAGTGAGGAGCACTGTCTTCAACGACTAAAACTTAAGCTCTACTGACTGCAGAGGCTCGAAGGGCTCCTCCTTCAAGGCCGTCAGGACCGAGGGGAGATCCCAAGAGGGTATCAGATGAGGGCTCGGAGGATTTAACCTCCTCGCCCCTCTGAGGAACCTGATGACCAAGTCGTGCTTACCCACAGACTTACCGTCTACTGCATCGTGATGTGTGGCAATAGCGGCAACATACACTTTGAGAGTGGAGGGAGACAGCCTTCGCTCCAACCCATCTTGCAGGAAAGAGAGCACGACCCTGACCGGGCATCTACGGGGGTCTTCCCGGCGGGAAGAGCACCAATCGACGAACAGGTTCCACTTCAGCCTGTAAGCGTGTCTTGTAGACGAGGCTCTAGCTGAAGTGATGGTGTTTACTACCGCTGGAGGTAGCGTACCTACAACCTCCGCGTCCCGTCCAGTGACCATACATGGAGATTCCACATGTCTGGACGCGGGTGCCAGAGGGTTCCCCCTCTCTGAGAAAGGAGATCTCTCCTCAGAGGAATTTGCCAAGGAGGGGCTGTCGCGAGGAGCATCAATTCTGGGAATTCTGGGAATTGGATTGGGCCAATATGGCGCCACCAAAAGGACTTGCTCCTCGTCCTCACTGACCTTCCACAGGGTCTGTGCGAGAAGGCTCACTGGGGGAAACGCATATTTGCGTAAGCCCCGAGGCCAGCTGTGTGCTAGCGCGTCTGTGCCGAGGGTCCCCTCGGACAGGGAGTAAAACAGCTGGCAGTGGGACGTGTCCGGGGAGGCAAACAGGTCTACCTGAGCGTCCCCGAAGCGTCTCCAAATCAGCTGGACTGTCTCGGGGTGGAGTCGCCATTCTCCCGGAAGGGCGAGCTGACGTGAGAGCTCGTCAGCTGCACGATTGAGCTCGCCTGGGACATGAACGGTGCAAAGCGACCTCAGATGCTTCGGACTACAAAGGAGGAGATGGCGGGCGAGTTGCAACATGCGATGGGAGCATAGACCACCTTGGTCGATTTGAAGCAGCGCAGAGCAAGCCATACTGCTAGCAACTCGAGGCAGTTGATATGCCACTGCAGTCGGGGCCCTGTCCAGGGGCCTCATTTATAAAACTCTCCATAGATTTCACCCTAAAAGTGTACGTATGCACAAAAGCTAGATTTTGCATATGCACAAAAGTTTTCAGATTTATAAAACCATGCGTACGCCAGAACCTGCACAAAAATCCCTTTATAAATCCCAGTCAGGGGAAGATTGTGCGTACATGCATCTCCACCCCGTCTCCTCCCTGAAATCACCATATTTAGAGCTTACAATGCCTAGTTTTACAATGCATAACCTCATCTGCATATCATTTCCATGCATAGTCCCATCCACGTGACACCATGTTTAACACCGTCAAAGGTACAAGATATTAAGGAAATACGAGATACGGACTATAGCTAAATGCCATTTGTGTCATACATTAATTTTTACTGCTAAAAATCATCAAATATCATTATGTTTTAGAATAAATATATCAAAATATTTATAAAAACAAAACTGTTTAAACTAGTTATATCAGATAAATATTTTAGAATAGAGTTGATCTCATTCTTTTACACTGGCCAAATAGTATTTCAATTGTTTTAAACAATTCACATTAAATTATGCTGTTTTGCTGATAAGGTGAACATCTTTTAGCTATTTTTAGTGGAAAAAGATAGGCCTATATTTATTGCAGTGTAGCCTAAATACAATTGTCTGACTCAGTCACTGACAAAGTATTTTAAAAAGTAAACGTGTAAATCTTACTGTTCTCTTCAAGCTGTATCCTTTAAATACAGTGGTATTTTTCATAATTTTATGGAGATGCCTTCACATGACATTAACACCTCCGTGCAGCTGCGGTTGTACAGTAAGCTGTTATCATTGATCCTATTCAAACCGAACAATGGACCATTCAACCACCAAATCCAGCAGTGTCCGCGATAATATCGAAGTAAGTGCGCGTCATTGATCATTGTTCTCACTAAAAAAAAATTTCTCATAACGAGGTCTGCAGTTTAGTGTAAAGATGAATTATTGTGCACCTATAGCATTCCTTGCTGTCATTAAAAGAGGGAAAGTGATCAAGCGCATCCATTACAAATATGTCTAAATTCATATGATTTTGGTTTAACTTTTGCGTAATGAATTTATGTAACTTCAGTGCTTACCTCCATTAGTGAGAGTGGAATATTTAATACAAATGTGTATATCGACGTGAAAACAGAGCTTAAAATCGTTGTTTTTACTTCGTTAATTTTCTCACTCCAGGAAAAAGAGTTCATATGCATAGGTCAGAGTTTGCATGCATTTGCGCAAATTTTCCCGTCAAGTTTGTTTTTATAAATCCCAACTTTTGCGTAGAAAGTGGCGTACGCCTCTTTCAGGGCTGGTTTTGTGCGTACGCAACGGTTATAAATGAGGCCCCAGAGCCCTGCAGCTGCATGCTCGTTGCACATGGCACCCCAGCCCATGGCAGAGGCATTTGTTGATACAACAACATGCCTGGACACTTGCACTAGGGGAACTCCTGCCCGAAGAAAAGCAAGATCCGACCACGGGCTGAAGGTCTGGCGGCTGCGGATCCCATATGCCCCAAGAGCCTCTGAAACTGTTTCAGTGGGACCGCCCTCTTGCGCTGGAAATACTCCAGGCAGTTCAGCATTGACTGAGCACGCTCTACTGAGAGACATGCTGTGAGGTTGACCGAGTCCAACTCCATGCCGAGAAAAGAGATCCTCTGCACAGGGGAGAGTTTGCTCTTTTCGCAGTTGACCTGAAGCCCCAACTGGCTGAGGTGGCTGAGCACCGCGTCCCTGTGTTCACACAACTGTGCTCGAGACAAGGCCAGTATGAGCCAGTCGTTGAGGTAGTTGAGAACGCGAATGCCTGCTTCCCTTAATGGAACAAGGACTGCCTCCATGACCTTGTTGAAAACACGTGGCGACAGGGACAGCCCGAATGGGAGGACCTTGTACTGATATGCTTGCCCTTCGAACGCAAAGCGGAAAAACGGTCTGTGTCGAGGGAGGATCGAGACATGAAAGTACGCGTCCTTCAGGTCGATCGCTGCGAACCAATTGAAAGGAAGGATGCATTGAAAGATGCGTTTCTGCGTCAACATCCTGAACGGGAGCTTGTGAAGGGTCCGGCTCAGAACGCACAGGTCCAAGATTGGTTGTAACCCACCGCCTTTCTTGGATACGATGAAGTAAGTGCTGTAAAACCCTGACCTCATCTCGGCTGGAGGGACCGGTTGTATTGCGCCCTTCGCCAGCAGGACCGCGATCTCTGCACGCAAGACAGGAGCATCTTTGTCCAGCACAGAGGTGAACTGAATGCTCCCCAGTCTGGGGAGCGCTAGCCAGGCCCCCAGCGACCGAACAAGTGGGACTAGGGGAACCACCGACATACCCGCAGTGGGGCAGCGAGGTGGAACACAGGGACCCGACCCGGAAGGCAGTACATCCCAGAGTGGGGTCTGAGTGTGCGGTGAGACACTTACCTAGCTCCATGGCTGGGCAGGGGGCGCGTGAGGAGGCATCGTGTCCTCGAACCGGACCCTGCTGCTCACTGGCAAAAGGAGAGGGGGTCGGGAGTGTGGAGACTGTGTCTCATGCACTGCCATCCTCACCCTCTTGGAACCCGGAGAGAAAGGAAACTGCTCTTTTTTTGAGGTTTTGGATACCACTGGCTGGGGAGCCAGTGGCGGAACAGAACAAAAAGGAAACAAAAGATTCTCCAACCAGCCCTCCTCCAGGGGAAGGAGTGGTGCGGTCACCATCTCCTGAAGAGCAGGATCCAAGGACTCCGGGTCGCCCGTCTCAGGGATGCCGCTTGCCCTGGTGCTTCACGGGCCTGGCAGGGGCAGAGACGGGCTGCGCCACTTTCCTGCGGCCAGCTCCACGCTGCGGCCGTTGTGAAGGCTGCTGCTGAGGCCGAGCTGGAGCGGAGGTGGAGGCAGCAGGAGGGCACCCTCGGCGACGAGCAGACGGAGGGACTACAGCCGGCGGTGGGGTGGAGACAACAGCGGACCGCCGGGGCAGGATATGACGGAACGCCTCCGTCTGCTTCTGTGCGGTGGAGAACTGTTGGGCAAAGCCAAGAGTTTTGATATATATATAGCAAAACTCTTGCTTAATTCAAATGATTGTATGAAATGCAATTGCAAATATTACGTGACCAAAACTTCACTGCTTCTAGCGTGTCACACATGCAAATTTGAGCTTACTGTGTCACATCTGTATGTGCGTTGATCAGTTGTAAATAAAAGTTCAAATTAAATATGAATTTATGAATGATGCACTCACCTGTTGATCTCTTAATTCTCTGAAAAGATCAGGCTGAGCAAGCAACAAATGCTTAAAAAGGTTTGATGTGTTGCCTGTGGCAACACATGATTTATACTATAGCAACACTTGCATACAGGTGCAGTAAGGTCAGTTCGTTCACGTTTGTCATCTGTTTTGTATGCAAAGTAATGTCATACTTCAGTTTCTACTGTTCTCTTTATTTATTAATTTCGAGTGTGTTGATAGAGTTTCATCTGTTTGATCCATCGCGTTGTTCTGTTGTCACATTTACCGGTTACGCAGCAATTTGGGAAGCACTGCCACCTACAGGTGCACTTCGCAACAGCAACGTATGAAATACCGAATTGAGCAAAATTATGATATCGTACCGTTTGAAATATAATATATACCGGTATTTTTCCAGTACCTGTATACATATATATATATATATATATATATATATATATATACACACACAGGTGCATCTCAGTAAATTAGAATGTCATGGAAAAGTTCATTTATTTCAGTAATTCAACTCAAATTGTGAAACTCGTGTATTAAATAAATTCAGTGCACACAGACTGAAGTAGTTTAAGTCTTTGGTTCTTTTAATTGTGATGATTTTGGCTCACATTTAACAAAAACCCACCAATTCACTCTCTCAACAAATTAGAATATGGTGACATGCCAATCAGCTAATCAACTCAAAACACCTGCAAAGGTTTCCTGAGCCTTCAAAATGGTCTCTCAGTTTGGTTCACTAGGCTACACAATCATGGGGAAGACTGCTGATCTGACAGTTGTCCAGAAGACAATCATTGACACCCTTCACAAGGAGGGTAAGCCACAAACATTCATTGCCAAAGAAGCTGGCTGTTCACAGAGTGCTGTATCCAAGCATGTTAACAGAAAGTTGAGTGGAAGGAATAAGTGTGGAAGAAAAAGATGCACAACCAACCGAGAGAACCGCAGCCTTATGAGGATTGTCAAGCAAAATCGATTCAAGAATTTGGGTGAACTTCACAAGGAATGGACTGAGGCTGGGGTCAAGGCACCAAGAGCCACCACACACAGACGTGTCAAGGAATTTGGCTACAGTTGTCGTATTCCTCTTTAAGCCACTCCTGAACCACAGACAACGTCAGAGGTGTCTTACCTGGGCTAAGGAGAAGAAGAACTGGACTATTGCCCAGTGGTCCAAAGTCCTCTTTTCAGATGAGAGCAAGTTTTGTATTTCATTTGGAAACCAAGGTCCTAGAGTCTGGAGGAAGGGTGGAGAAGCTCATAGCCCAAGTTCCTTGAAGTCCAGTGTTAAGTTTCCACAGTCTGTGATGATTTGGTGTGCAATGTCATCTGCTGGTGTTGGTCCCTTGTGTTTTTTGAAAACCAAAGTCACTGCACCCGTTTACCAAGAAATTTTGGAGCACTTCATGCTTCCTTCAGCTGACCAGCTTTATACATATACATACATATACATATATATACATATACATAAACATATACATACATACATATACATATATATACATATACATAAACATATACATATATATACACACATATAATTTAATATATATTTAAGATTTTTTTTCTGCAGATTTAACGCAAAAATACTACGTGTGTGTGTGTGTTTACACACAAAGATGCATGCATAATAAATATTGTACATATGTTTTATTAATTGAAAAAAACATAAATATAAATATTTCTGCATTTAAATTTGCATTCAGATTTTTGGTTGAAATGTGACATGCTCTTGACAGGTTTTGTAAGATTCACTCAAGAACTTTTTTCATCAGTGTTGTAATCAGATAATTGCATTTGCATTGCATTGTCTGCAATAAAGTGCATTATTTCAATGCCTTTTTTGCATCTACCATAACATTAAAACCCCTATAAATTCTTTGCAGTACACCACTTTAAACAACAAAAATTTCATTGATTGTTGTGCAGGAAGGAAAGGTTGAAAGCGAGATAAAATAAATCAAGAGTTGGTAAACAGGAAGATAACAGGACAGATGATCTGACCATATCGATCTTTCCTGGCCAGATACGAACACACACAAAATGAGCAGAGATTAACAGTAGACCGGAGGGCCAAGAAAGGGCCCTGAAAGGCCAGTGTGTGTGTTTGAATTGATCTCAGAAACCACAGAGCTAAGTGGATGTCAGAGTGAAGCAGTCTAATGTATGCGCCTCACACACTGATTATATGGAGGTCAGTCTTGGAAACGGGCCTTTAAAGCATCCTGTCAATCAACTCCATTACAGTAAATGCATAATTGGTCAGGCAGTGATTAGTGGAGATTAGCTTGAGGGAAACTGAGGTTAAAATGAAGACAAACGACCCTGAAGAACTCAAAAGAACATATATTGAGTCTCTTAGCGTCACCTGTCATCACATGCAAACTAAAAACAGAAGATTTGTATTTAATGTTAAATAGTTCAGGCTCTAATAACTGATTGAATGAGGCACATTTGAAGCTGTGTAATGCACACACCTCTTAGTTGAAATCTGTATTCACAAGACAAGTTGCTTGAGGCTGATGAACTACACTTCTTGGAGTTATTAAATATTACTTAAAACAATTGTTTTTTGGACATCTCATCTTTTATATGTATTTAGCTGTAGTAAAACTACCATAAACCACAGCGTCAACTTACATGCTTTAAAACTATACTTTGCCTGAAGTCATCTGTTCTGACTGAACATTTTTCATGCAGTACTCTGACTAGTTGAATCAAATTTTCAGTGTTAAATGAAAATGTGAAAAATTTAATGGAAACTTTATATATATATATATATATTTTTTTTTTTTTTAAACCTTTATAAGCAGATATAGAGGAAACAAACAAACAAATAAATAAATAAATAAATAAAAGTCTGAGAGGAAAAGGCATTAAGTAGAGAAAATCAAATTCCATTCAGAATCAAAAACCAAACAAGACTTAACTATTTAAATATTATAAAAAATACTTAATCAAAATATAATAATGAAATATAACATAAAACGTAATTAAACAAAATATAAATGATACAATAAATAATAAAATATGAATAATTACCTAATTCAATATCAACCATAAACATTTTATGAAACATCTCCTAACTGAACAATTGCAATTGACAGTCAAAAATATTGTTCATGGCAGCTGATACCATCCCAAAGGTGTACTGTACATACTGTAAAAATCATTTTAAAATATTCACAATATCCTTTCAAAAGAATCAATGTACTCTGCATTTTATGAATTCTATGGGAATGACACTGAAATATTCTCTGCTACACTGCTTAGTGACGTCCATCTGACTAAGAGCAGAAAATCAGACGAGTCCTTGAGTGAAACAGAAGCAGATCAAGCGGCTCGAGATCAGACAAGGACACACACAGGCAATTAATATGGAGGTCCTGATGCTGTCGTCGCTCTCTCGGCCTCCGTCAACAAAGTTCATCATTTTTACACTCACGGCCTGTACAAACCACGTCATCTCCAATCTCACTGAATCATCCGGATAAAACAATACACACAGGACCTCATCCATCAACCGCTTGCTACTCATGTATGAGTAGAGATTTAATCACAGACGCATTAAGCCAACAGCCGCTTAATATTCTGAATATTTAATTACTGCAAACCATCAGATTCAATCACAAATGACATCGATGCACTTCAAAGATCTGAGATCACTGAAATGTGTCTGTGTGACAAATGTGTCTGTGAACAAGACAAAAGCTGAAAAGTGTGTATACACACAAGCATAATCTCTCTAAACACTGCGATCAAACCAAGAGTGACACAGCTTCCATGTACAAATCTGAAGATCTGGTACAAATCCTAGTATGCTGCTGCCTACCTAGGGAGCATTTTATATATGCACACTACAAAGGCCAAGGCTGTTCAAAAGTAGGGTTGTTACAGTAACTAAAACTAAAATTAAAAGCATTAAAAATGTTACTTAAAATAAACAATAACATTGTAACAATAACATTTTAAAAATAATAATTAAGAGCCCCCGGCTCTCAATGCATCGTTTTTCCTTCTGGAGCATCAGTGAGCGTTTGAACCTTCTTTAATTTTGGTAAAATAATTAACATTTTGCTGATTCTGCAAGGTGTATGTAAACTTTTGACTTCAACTAATATATATATATATATATATATATATATATATATATATATATATATATATATATATATATATATATATATATATATATATATATATACACATACATTAAAATGACTAAAAATGAAAAGAAATAAAAACTATTTAGACAATTAAAAAAAAAAACTATAAAAATTACAAAAACACAACATTTTTAAATAGTAATTTCAATGAAAACAGAAAATGTAAAAATGAAAACTAATTTAAAATAATAAAAACTACAAAAGTATGTCAATAATAAATAATGAAGCAAAGAGAAATGATGATTATATGTTTTATTTTATTTTTTTATTTTTACATGGGATTATATACACAACCCCTTTTTTGGATGTTACTTCAATTAAAATAATAATATTAATAATAATAGTAATAATAAAATGATAATAAATGCTGATTTTATATATATATATATATATATATATATATATATATATATACACACATACATACATATATACATACATACATACATACATACATATATATATAAATAAAAGTATTGATTTTATTTTATAATTTTTTTATACTGGTACACCTAATAAAGAAATAATTAAGAATTTGTAAGTCTGTTCTGCTCACCAGGGCTGCATTTATCTGTTCAGTACAGTAAAAGCAATAATATTGTGAAACATTATTAGGCTCATGTGAATTAAATTATTTCAATCTCATTTACACCTGCCTGTATCGAGAGTCGTTTTTATGGAAGCATCTTCAGACGTACTGTGATGCACAAATTCATTTAACAGCAATCATAAATGACTAGTTTGTCTCATGGCTCAGCCTCACAGACTTCCCGCCACTAGAGAACGAACATTAAGTAGTGAAATTCAATATGAGTACAAAGCAGAAAAAGAGGTCAGATGGAGGTGTGAAATAACGGACGAATGAAACATGAGACGTTCTGCATTCCTCTCATTTCTCGCCCCTACAATGTGAATCCATTCATTTCTGCTTGAGCCTTTCCCCTCTCTCTCGCATACATTAGTGAAAGGCCCATCAGTCTGTGGGCCGCACACTCTCTTTCGGTGCGAGATAATAGATTGTCTCCGTCACAATGCTAGCAGGCTCAAACTTGCCACTGAATCGAAGGGGGGTCGTCTCAAGGGCATCGGCACTGTGTGTGTGCTAATATGAGACTGAAGCTGTGATGTTATATTTGCTTTGAAACAAACATGATTTATTTGAGTCCTCAAAGGTCACTAAACAACCTCTGAAAGCTAATAATGGGAGTTATTGAGCTAAAGTAAATTTATAACAGATTTATAAAAAGACTCTCAGACAAATCTGCATATTGCACACTCAAGCATTTGCAAAACAACAAACTTCAGTCTGACTGGTGTACTTACGCAAATTACAGGAGTCAGTCTATACTTTTAATTGGTTTTTAATTGGTTTAGCAAGAAAGTCAAGACAAGCAATGACAAGATGACAAGATGACAGTGAGGGCTTTTGAGAAGGAATTAGTCAATGAATAAGATAAAGGTCACAAAAACATGGCATAAAATATTTCAAAGATATTCAAGACTTTCAGTTATTTCAAGTAAACAAGATTTTCTTTAGTACAACTAGTGAGTTTCCATCTTCAAAATCCCAATTTTTTGTGTGTGGCCCCAAAATCATGTTTAAAATAATAAATTAAAACAATATCTAAATAAATAAATAAATAAATATTTTTATTTATAGATTAAAAATATCTAATAAAATAATTTTATTGATCTTAATAATAATAATAATAATAATAATTCTTAGTATTTGTTTATTTTATGATTTATTATTATTATAATTTTTTATAATTAATATTAAAATAAATAATTACATCAAATTATTATTATTAATGGTACTATTACAATTATGTTTTAATTTATACATAAAATAGCGAATAAAATATAAGAATTATTATTATTATTATTATTATTATTAAATGTTAGATATTTTATAGTTATAACAATATTTATCATTATTAGAATCATCAATAATATTGTTTAATATTAAATATTGTTTAATTGTATCATTCTAATATGATCTTTAAATAAATAATTATATTGATTTATTAGTGTTTTTATTATAATAATAATAATAATAATAATAATAATAATAATAATAATAATAATAATAATAATAATAATAATAATAATAATAATTAAACAAAATGGTTGGTCACAAAAAAAAAAAAAAAGAATCTGTATAATGCAAGGCTTCTTTCACCCTAACAAACAAAATTAATCTTACAGCGTCTTGAAATGGAAATGTGATCGCTTATCACTTATTTGAAGTGGAAAGTATCTAACCTAATGCTGCCAATCATGATTGGATGGGATTTAGCTAAATTAAACTGTTTAACAAATATGCTAGTATCTGTTTAAAATGCACGCTCGCAGATTCTCCCCAGGGCGATTCCAAGAGCAGATCACAGGCATGGAGAGAGTCTGCTTTAATTGAACATTCAAGATTAAAAAATTAATACTGCAGTAAATTCCGTCAGAACTATTTCAGAATGACAGGTTTTCATGTGGCGGCGACGCAGCACAAACAGACAGAGGATTATTCTTTAATCTCATTATTAAAAGAATACATTTATTTCTCTGATCTGCAGCAGAAACAGTTATGAAATAATAAAAGCTTTTAGAGATGTGGCTTCAGGAGATTAGCCAACAAACACATGACCAGGGTACAAGCAAATTTAATGCAAACATTATTTGAATGCATAATTATTGTAAGAAATCAGTCCACATGCATTGCATGCTCACTAAATACAAAAACAAAAGCCTGATTCTTTCTAACAGAATAAGCTTCACTGTACCGATAAAATAAACCTTGTAGGTCTGTTTTACTTGGTTTATCCAACAACAGCTCATGTAAGGAGCTCAGAACCCAAATGCAGAAATGTTTTTTTTCAGACAGACAGACAGAAAGACGGACAGATTCTAAAAAGCCAAAAACTGAAAGAAAGTTAAACAAGCACCCAGAAAATAACTCCAAACACAACTCAAAAAGTTAACAACACTTACTTAACAAAATAAAAGTTAACACTTAACCAACTACAGAAGCTTGTTTCCTGCCAATTATTACTCAATTCTGACTTTATATTGCTCAACAATTACTTCATTTCACTCAATTCTGACTTCAAATCTCATAATTCTGACTTTATATTGCTCAATTATGACTTTATATCACTCAATTCTGACTTCAAATCTCACGATTCTGAGGAAAAAAAAACAAAAAAACATCTGAATTGTGAGCTATAAACTAAAAAAAATTGACTCAAAAATAAACTCAAATTGTGAGAAAATAATAGACTCAAAATAATAAAAAATAAACTCAAAAATTGTGAGAAAAAAGTCTGAATTGTGGGATAAAAAGATAAAAAAAAAACAAGCTACCATTCAGTTTGTTAAAATATAAATGTTGCTCATGTAGTTTCTGTGGTTTTGGATTTGTTTGCAGTTCCAGGAGACTCTACGAGCGCCTGTTTACACACCAAACACTGATGCACAGAGGTGTACAAGAATAAACTTTCTTTCTGTTGTTCTGCTGCTACACAAATGAAACAAAGACATTTGTCAAGGGCAAAGACTACAGAATGCAAAACAGACGATAAATATTCAAGTCGTGTCAGTCTGAACCTAAACCACAAACCTCAGCTGGGATGTACAAACAAAAAAATTTAAAATAAAAATTACTTTAAAGGTCTAGGAAAGAGCCTTTTGATAAGTCCTAAATCAGAAGACGTAAGGCCTGAAATGCGTATGTTTGGTTATTTGAAATGGATGGGATGTGTCTGAAGAAAAGGTAAAAGTAAATCTAATTTAAGGCAGCTAAGACACAGAGGAGAAGTAATTAGCCCTGATCTCTGAGCATCTGAGACCTGTAATGAGAGCAGACACGAATTCTCATTCACCTGCTGTGAACTTCAGTCCATCGGTCTTCCAGCTCTGTTTCTGAAACATCAAAAAACGTCTTACACTTATTGCAATACTTCCCTCAGAAATATGAAGCAAATTCATTTTGTTGCACTCCACAAGACGAATTGATGTTGATAAAAACATACTTCTCTGATGCGGATAATTAAGCGATTCAAGCTGATACAGCTACAGGTTTCTGGTACAAATTTCATCAGGCAGGAGATCAGTTTGTTTAAGGAAAACCTCCTCAGGGGGCCTTCAAACATTCATGCTTTATTAATGACTTGAAGGTGCTCCTGTAAACCATCAGATTCAGAGGACTGAGATGATTAGACCTGGAAAGAGGTTCTGACGAGAGCTTCTGATATTGATTTTGCTACATATTCATTAAATGTACATTATTGGCAGTTGCTTTATGCATTTACTGTATTTTGTGTCATTATTCTCTTGCAATTTGCAAAAATTAATAGTCTAGTATTAAGCTAGAAAGTGCCAACAGAAACATTTCTATGTGAAAGATGTGCTCAGGTGTAGAATGTTTAATACTGTGTGTGTGCTTTGTAATAGACAAAATTAGGTTTGCCTAAAAAATTAGTCAACTAATAAGTCTCAAGCAAGCCCGGTGTAATTGAGCATGTTCTTCTGTTCAATAAAAGCTAGACTGAGAGCTACGAAACGAATCCCTATACATGGTGGGAAAGCAAATTCAGCCGAGAGGGGTCACGGTCTTACGCCAGTAGAGTTTTAACTTACAAACTGCCTGACAGCCAAAGCACATCACAGTCTGCACTACAATCACGCCTTTACTTAAAATAAATAAATACACAAGAAAAAAAATCTTGGTAAATTAGTTAAGTTGACTAGTCGGCCAGGCATACATGACAATGGAAGAGCCATATAAAATAGTGGTGCAACAGATCACAAAACTCACGGTTCGGATCATATTACGGATTTTGAGTCAGGGATCGGAACATTTTTCGGATCAGCAAAAAACAAACAAACAAAACAGTTTGGTTTTTATTAATTACTGAAAGCTTACTTTAAGTACTTCTATACCACAGCAAAAACTACTAGCTGAACTAATAAAGTCAGTAATAAAACAAGAACAATTACACAAATTACAAGCGTAGATGAATAGTCAAGTCAAGTCACCTTTATTTATATAGCGCTTTTAACAATACAGATTGTGTCAAAGCATTTAACAGTATCAAATTGGAGGATAGAGTGTCAGTAATGTATAATAATAAGATTAAACACTCAATTTTCAGTTAAAGGCATTTCATTATTGAATTCAGAGATGTCATTGTCTAGC